>OX465295.1:15151058-15751058 GCA_949987735.1 Leucophora obtusa
TTATTTGGACTAGAATAGCTGAAATAAGCTGCTATATTCGTATTTTTGATATTAATTTAGTGGAATGCAAATAGTAATCTATCCTGCCAAAATCGATCAAAATGTTTGCTAGAAAAATAGTAAACTGCTGATCCCAGAAGGCTAGATTTTTTTTTTTTTGATATAAACATTTTAAATTGTTTTTTTATTATTCTACTAATTGTCTAGAAAATTTTTTTTACAGGTTAGGTTGTTATTTTCTTTTAACTAAATTTTAATTAAAATATAACCAACAGTTTTATTTTTGTTATTCCTCTCTTACTAGCATTTATAAAAATATTCTGTTATTTTCAGCAGTTTTTTCTGCGGGGTAATTTTTAACAAATTTTTAGCAGTTTTAACTAAAATTTTTACAGACTTTTCTATTAGCATATAAATTGGTATTTTTCCTTTTAGTTCAGTTATTTGTAGATTTTTTTTTGCAGGTGGTTTTAAAAAATATGATTATAAATAAATACTTTGCCACATTTCAGTCATACCTACCGACACTTGAGGACACCTGTGTACAGATGAAAAAGAACAATTATATTTTAAACTATTTTTTTACCCTTTGTATTGTTTCTTCGAAATTCTGATGAGGTTCTACACGTTTCATTGTACCACAGCTTTTAATTTTTTCAGAAGTCTGAAATGAGTTAAAAAACAAAAACAAATGAAAATGATTAAAAAAAATATAACAGCAAACATCATTAACACTGATAAAAAAAAGAAACATAATGGTGAAGTTATTTTTCTTTTTAATCGGAACGAATTTTAATTGCACTACACTCATAGAAATAAATCAATAAAAATAGCAGAAAAAGCTATTAAAAATTACTGAGAAGAATATTGCACAAAAAACTAAAAAAAAATATTTTCTTCTTCCTATAAATCAACTCTAGAAAATTTTACTTATATTTAAAGTAACTTTTAGTTAATTGAGAATGCCAAATTATACCGTAAATACTGCAGAAAATTTAGCAAAATATTGGTAGACCAAAAACAGCAAAAACAACTGTTATATCAGCAAATTTTCTGTTATATTTAAATATATGTAGAAATACAGAAAAAAAAAGAGTAAGCTGGTAGTTTCAGAAGGCTAGATTTTTATTCTCACTAAAAACAAAATCGAAAAAAATCTTTAGAAATTTTAAATTTTTTGTGATTTTTTAGTCTACTAATTCCCAGGAAAAAATTGCAAGTAATGCGTTACAAACTACTTTTTTCAATGCTTCACAAGTATCCGTTAGCGTATTTTTACTGCTTTTTTAGAAGTTATTCTGGACAACTTCAAAAAATCACTTCATTCATTTCTTCCAAAGTACCACTTAGTATATTTTTACAGCTTTTTTAGAATTACTTCTGAACAACATCCAAAAAATCACTTAAGTATTGCTTCTAAAGAGTAATTGCTCTAAAAGTGATCGTAAAAAGTGATTTTGGTATCATTTGGCATTTCCAAACAGAGGGTCCCGAGTTCGATTACCGGCGGGGCAATATTTTTCATTTTTTTTTAATTTTTTTTTTTTACTCTATTATTTTTTTCTTTTAATATTTATAATTAATTTGTTAATATTTATAATTGATTTGTTTAAATTCAATATTTTTTTAATTTTTTAATTTTTAAATTTTTAAAAATATGTATTTATAAAAAAATGGTGAGAAATTGCTTTTAATGCACCCCTGTAAAAAGAGTACTGAAAACAATATTGAATTGGAGTGCACCTTTTACATTCGTTTAATAAGTACTTTTATTGAAGGGAATAAGGAACAATATCTCGCTGTAACAAAGTGGTGTTTTTATGCCAGTTAATTTTCATATCAATGAATAGCTCAGCGGTAGAGCGCTAGACTAGCAATCGTAGAGGCAATAAAAAAACTTTTGTAAAATAAAAAAAATTTAATTTTTTTTAACTTTAACTAATTGGTGAAAAATAGCTTCCTTTGCACTCGTTCAAAAAGTACTGAAAAAATGTTGAAGTGGGAGTACTCCTCCCCTATAACAACTCAATGTTAAAATCATTAGTGTTTATGTTAAAAAAGAAGTAAATCTAGAGCATCAATTGTAGTGCTTTTTCTATTGCTTCGGCATCTCTTTTTTTGCTGGGTACATTTATCTTCGACTTCAGTAGGCAGCAGTTCGTGAAATCATAACATATTTTATACCTGACTATAGCGCAATTACAAAAAACAGAATAAAATTAATATACTTGAAAGTGTTGGGGCTAAGAATATTAAAAGAAGTCTTGTTATAATTACTCTGTCTCTTTGTTTTATTGTATTTTGTGACACTTAACAATTTCTAAAGTGTTAAATAGTTTTATGACAATTGTTTTTTTTTTTCTTTGTGTTGCTTTCGGGGTTTTTATTTGTTGGCTTAACCTCAACAGTCAATGTCTAACAATTTTGAAAAGAGAACACTGTTAGAAATGAATATATTTTCTATTATTTATGGTCTCGTTTTCTTTCACTTTTTGTTTTTTTTTTTTGGCATAGTTGTTGTGGTATTTGTTATTGTCCACTTAGTTGATGACTTACTTGACGAGTATTTTATGATCATCACCTGTACCCTTTGTGTGTAAATTTATTATTTTTTTTCTCACATTTTGTTTTTTTCTCTTTTCTTTGTCTTATTTGTATCCTGCCATTTTTTGACCAATGTATTTTGAAGCATATGACCAAAAATAAAACAAACAGACAACAAAATAATACAATAAAAACCAACAACTGTCAGAATTTCATTTTGGTGTTGTTTCTGCGAATGTACATTGTCGAAGGTGTTTTTGTAGTTGATGTCCTTTACTGCCCTGCAATTTAGTGTGTAAGTGTATTCAGCATGTATTCAGTTCAGTACAGGATATTGTAGAGGAAACATTTGCTGTGCTACTCAAGTACACTTTTGTTTACAAGTGTTTTATATATATTGTTTTGGCGAATGTAGAAATATGTATGTGTGTATGTGTGTGTGAATGAATGTTTTGTTTGCATGTTAGTGTCTATATTTAACGCGCAAGCAGCCAGAATTCTATACTACATTTCACTACTTTCACTGCTGCATAAAAACATTTAGTCCATAAGGTCTTTAAACATGTATCGCACAACAAAACCATACAATCGTAGTCGAAGTAGTACATTTAACTTTTTGTATGTATGGAAGTATTAATGTATTACATACATACACAGACATACTATCTTTGTAATTAATGTTTTTTTTTTGTGTTCTTATGTTGCTGTTGCTGTTGCTTGCTCTTGTTCATGTTGTTGCTGTTGTTAGTGCTTTTTCAACATTTATTATTTAAACACAATTTGTGTGTTCAGTTGTTCATGCATCGTTTATTTGATTTTCTATAGAGTTTAGATGGTGTTTTTGTGCAGCATGATCTTCTTTTGTCTTTTCTTCTTTATTCTTAGATTATAATATCCAAAGTGTTATTATAATCTATATTTTCACACTTTACCAACTTTATGTTTCCTTTTTATTATCTCGTTTTTTCATATTTTTCTTATCGACACTATTTTCGAATATATATTGTTGAAGATATTTTAATAGTTATGTGTTTGTTATTTTTTAGCAAGAAGTAACACAGTAGCAAATGGTCGAAGTAGTTCTTGATTATATTAGTTTTTTGACTAGAAATTACAAAGCTAGTTTCCCAAACTAACAATTTTTAACCAGTTGTGTACTAGTTTAATACTATCTATGTAGGGACTGTTTAAAAAAAATACCTAAAATATGGGACTTCAAATTCTTATCTTGTTTACATTTTTTTTTTAATAAAAAAATCAGAATTTGCAAAAAAAAACCTTTATTTTTTTGTGGATTGCATTAAGTTGCAAATCAGCTGGTACAGTACTGGTGCCAAGGAGCCACTCCTTAATTAGTTTAGTAAATTTCTCATAACTACTAGTACAACTTCCTGTTTTTCTTCCAAAAACAATAATTTTAACCCTTTGTATTTCAAACTGTTTCAAAAGCTCAAATTTAAATAGGAGTTTTTGAATTCTAGTTTTGAAAATAAACACAATTTTTTTTTTATTAGAAATCGTAAACACAAAATATTTTGAATTTAGCTTGTTGAACACACCTCATTATTTCAGTAAGAAGAAGCTATCCGAATAATCCACGTTTCATTTAAGAAAAACCTTTAGTACTTTATCTATATAATTTGAGTCTTAACCTACTGGTATAGGACAATTTCAAAAGAGTCACTTTAAGGTGCCTATTCCTACTTGTGACTCATTCTGACCGTCTTAAGATTATTTTTAAGACTGAGAGTCATAACTTTTCATACAAAGCAACAACAAAATTCAAAACATTCAAATCTTATTTGTCAATGTTATGAATGTATCGATACAAAGTCTTAATTTTTTTGAAGTTTTCAAACAAAGTTTTGATAAATATAATTTATTATGACTTTGCAACAACAAATATAACTAAGAGTCACAGACTTTTCATAGGAATAGGCACCTAATGTGGCTCTCACTTCCGTGAGTGTTACATTAGTACCAGTTTTGCTCCCTATTTCTCGTCTTTAAAATGTAACTTTCAAATTCGTTTTACGATTGGTGCCAAAGTGGGAGTTTGCCGAAATTGTCCCAATCTCTATGATATTTCCATGTTAAATTCGTCAGTTGTTTGTACGGAGAGGTGGTAGAACTTGTTCACTATCTGGTTCAAATAAAATTGTACATAACTGGTTTTGAACTAATATTTGTTGCCACACAGAGGGAATTTTCGTGGACGAGTTTCACTAAAAATTTTCACGGAACTAATGAAGTTTTCTTCATTAAGTTAATGAAAAATTTCTTAAAATCAAAGCTTCGTAATTTTTATGAAAGAATTTTTAATGAAACTTTTTAAAATATTTACTTAATAATATATATGCAACTTTTTATATAATTTTACGAAAAACTGCATTAATTTAATGAAAAGTTTCATTAAATTAATTTAAAATTTTATTAATAGCATGTGGATGATTCTCTCAGTGTATTGGGAATGTTTGTAGTATTTTAAAATTAAAAGCAACCTTTAATATCTAAAGAACAAAAAAATTTTGTAGCACACTGGAACGTATGAGTGTTAATATATTTAAAGTTTAATAATAATCATACGCTTAGGAGTCCAGAAAAGGAAATATCGTTGGCTAAATATGCAAAAGTGCTAAAATGAAAAGACTCCCAACGCGGACCGCCAGATCTTAATGAGCTTCGGATATGTTGTAAAGGAGAAAATTTTAAAGGACACATAGTTTTTTAGCTATCCAATCTCATATTTAAGGATTAAAAAATGAGTTAAAAAATTACACAATTTTTCGTTTTTTCAGTTTATTTCATACTTGTTCCAAAGCAACTATAGGAAATTTTGATATCATACGAAAGGTATTTGAAAGGCCTATTTACCGGTATATAAAAATGCTCAAACAAGATTATTTGTTTATGGCATACCACAAAACATTCAAATTTTAGGTGGTTTTGTATGGGGATGTATACGAAGTTAAGGGCTAAATTCACATACATATGTTTATCCTCAAAATATTTAAGTGAAGGCGCGTTTCAGCTTTTTTTGGTATTCGGCCTACTTCGAGTTTGACACGAATTATTCCGAAGGTCTATATTTTTAAACATTTGGGAACCTCTGACTACTTAACATATCCAATATGCATATCAAACTTATTCTTTTTGAGAGTACATTCCAATCACACAAAAAATTATAAAGGTAAAATTAACTAAAATACAATTTAAAACGAATAAAATTTCAGTTAAAAACCGGTCTACTCACATTTTCATTTAATTTAACAATTTCTTTATTTGTTTTTGACTATCAATAATTGACTATAAGAAACCGTAAAATCAACTTAAAGTTTATTTATTTTTACTATAAAAATAACAAACAAAACGGTGCGAAGAACTAAATTTATATTTGATTTTACTAAAAAATTTAAAATAAAAACAATTCAAATACATAATTGTATTGGTGTTTTTTTTATTTCAAACAACTTTTACTACAAAATACCTTTTTTTGGTTCATTTTTTTAGTTTTACTTTAAACAATAAAAATTGACTAGAAAATTTGACTGTTACGAAACATCTGTATTTTCATTTAGTTAAATTTTTAAATAACTTGTGAAAAAAGTTAAAAATTATTTTTCTTCTAAGAACAACTGTTATTACTTTAAAAATTACTCAACGGAAAAACTTCAGAAACAACTAAAAAAAAGTGACTGTGTTTATTTTATGAGTGATACTGTAAAAATAATTTTAAATGTATGAAGGTATGTGTAGTTGATCTTTTAATTGGTAAGTGAATGTTGTTTGTTAGATCTGAGATCATGCAAGTAAATTGCAGAGAATAAAAATTGAAAAATTTCGATAAGGCCAGCAGGATAGAATACTAATTTTCGCTACAGACCAATCTTCAGTATCCAAGATTTTATGGGTTAATAATTGATAATGATCTACTTATATTGACTGCGAAATAAATAAATAAACGTAAACACAACTCAGTTAGACTAATATCAACGAAATTTCAACAATGCTATTTTTATCCTCTGTTATTATTTTTGTTTTTGCTTTGAACTTTAATATTTAAAGTATCGCAGTTCATTCCCAATAACCACATATGTTTTAAAAATTCAAGTGCTTTAGATTTTGCTTGAAGTAAAGTATATTTCAAATTCTAGCACTTGTTTATTAAACAAAAATATTTCAAACTTGAATTTTTGTTTCCCTTTTGCTGGAGTATGCTATTGAAATAAAATGTAATAAAAGTTGAATTCAAGCCTTGAAACTGGAAAACAGGGCTGGAATTGAACTTGATTTCAACTTGAATTCCAGTGAAAATGTTTATAGGGTTCTATTCAACTCTAATCATCAGCCTATGAATCACAGATTTATTGAAAGACAACGAACCGTTAATTTTAGATATTAAATGCATATTCTTATTATTTTTAACCTACAACACAAATCCATGTTGATAGGAGAGACAAAAACATCGATGTATAATACTACAAGATCCCACTGTAAATGCCAAAGATATAACAAAAATTTAAGTAGGCGAAAACAAATTTTTTTTAAACCTCTTTGCAAAAATAATTTAGATTCGACGGTGTATGGCAAACTTTTTCATTATGGTACGGTGTAGTATACATTCTTCTTATGAAAGGTTTGCTACTAAAAACGGTAGCGTTTGTCAAGAGAATCTACTAGAAATGAGACTTAAACCAAAAGTCATATGCTGTTAAAAATTCGACAAAGGCAGTTACCTTTAGAGTTACTGAAAATGCAGTTATTTTTAACTCTTTAAGACTAATAAATGCATTAAATAAAACTAAGAATGTGATAAAAATAACTGCAAGATTTTAACACAAATGAAGTGAGTGCCACATTAGGTGCCTATTCCTACGAAAAGTCTGTGACTCTTAGTTATGACTGTATTCCCCATATATTTGTTGTTGCAAAGTCATAATAAATTATATTTATTAAAACTTTGTTTGAAAACTTCAAAAAAATTAAGACTTTGTATCGATACATTCATTTGAAAATAACTGACAAAATTCGTAAAGCTACGGTTTTTTACAGTTATTTTTTTTTTATATTACAAAAATATAGTAACAATTATTTTAATTTTTGCATTCAAAAATAGAAAAGTTCTTTTTTCGGACTCTCTATACTTTCATATATTTAGTTAGAATATTGTTCTACATCAAGTGATATTGTCATATAATTTGACTACATAGGGCGAGTAACTTATTTCCAAAATAAGCATGGTTAAACATTAACCGCAGATATTTCTATATAAATTTGACATTCATAACTATGGTTAAGCACTAAACTCAGTTTATTTTGAGTGGTGTAGGATTTGGAATATTAAATGATTAAAAAAAATTTATCTTCAATTTTTATCCCGTTTTTTGGCAAAATTCCACGTTTTTATGATTTTTGTAAAATGATTGTCAACTTTTGAATAAATAATTCCTACCCAGCAAACAAACATGATCATTAATGACTAGTAAATTTGCTCTCAAAACAATAATATAGGAATATTCTTTCACGTTTTCCTATGAAAGTGATCTTTCCATAAGAGCCTGCTGTGTACTCAGAAAAGACTAAGAAAAAAATTTATAGAATCGAAGTTTTCCTCATAAATTTGAATAATTCTGGAAACTTTTTTGAGTCTGACAAATGAACACTCATTTTGAGACAGCCTTTTAGATTATAGAGATAATTTCTTAAGTTGTTTTTGAGGATTCATATTTTCTATTAAAAAAGAGTGCTTTCAAAAAAACAATAATTATTTTTATAAGTCATTTAAATAACTTATTAATTAAAAATGTATTAATTCAGTTGGAGGCCAATTTCCTTATTATGAATTAACATTATAAGTACTTTTTTTAAAAACTGCTATTTTTCTTCATCGGGATATTCTCCTTACAAATACTTCACAGAGTGTTTGCTTTCAAAATGAAAGCACGATCACTTTGTGCACTTTCAGGAATGAAAAGACGATCGTTTCGGCGATCGTTTTTTGCCCCTTCTTGTATTGACAATGAAGTAGGTAAAAATAAAATTTGTATTTTATTTATACCGATGGTATGAAATACAAAAACAAAAAACTTTCATAATATTTATATTGTTGGTTATGTCTTTGCAGAGACTTCGAAAACATATTTTATTGTTTGCTCCATTCTCATTTCGTTGATGTAGCAGACTATATTTAATATGAGATTTTGATGTTTCAATTTGCATTGCACTATTGCCAACACTTTCTAAAAAACTGAAGAAGGGGACCTGAAAAATCCCCGAAACGATCGTCTTTTCATTCCTGAAAGTGTAGAGGTTTTTGAAAGCAAAAATTCTGTAAAGTATTTGTCAGGAGAATATCCTGATGAAGAAAAATAGCAGTTTTTGAAAAAAGTACTTATTATGTTAATTCATAATAAGGAAATTGACCTCGAACTGAATTAATAAATTTTTAATTAATCAATTAAAAAGGTCGAAAAAACAATTTTTATTTTTTAAATAAAAATTAAAAACCAACTTTTAAATAACTTTATTTATGTGCACTCCGAAATTGCTGGTTGAGTAATATATTTTTTATAAAGATACGTTATCAGTTATCAGTCTTCTGATTAAATTTTTATGTGTAAATTCATAAAAAATAACGTTATAGGAGGCTTATGAAAATAATTTTGAATGAAAAATTTGTTTTTAAAAATTGTAATCGAGGTAGAATTAAAAAAGTAAAAAACACAGAATCTGACTGTTTTAAGTGTTAAAGGACTTTTTAGTTATGGTAGGAAAAGTATTAAAGAACTCACGTTTTCTCGGAATTATTAGCCCCAAGAATTTCTTAAATTTAAAAAGTCTTCTCTCAGAATTTTCAATTACCTTGTTTATAAAAGATATTTTACATAATTGGTTTTTAAATATATACAAAGTAAATTTCGTTACGACAGTTTGATCTTATAATATTATTCAAACCATTTTAACTCAAAGATTTCTTAAATTTAGCTGGGCATCATACTTGTGACGAGCTGTGACTGTCAGAAGGCTGTTTAAGACTAAAAGTCAAAAATTTCCATTGAAAATTGCAAAAGCTTGAATTTTACTTGTCAATGTTTTAATTGTGATGATACCAGAGACTACTGATTATAGAGATAAGACATCAGAACTTTCGCTACTGACCGGTAGTAGGCGCTAAAATTCAACACTACCTGACAAACTATTTAGTATCCCTTTAGCATTAGCTCAGCTTTTATTTGAAAACACTCAAATTGTATAAAACTGAAAAAAATGATAAAACAAGCCTTCAAATAAATAAATTTGAGATATTCTTTTGCCTTCTTTAAGGTATTCTGTGTGTTTTTATTTAAATTTAAATAAAAAACGGAAAGTGTCAGCTTACTATGCAAAGCGCCACCTAGTAATAACGATTACACTATTACTTATTTCTTTGGAGCTGTCATAACCCTGATAGCAGGTCTTATTTTTTCTATTTTCAAACAAAAATTTTAATAAATATAAGAAAGTCACAGACTTTCGTAGGAATAGACAGGTTAATTTACTGTTCAGATTTTTTCAAAAATTATGGCCCTTACTATAAAAGAGTATTTTAAATTTAAAGTCGATTTTATTTTTAATCATACGTTTTTATCAACTTTGTGTACGAGAACCCTATAAAAATATTTGTATTTTCAAACATTTTCATTGGTTGAAAATAAATTCACCAATCAGAATGCACCAAAAATAAAGCAAGCAAGGCATACTGCCACCCAATATTTTAACTAAAGTCGACTTTAGCTTTAAAATATACATTTAAAAAATTTAGATAGTAAGCACTTATTTTTAAGCACTTATTGAAAACTGTACAATATATTCCGGATCAACCAATTTATTGAGGTTTCACACCTTTTACTCCAAGATGTATAAATTGTGTCCAAATTTTTCGAAAATTTAAAGTTTATAGAAAAATTCTAATAAAGGCAATTCTCGGGGTCTTTACGGTATCCTTAAAATACCGTAGAACATTTCCCAATAGTATCATACTCAAACGAAAGATTGTTGTTATGGAATTCATGAAGAATGGAAAAGATTTTTATCTACTTTTTACAATATTGATTCATAAAATATTTCCCCGGTTAAGGTTACACTTACAATATATTTCCACACTGAAAAGAAAATATTATTACAGTAACTGACTGTAGTTTATTTAAAAAGTTATCCGTACATTTATATTTAAATGATTATTCAGTGAAAATACAAAGAAATATATTTTTAACTGTTTTTGTCGTTTATTTAAAAAATAAACTACATACAAATACGGATTTTCTGTTACAGTTAATATTTTCATTTAAAATGTTTTGTTAAAAAAATAAATCCTTTTCGATTTCTAGGTCAGTTAAAAAAACAAAATAAACTAAATATCATTTATTCTTACGGATTTTGTAGTTAATTTTTTGAAATTTAAAAAAACGAAATAAATGAAAAATCATTATTTTTTTAAGGATTTTGTAGTTTATTTGTTAACATTTAAAAATAAATGAAAAGTTCTTTTGATTTAAATGAAAAGTCAGTAGACCGGTTTTCAAGTGATTTTTCATTTATTTTAAATTACATTTTCAGTTAATTTAAACTACAAACTATTTTGAGTGCATAACTATTGAGGTTTATTTGAAAAGTAATAGGTAAAGTTGATTTCCAATTGAAGAATCAATTAAAATACATGGAAACATATTATTTTATTTTATGTACAAGTCAATAAAAAACAAACTACAAAAAATACGTATCGTCTGTAGGAGTTGATATTTTCAGTCAAATGTTCTATTTTTAGTTTTCTATTTTTAAAAAAATAATTTAAATAATTTCGCTGTTTTCTGTTTGTTACTATACAAAATTTTTTCAATTACAAGAAATTCTTTACTCATACACAAATATGAACGTGTGTGTTGAGTGTGTAGTGTTTTGAAAATTCAAACGAAAAAAAAAACTTTCAAATATGTAAAAACAAACCCCAAAATCGTTTTTTTTTCTACCGTTTTGTCAGTTAAAAATTGAATATTGTTTTAACAGACTTTTGAATTATTTTTTTCTTTTATGGATTGTTTAAACAATGTTGGAAAATAGATAGCAAAATGGTTTAAATATATAGAAAAATCAGTTGTCCTTTTTTAATTGTGTTTTCAATTAATTTAATATGTATTTTAGGTTGTTTTTGACGATAAAATATTTTGAGTGTATAGAAAACAGAGAAACTCAAAATTCGAAGGCTATTCAGTGGAACTTTCGGGCTTAGGATTCGGGCTTTGGACACCAAAATACTTAAAAAAGTTTTTAGTAGATGGCGGCTGCTTTTTGTTCAGTAGTATAATACTACATTTATACTTGAGCAAAAACCATGTAGTTTTTGTACAAAACTAGTTTTTGCTTGTTTTTTATATGCGTTTTGACAAGTTAAAACTACAGGAGCCAAAAACCAAGTAGTTTTTGCTCAGATATAAATGTAGTATAAGAGCAAAAAATTAATGCTTTGAAAATATGTATCTATTTCCGCAATGCACCCAGCCCAGAAAACTCGGGCACAGAAGATTTCCGAAAATTAACTTTTTCATGGTACACCTAAGCGTATGAGTGTTATTGAATTAAAAGTTAAATATTGATCATACGCTAGTATCTCAACAAAATAATTAATATGGATTTATAAGAACGGCAGAAGCTATGATTCTGTAGCGTTTGCAGCTATAATCCAACAAATAAAATATTAAGTTAATCTAATATAATACTCTTTAAAAATCGTAAAATTCGATGTAAAATTTGTGTGGTTAATTTTTAAAATTCAATTCAAAACACCATTTAGAATAAGCTCTTACAAACAAGTCAATTACATGTGCATTAGGGGTATAATATTTGCACAATTTTTTAAGATATCAAAAGGGTATTATTCATACCATATAGAGCATAAAAACTATAAGAAAAAGTGTTGTTACTTTGTGAGCATTAACAATGTTCGGAATATAGATTCAAATAAAAAAGAAAAGTGATAACAATACCTTATCATATAATACATCATTTGTAATAGAACTTGCTTAACTTAAGTTTATTGAAAATTTGGATTATAGCTTTGTTTTCACTATTTCAAGAAATTGAACCTTAAAATCATGAAGAGTTAGTTATTGGTTTAAAATCTACAAATGGCATTTACTGTTTAAGGATATTTTCAAATTATTTTAAGAAATTAAAAAAATCATCAGCCTCAACTCATCAGTTGTCCGCATAAAGAAAATGATGACTGGAACATTCTCGTTGAATTTTTGTACCTTATATAATGTCTAAGTTTGTACGTTGCAGTCATCATTTTCTTATTGCGGACAACTGGTGAGATCTAATATTAATATATATATATTACAATATCGTATTATAATTTGGACTTGAGGAAGAACAATATTTTAACTAAATACATGAATATGAATATCATTATTAATATAGCATTGGCCACCACTTGGTAATGATGCTGATGATGACTATGATAATATGTCGCTATTCTTCAGCTTGTGAGCCAATGATCCCACTTAGAGATTTCCTTCGGGTTCTGTCGAGAGAAATTCTTTTAGCTTCGGTCCATGTGATGATGTTAGATCTTTTAATGCCGATGATTTTTGTACGTCCACGTCGACCTAATACCTGTAGGCTGCACATCAAATCTGTTTTGGTAATTGTACTTTGCGATCTAAGAGTGTGACCAACAAAACCGAATTTCCGACTGATGATATCCTAATGAAGTGGTTTCTGTTTTGTCAAATAAAGAAGTTCAGAGCTACTGATCGTGGTTGGTCAAAAACATTGTTTGATATGGTGTAGCTATCGGCTAGCATAGGTTTGGAGGCCATCAAGTTTAAATATAGCCGACTTTTAGTTATACCCCTAACATACATGTTTTGAAATTCCATTTATAAATGAAAATAAACTTTAAAGCCTTAACAAATACAACTTCTTTATTCTCTTCCTTACAAATACCATTTATATTTATATTGTGTTTACCTTTATATTGTGCCACTACATTGTACTAGTTATTTACACGTACATATTTACTGTAAACCTTAAATTAACCTATTTTAATCTTTAAAATGTTTATATACTCTTACCTTTAGTTGCATGCCTTCAGTTGGATTCAGTTCATCGCCACTTTGTCGTAAGCCGTTAATAAAACGAGCAAATACTGTACGTCTTTTATGCTTGTTACGGCCTTCTGTAAGATAAACAATTGAAAACAAAATCACTTAATGCCTTAATACAGAAAATGGCATAAAAGAACAACAACGGCAACGACAACGACAGCAAAACAAAAAATAATCAAAACGACAGATAGACAGACAGACAAACAAATACAAACAACAATAGTTAACAATTGTAAACGATAAAAGATACCTAGAGACTTGCATTACCTGTTGCTGAGAATTCATAAAAGAAATTTGACCGTGCTCCAGGATAACTGTGTTGCATACCGCTACTTAAATTAACTGATGATTTTGAATCTATAACACTACGTGCCATACGATTGGCCAATTCATTTTGGGCATAACTATAGATTTCATTCTCTTCTCGATTTGAAAGACAACTTGAGGGCTGCAAGTTAGAAAAAAAATATACTTAATTTGTATAAAAGGTAAATAGTTTTATGAAACACCCACCGAATATTTTCCAGGCACATACAAAGGCTGACTATGGCTTGATGGCAGTATCGCTTGATTGGCTATATTACCCGTAATCATTGCACTTACTCCCATACCAAAACTGCTGCTGGCACCACTGTTATTGTTACCACGTCGTAGCGTCCCAGTATTGCCTGTACCACTGGCAGCCATACGCATATGACGTTCTCTCCACTTTGCACTTCTGGCAAATTCAATAGCATCTAAAACATCTTCATAAGGCATATTAATTTCTTTGCTATAATGTGCAGCCAAACCTTCCAAATATCCACGTTTTCCTTCCTACAAATATTTGAAAAAGATTACGATTAATAAGCAAAGATTTGATTTCAGAATTTTTATCACTTTTTACGGCACAATTTATATAATTCGATTTTCTATCGCCTGTATTAACAAATCATTAATAATAAATCTCAATTGGGTTTTCTAAAGCCGAGCACACACAGTCAATATAATTTATTTCAATTTTATTGATCTTTTCACACACACTTTCAATGTTATTAGAAATATATAAGTTAAAATTAAATTGATCAATATTTTCCATATTATTGATAAATTTTTCAAAAATCTACCAATCAGAACATTTTATTTTTAAATACTTTGTTCTGATTGGTTGATTTTAAAAAAAATTATCAATAATAATGAACGTGTATGTTTGCCTTAAGCAGTTTTGATTACAGGATTAATTATTTTGTAGGCAAAACAATGAAGGAGTAAAAATTTATCGTGTTTACTTTGATTTTACAACTTCTAAATAACAACAATACTCCATTAAGTGGACTTCAAAATGGGTCAGTCCTATTTTCCTCATTTTTAATTGTACTAATTTATTGTTACTTTGCGCACTGAAAACAAATATGTTTTTTTTATCAACTCAGACCTATTGAACCTGAAAATCGCAAATTTTTTTTTTATTATTTTATTACCCAAGAAAAACTATAAAGCAATGACCCTTGCCAAAGTGAAGGGTAGTTTGAATGAATTTTCTAAGTCCGCCATTACATATTTTTGACAAATTTGGGCACTGAAATGTGACGTAAATTAAAAAATGTTTATTAATGTTTAAATTTGGAAATTTTTAAATTTGTTTTAATAAATGAAAGTTTTTTGTTCGATTTTAGATCATATTTCTTTCTGTTTAAATTATTTTTCAAATTAAAGAAAGATGATACAATTTTACTAGTAAATTACAAAGAATAAAATTTTTTTAACGGTTCGTTGTCGTTCATAAATCTGCGTTATCATACACAGAGTTGAATAGAACCAGCTGCGATACTTTTAGAATTAAAGTTCAAAGCAAACACGCAAAGAAAAAACATGGTTGGGATGACCATATTCGAAGAGCATCATGTATTTTTGGGTTTATGATTGCGACAATCATATTATGAAATACCTTTTTCTATCATAATATGATACCTTAATTACTACATTATGATTCGAAACTGATCCCAATATTATCATATTATAGTCCTGTATATCATACTATGATCCCTATAGTTTTTTCCCAGCATTCTCTTGAAGGTGAGTGAAAAAGCTGCGCACGATTTGTTTTATACAAAATATTACATTTATTTATTCATTGACTAATTACAAACTTAAATAATTATATAACTAAAAATAAATTATGTAAACATCTGATAACAGCGAGTAGAAAAATATTGTTAAAAATACAATTTTACAATGTATCCAAAATGACCATAACATGTTCTCAGTGATCATATTATGTTCCTAATGATCATAGTATTTTCCTCATATTCGTATTATGGTAATGAAGAAAATTTTGTGATCATTTGGGATCATATTATGATCATCAGGAACATAATATGATCAGTACGAAAATATTATGACCACTTATCTATCACATTTCTTACTATAGACGCTCTGAAACAATCTTTTTGTTACGTGAGTACAAAAAATAAAAAAAATTAATTACTTTTTTCACTTAATTTCTAGCACTAAACATTTGCATAACAAACAATAATTTTTTTTTGAGCATTGCTTGACAATCTCTCTCTAGACTTTTTGGGTAGAGCGATTTCTTTATTCCAAAAACAATGTCGCTATTAAAATTAATACTTATAAGATATTTTTAAGTATTTTTTTTTAATACATATATATTATATTATTTATTTTAGTGCTTCTTACAACTTCTTTTCACAAAATCTTAAACAAGACTGACGCTAACTGATAGATGACGCTCTTAAAAAAATATACTGATCATCTCATGGTTGTCGAAACTATACCAATGATTGTAAATAAGATCTCTCTCAACTCAGATAATAATATGATTGCAATTCGAAGAGAGGAATATGATTGTCAAAATAATATATGATTGTAGACGAGAGAAATAATATGATAGCCGAAAAAAAGAGAGATTTTAACTATAAAATGATTATAGGCGACCATATCATTTGTGAAGTATGATAAATACATTAATAATTTGATTGCAACAACCATGTATGGCTGCGTGAAGGATTTCGTTGTTGTTAGTCTAGTTGAGTTGTTAACATGTTATATTTGTTTTCAACTTTAGCATAAGTAGACCATTATCAATAATTAACCCATCAAGGCAAACGACACTGATGATGGCTTTGTAGCGAAAGCCGAAAGTACGTATTCACAAATTAGTCAAAACAACTAACAAAATTTACTTACATATATTCAGTTTGGTTTATTAAAAAAAAAAAAACAAACCAACTGCAGAAAATTAATGTTACAAATTTTCAGTATTTTATGTTGTTTGGTTTTTTTTAATGACTTACGAATTTAGTTAAAATTTACATTTCTTCTACGAATGAATGTTATTTTCATTTAAAACAACAAAACTGAAGTACCACTTGAAAAATTAACAAATTCTGACAGCAGAAATAATATAATAGATCAAACTGAAGGAAATTTCTTCACCTTTACCTAGTGTCTTGACATGCAATAAAATGATAGCAAGCAATTGTCAAAATGTTCTCATCTCAAGTGAAGACACTCAATTTCAATTTTATTGCAATATCATGATATCGCTGACATGCCATCGGCTCTTGCAATGATGCCAGAGATCAAATGTCACTTTAAGTTTTCATTTTAATTTTGTAATAGAAAAATAAAAAAAATTTGGTGAAAAAGAATGGAAAAGTGTTTAGTTTTTTTACTATTTGTCGGTAAACATTAATGTTTCATAAAATTTGGTGTTTTTCGAAGAAAAATCTATGATATTTCTTATTCATGAAATGGTCAAGTGTTCTCCACCACTTCCTCCAATTGATATCATTTTGACGTTTCGCTGAAATGGTTTTGACATTTCATATCATATAATTTATTGCATTTCAAGACACCGGGTTAAGAAATATACAGACCAATACAAATATTTTCGTACGGCTAAAAATCATTGGCGTATTTTGAGGAGGTATTTTTGGGTGTAGTTCTACAAATATAATAACGATGTCATACAACGTCTGCTTCTGAGATAACAAAACTTCAGTGACCACTAAAAACACTTTTGCTTATTGTCAATTTCATCGAAGAAATGAAAATTGGCATAAAGGCAGACCTCAGATATTTAAAATTTTAATCTAGCTGCATTTATTAATACGAATTTGAGAACAAGTATACCGAAAGTCCGTATTTTGTGTATCTTGTATACACTCAGATAAAATAGTTAGTAAAAAAATTTGTAAACAGTTATCAATCGCACTTTACTACTTTCGTACTGATTTTCTTTTTTAGTAATAATTTTTGCTATTCTATATATTTTATTTTTACTAATTTTCGTTGTTGATTTCAGCAAAACATTTTACTAATTCTTCAAAACCGAGTGCTAAACTCAGCAAAAAAAATATACTAATTTTACAACAAGTGGATACTTTAAGGAAATTTTATTTAAAAGAATTCGTTGATTTTTTAGAATTCTTGTTTACCCATGTGAAAATCGAAATATATATGAACACACATGATCATACATTGACTTGTATATGATCATGCATGGACATACATTGTCATATACGTACATGCATAGTTCAATGTATGACCATACATGATCTCATATATTTCCATATATCTTTGGATCCGAAATTTGAGGGTATATGATCGTACATGTTCATATATGACCATATATGCTCACATATGATTCATGTATGCTCATATATGATCATATATGGCCATATACCTCCATATACCCTCAAATTTCGCATCCAAAGGTATATGGAAATATATGAGATCATGTATGAGCATACATTGAACTATGCATGTACGTATATGACTATGTATGCCCATGCGATCATGCATGCGAGCCAATGTATGATCATGTATGTTCATATATATTTCGATTTTCACATGGGTAGTTTATATTTGTTATTATTGATATATTCTTAGTTGGAAATAAAACTCAGAAAATTTTATTGTATCTCCAATCCATAGAAAAGTATGTTGAAGAAATTATACATTTTTTACAATTGAAAGAAAAAAAAATATTTTTTTTATTAAATTTGATTTTAATTTTTTTTTTAGATTTTACAGTTTTTTTATTTTTTAGTACACTTTTTTGCTGATTTCAACAGATTGATTTGAAATTGTAGTTTACCATAATTTGCTGAAATTTAGTAGCGTGTACTAATTATTTATACTAATTTCATTGTACTAAAATTATTGATATTTATTAAACGTTTTAACTGATTTTAGCAAATCGATTTTGAATTGCAGTTTACAACAATTTTTTCTAAAATTTACTAGCAAAAAATACCGCTGGGCTCAAAACAGTTTAATTTCCCGTAATAACAGCAACATTTTCAGTAGCCATTACAGACTTTTTTGGTTGAGTGTATTGAATGACTGATAGAAAAAGTTAAAAAATATATTTCTTGAAATTTAACTATTAGTCAATTGAAACAACTTTACTGATTAATTTTTTAAGCAACTGTTAAACTTTTATGGTAAAGTTACTATGAGTGTATGCTTCCACAAACACCAATCGTACCAAAATTGAATACGATTCATTCCTCAGGCTATATTATTGAATAATTCCAAATCATTTAAAATAATATTTAGATTTGTATGTTCCCTTAAAATTTTAAGTCCCGATTACTGAATGTCAAGTTAAAATTTAGCTAGCAGTTCAATTAAAATTTTATATGATAAACAACAACAAATGTGTCAGTTAAAGTCCCAGTGAGTAGCTAACTAGACTTTGTGAAAATGAGGCCAATATAAATAAATTGCTTAAAATAGTTAAATACAACTAAGGTTACTATTTAATGATGATTATGATGAATTTATTAAAGGATCCATTTCTTCATCATGTTAGCAAAATCTATCACACGCGCACATGCACTCCATAATCATCATCGTCGGAAGTAATATTACAAACAATAAGTGTGTTCCTTTACTTTTTGGATAAATTTCGGTAAACTGAGAGTAACCACAAATTGACAAAATTGCCCAAAATCATTTTTGCAGCCAAAAAATTTGTTTCAAAGATAAAGAACAAAATAAGTAAATAAATCGTTTCTTTTGTATATTTCTTTGTTTAATCCAAATTCTCACTTTAATCTCACAATTGTTTTTTTTGTGTGTCATTACATCAGCTGTCCTTTTTACATTTTATCAAAGTTGCCCGAAGAAATGCTCTAGATATCCTCTTGTAAAAAGAGAAACACAAAAATAACCTCTTAAGCGCTCCCATTTGTACAATTTTTGTGTACGAGAATGCTTTTTGATAAGATTGGGAACCTTTGGGTTACTGCGGAAACCTACTGGAACGGATCTAATAATGACAACAATAAAAAATACAAAATAAACTAAAGAAAATAAAATTCAAATAAACGGTTGTAATATACAAAATACCGTAACCCTATTACTCGTTGTTTGAATACTCGTACGATGGCTGTTGCTGTCTTGTATTCCAGTCACACACATTTTTTAAAAATGTGGTTGTGGTTTATATTTTTGTTGTTGTTGCTGCTGTTGTAACGTTTTTTGGACAACAGCTTACACTTTTTTGGAACAAATAACCACAACGCAAAGAATGAAAGAAACATACAATTTGCAATGACCCCCCTCCTAGTTAATCCCTTAAACGTCACGACATCAGCACACATACATACAGCCATTACATTTATTTTTATATGTAAGTGTGTGTGTTATATACCTATGAACTTCAACATACACTTTGTTGTGTATGGTATATAAATATTAAAGTTGTACGTGTGCATGTGTATGAATGTGTACGTGTGCGTATGTGTGTGTGTATGGATGGATGGTATATGAATTTATATAGCCAAATTGCTTGTGTTGAGTGTTTTTATTTTTTCTACAAAGTAAATAGGCTAAAAGTTGGAAATAAGTAAAATAGGCAAAAAAAAAAAAAACTGAAATGAATGAAAGTAAATATTCTCTAAAATACACATAGAGGAGCTGCAAGCGAACAAATGACAATTTCAGAACTGGTGATGAGTATGTAAATATGTGACAAATACAAATATAAAAAATTCAGTGTTTGATATTTGTTTTATGTGTATGGCGTAAAATTTGTTGACGATTTACATAATATTCGAAATACAAAACAGAATAAAACAGTAGAAAATGAAAGAAAAGTGATGTCAGATGGTTGCATGGATGTATAGTAATAAAGTTGTTCGAATTTTGGAATCACTGGTAAGTAAGCTGCTAGATAAATTATTGGCTTAGGGAAGAGGAGTTTTCATTAAACATACAATTTAAATTTGGAATAAACTTATTGAATAGTAAGTATATTTTCAAAGTTACACCATACGTATAATATTCAAATGATGCATTATTATAGAGTTGTGGTGTAATTTTTAAAATTTTTTTCTTGAATTTTTGTAAAAAAAATAGGGCTCAAACGTTTGATAGTGCTGTAGAGTAATTTTGGAGTAATTTTGTAGAGTAATTTTGGATCATCACTTAATTTGAAACAATATATTTATTTGTTTTGTTTTAGAAATGAATTTGAAACTTGAAGTTTTTCATAATGTGAAGTGGCTATTTATAAAATACAGTGAAATATATAAATTACGATGTCCCTTAAAATCACAATTTATCGATTTTCGTTCATTACAACCCCAGTTTTATTAGAAATGGTTGGAAAACGTTAACCCGTGCCGAAAGTTGGACGAAAATGGTCCATTTTGGAAAAAAAAGTGTATTACTATTAAAAATTCCCAAAATTAATATACGGATACTTTTCTCCACATATTTTTAACCCTTAAAAGTAAGATTGGGACTATAGATAATTGCGCTTGTTCGTTAGTTGTGTACCCTCTATCGCATACCCCAATTTTTTCTAAAAGTTTAAAAATTAACCCCATATGGATCATGTTACATAAAATAATTATTTTTATCCACATGAAATTTTTTTTACCAATTTAATGGCTTTACAATCTCGTAGTCATAATTAATATTAAGTTACATGGGTCACTTCTGACTCCAGGCCACTAAGGGTTAAATATTTTTTAAACAAATGTAAAGATAATTATAGTCTAAGCAAATTTAAGTGATATTTTTCGAAAACTATGAAAAATTTGACGAAAACATTCAAATTTTGCCAAAATAAGCAATTTTTGTAAAATTTCCTGGAAAGCAGTGACTTCAAACTCAAACTAGTACAAATAGCAATCAACGTCTCCAAATTAGGCATTTTAAAAATTCTTTAAAATTAATTAAAAAAAAAAAATTTCATGGGTCATTTGGGATTCCAGGCCAAAGTGGGTTAATGACATCCGATGAAGTCAAAATTACATACCTGAATCACTTTGACTACATTAAATGAATAAATAAAATAAATAATAATTGTTTTTCGAAATTTCGAATTTTGGGAATTTTTAATAGTAATACACCTTTTTCCAAAATGGGCCATTGTCGTTCAACTTTCGGCACGGGTTAATTTTTTCTAAAAAAAAATCGATTTCTTCCATTTAGGACCATTTCTAATAAAACTGGGAGGTGTAATGGCAAATCTATCTATAAGGGACACCCTAATATAAATAGTTCTATTATCCACGTTGGTCAAATATTTTTGATAATATCAAATTTTATATCAGTATAATTTAACAAAAATACTTTAAAGAAGTTTGAATGCCGATTTCTTCAGTATTATAACGAATCAGGGATCCAGATTATATGGTATCTGTTAGATAATTTCTTTTAGTTCACGAGTTGTTACATTGCATAAATGTCCGACAAAACACAGAATAACTAAAACAAAAGAACAGGAAGGAACTGAGCCAGAGTAGGATGCGATTTTTTTTTTATCAGAATGAGCACAATCTGATATATTTATAATCATCCTGTGCAAACAATCGCTTTGGTTTGGCAATTCTGTGCCGATTTTACCTATTTTCAAAAGAGATCGTCAATGGAATAATACAAACTTTTGTATCAAAATTCGTCTAGAATTTTGAATTTTAAAACTAAAATAATAATAAATCGATTTATTTCAAAATAAAGGATTTTTAGTTTTTATTTAATTAAAGAAAACATATTTTTCTAACGATACAAACAAATTTATATAGAATATATATTTTGTTTCCTAAAAATTAACCTCAAAGTTGTGTATGACATCATTGCTCAATATTTAGAAATTTGTTGTCGTTAAGTGAAAGAAAGATTGTAAATTAAAAATGGTGGTTTGCTTTAAAATCTACGGAAAAGATTTATTCCCTTCCATAAATATAAGTCTTGCTTTCAGTTTATAACACCGTCCGACACAAATTTGGACCTACGAATCCAATATATTTTGAAAAAGGTCCAAAACAATATATGCAAGTATTTTTTTTAAATCAATTCAATTAACTCATTTAGAATCAATTCAATTAACTGAAATATGAATAATACCCTAAAAGTGCGGTAATCTACATCTTGTCCGTCTGGTTGTTGTCCGCACTATAAATGAATATCAGCATAATTTTCATAGCAAAATAAATTAGTAAAACATTAGTTCAAAATTAGTTTAGTGCTTGAAAAGTATAACTAAAACAAAAAAAGTTGCTAAAAACTGATATACTTGATATATAAAATGTTTTAAAAATTTTTCTACTGACTTATTTTTTTGAGTGTATAGTTGTATGGGAGGCTGCCTTGATTTCTAGAAATTGTAAATATTTTTTCTAGCTCTGAAGGCTGTTAAAAATATGAAGTGTGATATCGTCCATATTTTCCAAACAGAGTTGCCACCTTGTGCTTCGAAAATTTAAATTTTTAGAAATTACCCAATCAGAAATCGCCAGTGGTACAAAAAATCAAGCACTGGCATACCACTGGGTAACCACGGTGTTGAAAATAAATGACTGGGAGAACACTCATTTGTTACGGTTTGCCAGCGTTTGCAAAAAGGGTTTTTCCAGTATTTGTTTTACAAAAATTTCGGTGGTGTATAAAAAAAAAACTGGCAAAGAATGGTCTAAGAGTGATATGCCAAGGTTTGCAACCAGTGGTTATGCAATGCTACCTAGCCAATGCTACCAGTGTTTCAAAAATCAATTCACTGGTAGAGGAATGATTTTATTAAAATGCTGAAGAAGTTTTGTATTCAGGAGGTTCCGAGTTTAAATCCGTTTGCAAGGAAAAAATTTTTTTTGTTTTATAAAATCAATTTTTTTTGTGGGAAAGCTCCTTTAAGACCAACTTTTTTTTGCTCTCCCAACGCTGGCATATTGTCCAGCCAGTAGTTGTCCAGCTATTATCACTCATTTATGTGTTTAGTCATCAAATATTATATGTCTCGTTAGCTCAGTGGGTAGAGCAATCGTCTGCCAACCTGACGGCCTGTGTTCAATTCACGGCAGGACCAAAAAAATACATATGAACTTTTTTTAAATTTTATTTTGGAAAATATATTTCCGGAGCACCTATTTATTGGTTTTGTCGAAAATTTTGTTTCTCCAGTGCTTTTCCAGCGCTTTTTGAACAGCCGGTCCTTTTGTCTAATGATGTTATCTTTTTGGGAATGGGAAAGCACTTTTTGCCAGTACTTGTAACATCTGTTAAAGTACTTTGCCATCACTTTCCCGTTTGTATTTTTCTGACTGGGTATTTTTGCATATGAGTTTGCATACTCTTATCAATATGAAGTCTGATGCCCATAATGCCTACACCCAGAAAACAAGTTCGGTTCTGACAAACGCATTTTTAGCCAATCAAATGGTTCGGTTGTGGTAGCCGAGTTTTTCAGTTGTGACAACAGAATACCAATTGGGAGAGGAATTTGACTATGGCAATGGAATTTCAGTTGCATCAAGAACAATTCGGTAGTCTCAACCGAAAAATTCATTTGATCCAACTGGACTATTCTATTGGCAACAAATTGGGTTGTCAGCACCGAATCTGTTTCTTGAGTAACCGTTATGTTAACAGATTCGCTATGTGATGGAAAGAATAGCGCTTCCGACAGATTCATAAATCATATTTCTGCGAGTACCTAGAGCAACGGTTCCCAAATGGAAGTCCGCGGACTCCCAGGGGTCCGTAGCAGAATTCCAGTAGTCCGCGAAGAGATCCGACAAAAAATATAAAACAATTATTATAAAAAAAACAATTTTTTTTATAATTTTTAAATTATTTCACAAAATATTGATTTGAAAAATGTTTTAAAATAAGCAAAATAAGCATCATTTAAAATAAGCAGGTGCTTTTTATTAATTTTGCCCCATAATTTATAAAGTACCTCTCGCTCAACACTGGTTTAGGGGGTCCGTGAGCTAGTAGAAATGTCTCAAGGGGTCTGTGAAGCAAAACTTAGTGGGAACCGCTGACCTAGAGGGTAGACTGGTGCATATTTTAAGTATACTTAATAAATATTAAATTATTATTAAATAAATATTAATTCGTGGATTAAACGAGTTGGTATTGAAAAAGTAATATTTTTAGCCACTCTTTCAGTATAAACTGAATTTTCTTATGAGTGCAAGCAAAAGTTTGAACTTTGTTGGACGGTGTAATAGATGTTTTATAGCAATGTACAAATGTTCATGATATTGTGCATTAAAACGTAGGTAGACGAATATTTTAAAAACAGTCATCATCATGTAAATGGAAATTAAAATTTATTTACTTTTCAGTATATGAATTGGTGAATATGTCGACTATTACGACTACGTACTAACGGTGTGCAAACGAATGTACTACTTGCTACTTTAACTGCTCGAATGATGTTCACTATATGTCGATGATGATGATGATGATGTTGTTTAAAACTTGTGCTGAAATTATGATGAATGCGTATTACGAAGAGATTATTTTTATATATACAATTTATATAGCCGTATGTATAGGTTGTGGGAGTGGGTATGTATGTATGTATTTTGCATTTTTGAGGAATCTTTTTTTGATTGTTTTCGACAAAAAGAAATGTATGAATGTTGTTAAATATGTCACTAGTTCAGGGACGTACAATTATTATCATCATCATCATCATCGTGACTTTACTCACTAATGGAGAAGGCATATTTGATTGCGTTGACATATTCGAGTAGTGACAAGAAATGTAAGATAAATATAACAGCAAATTGGTTATTTAAAATAAGAGAAAACCTTTGGAACGAAGTTCAATTTACGAGTCATTCTTCATACTCGAAAAAATATTGAAACGTTAATTAAATGGTAGTTTTATGAATTTCACGCATAAATATGAAAATATTGTTTCAATGTGTCTTCTGTATTTTATCATCACCAAAATATTCATGTAATTCGTTGTTGTTTTCTTTTCTGCATTTTATCAACAGATACACTCAAAATATTATGTCGTTATTGGCTCAATAGAAAAACTTAATAAATTTCCAATTTTTTTTTTTTAAGATTAGCAAATCTAAAAATCTAGTAAAACTATAATTTTAGTTATAGTTTTACAAAGTTATTTAACCCTTAAATGCATGGTTTTAATAAAAAAAACCCAATTGATGCACAAAACAGTATTTTTGGGCATTAGGGGCCCCTTCTGTACATAGTGTTTTTGTAGTTTAGCGCAGAATTTTTAAACAGGTAGAGTAAAAATCTTGGTTTTGCTCTGTATATTTGCAAAACATCTAAAACACGCTTTTTTTACAAAAAGTGTAATATACAAAAATATTTGTTTAAATATTTAAAGTGGTAATCTCGCAATAAAATTCATTTTGGCGACAATAAATGTATAAATTATAGTTTATAGATTTTTTTGTTTCTTTTTTTTCATACACATAAAAATAATCACAATTTAGCTATTTGGAAGAAAACCATATTATTCAATAAAAATCACCTTTTTTAAAAATAATTTTTTTTTGGTTTTTTTCTTGAAATGTACATATATAAAAAATGGTTAAGATCGAAGAGATCATGAATTTAAGGGTTAATTTATATTTATTTTCTCTACCTTTCTAAGTTTTCCAGTTATGGGTAATTTCCAAAAATCGGGAGAATACGATATAGCGCCATACTAATACCGCCATCTACAAGGTAATTGTAAGTGTTGTATTGTACTAACAGAAACAGAGTTTTTAAAATTTGATTTAAAAATAATTACACAATACATATGTTTAATGTTTAGGTTTGCTTACAAAATGAAAATCCAACAGAAAATCCTCGCCAAGGTGAAATAAAGCAGAATATTTAGTACACCTTGTGAATACGAGGGCAGTACGAAATGTTCTTAGCCTGATGGCGGTATAAATAGCAAAAAGCTTTGTAAAATGGAAACTTCCAACTGTCATATGAACACATGTTAAATTTAATTTCGATCTATCAACTCATTCGTATAGTAACAGGTGTTCAAAAAAGGCGCTTCAGTGATTTTTTATAACGGAAAAATTAGAAATTCGTGGTGTGATTAAATATTTAGATAAGAAAGATTTATCGGGACGAGAAATTAATAATGATATGGTGAATTTGTTAGCTGAAAGTGCTCCTTCATATGCAACAGTAAACAATTGGGTTGCTTTAAACGTGGTCGTACAAGCATTGAAGATGAACCACGAAGTTGACGTCCAAAAACTGCAACAACGCCAGAAATCATTGCTAAAGTCCATGATATGGTATAAAACGATCGACGAGTAAAAGTGCGTGAAATAGGGAGTGCCATAGGCATCTCAAATGATCGAGTACATTTTATTTTGCATCAAGAATTACAGATGAAAAAGCTTTCTGCAAGATGGGTGCCGCATTTGTTAACAGTTGACCAAAAACGCATTCGAATGAAAATTTCTCAAGCTTCTTTGGATCGATTTAAGCGAAATAAAATGGATTTTAAGCGTCGTTTTGTAACTGTTGATGAAACGTGTTTACATCACTATACACCAGAGGCAAAAGAACAATCCAAACAATGGACTGAAGCTGGTGGAAGTGCACCAAAAAAGGCAAAAACAGTTCAATCGGCTGGTAAGGTCATGGCAACGGTTTTCTGGGATTACAAAGGTATTTTATTGATTGATTATCTTCAAAAAGGTTAAATAATAAATTCTGAATATTACTGTAACCTTTTGGATCAATTGAATTTCAAAATTCGATAAAAACGACCTGGTTTGGAACACAAAAAAATAATTTTTCATCAAGACCACGCACCATTCCACAAGATGGCAAAATTTAACGAATTGAAGTACGAATTGCTTGACCATCCACCTTATTCTCCTGATTTAGCTCCCTCTGACTTCTATTTGTTCCCAAATCTAAAAAAAATTCCTTGCTGGCAAACGTTTTACCTCGAATGAAGATGCAATGGCAGCTGTAAACGATTATTTTGAGGAAATCTACGAAAATTATTTTAATCCGGGGATAGAATTGTTAGAAAAACGTTGGACTAGGTATATTGAAGTTTCAGGAGATTATATTGAAAAATAAAATAATTTGAAAAATCTAGCTCTTGTTTTTCATGGTTAGGCTTAGAACATTTCGAACTGCCCTCGTACCTTTATTATATTTTAATAACACATTTTGTAAAATTTAACAAATGAGTTCCTAAATCTTAATGATTTTATAGTATTGTGTTAAATTAAGATAAACAAAATTTGAGTTAAAGTAAATGTCTCAAGAAAAAAATTATTATAATTTAGTGAAATCGAATGGGAGTTCTTTTTGCTACTTTTTTACTGTTTCATGATTTTTAGTGTACCTATATTATAAAGGATAAATAAAGTTTTTAACTAAATTGTTTTATCTTTCTTTTTTTTTTGGTTCTTCTTCTTATTTAAGCCACAAATTCCTTTAAGAAATATTCTTTTATTAATTTCATCGCATAAAAAACTTTGCTTTTGTTGTTGGTTTTTCAATTTGTATATATCAAGGAGTTGCTGCAGCGTATACATTATACCATAATGCACTTTAAACTTTTGTCTTTTGTAAATATTGTTTTAGCTGACTTAAGAACAACTTTAGACAATGCAACGCAAAATAAAATTTCTTATGAGAATATGGCGGTGCATAGAGAGTAAAACAGCTAAAGTAACAAATAAGAAAAAAGTGAAAAAGTATATTCGAGATAATCACGCACGTTCGACAACTTGAAAAATAATTATATCGTTTCCTTACGTTTGTGTGTTTATTTAATGTGTGTGTGCACTAACACACGGATAAGGAAATTAAAGAAGCCACACAGCCAACACCAAAGCACAAAGAATATGCTTAGAGAAATGGAAGAATAGTATTGCAGTTAATTGCACTGCTAAAAAACTAAAAATCTACTCCTCAAAATCAAAATAATTTTATAAGGTAGATTTTGATCTCCTAGTTCAAAATCTGTTTTCCTAATTTCTCCAGGATTTGTACACTCATAGAAATAAATCTGTAAAAATAGCAGAAAAATCAACTAAAAATTAGTAAAAATTATGCTGCAGAAAAAACGTTTAAATTAGCATATTTTTTTTTGCTAAGTACTAGTAAAATAAGAACAGCAAAATTAAAATTGTTGAATTTACAGAATTTTATTTATATTTAAGTTAACTTTTAGTTAATTGAAAATGACAAGTTGTACTGTAGAATCTGCAGAAAATTTTGCTAAATAATAAATATAAAAAAAAACTGTTATATCTACAGAATTTTTGTTATTTTTATGCTAAATTCCGTTAAATGCAAATAGCAGTCAGTCTATCCTGTTAAATTAACAGAAATATTTGCTAAAAAAAATTGCAAACTGATGTTTTCCAAATTATGAATTTTTTCGTGATTTTTTAGGCTAAAATTTTTTGCTGATTTAACAGGATAATTTGTTATTTTCTATTTACAAAAATTTAAATCAACTATAACTAAAATCCTGTATATTTGATAGTTTTATTTATGCTGTTCCTATCTTACTAATATATGGCAAAAATAATATGCTAATTTTTTTGCAGCATCAATTTTAACTAATTTTTAGTAGTTTTAACTAATTTTTTACAGACTTTTTTCTATTAGTGTAGGCAGCGAATAAAAAATCCTTAAAAAAAAGAAACTATAAGTTAAAATGCACAAAAGCGTAGGACGGTTAGAGGGTTAAATGGTCTAATTTAAAAATATATCTTCTGGTTGTTTTTTCAACTCATTAAGAACTTTTCTGAAATTTAGATTTTACAACTAACAAAAAAAATTTTGGCTACCATATTAAATCAGTCCTTTGATTTTTATCTATTTTTTTAAGTGTACTTCTATAAAAAATTTCCTACTTTCAGTCACATAAAGCAAGCAACACATTTTAATTGAATCTACTTAGCACACATCTGCCAACAAATACATACACACTTGAATGTAGACAAACATACATAATCATCATAGATCTAAACAAACATTCACATGGAAGGATTATAGCTGAAGTAAAATAAAAAAAAAAATAAAATGTTTTCCTTTTAATGGTGAGAAAAAAAGTTGGCAAAATATAAGTTAAAATATATAAAGCAAAAAAAAAAAAAACGTTATTTTTTTCCTTTTTCGTCAACATAATCTACCGGTCATTGACACATGTTGAAATAAAAGCTTGTATATTTGTCTAACCTAAATTATATACACTTCAAATTGCTTAGATTAGTGTGATTTAATGGAAGATGTGATGCAATGTGATGGAACAATATGATAATGTCTTTGATATCAGTATTACTTTATACTTTTCCAAAAGTAAAGTGGATTATAAGTATATGGAAAAAAAAAATACCAACACTTATTCCACATTAAGAGCAAGATTAACAGTGCCATTATTATCATGAGGCCAATATAGCAAGATGCACATTTTTTGTGAAATATTCTTGATTTTTCTAATCTGGCAGTAAATTTTTTTTTTAAGAAAGGGAAATTCTAATTTTTTTTATTTTTTGACTGACAACGGGATACTGTTTTTTCTGACCATAACAGTTCAGGGAAAAAACCACATAACAATTTAAAACAAAAATGAAAAATGTTATTTGAAGTGTATTGCATATTATTTCCTAAGATATTAGTAATATTTGGGATTTGTTAGGGATTTTAAGGAAGTGGCCAAAAATAAATAAAATGTAGGAACAAAAAATTTTAATTTTGATCTTTGAAATCAGATCGGCTTTGATGTATGAGAACTAGCTGATATATGTAAACACTTTTCGGTTTGAAAATTCACGCAGATTACGAAAAGTCAAAATTGTAGTAATCGAGCCTTAAATAGAAAAATATCAAGTCTTAAAAAATTTTCATTTCGTCATATTTACTTTATTACACCCATTTATTTCCATTTTTTGTTTGTTTTTTGTTTTTAGTTTTAACCACTACATTGTGGGCCAGCATCAATGAATTTTGTTCAAAACTAAAATATTGAGTACATAAGACTAAAAAGTATCACAAAAGGGGTCTTGGGAGTTGCTGATAACGAATCTGAAATAAAAAATTTTTATTTAAAAATGGCGGATACAAGATGGCGATCTTGAATTTTTAGTTTTCAATATATAGTAGCGCCTGAGGCGCCGCTGATTATAAATCTGAAATTGAAATTTTTAAATTCAAAATGGCGGATTCAATATGCCGACAAACAATTTTTTCATTAAATTTCCTATGTCGACTAATTTACATAAAATTTCCACCAGTGGAAGTTTTTGAACATGAATTCAAATTTTCAATATGACGGAAAATAAAGTATTCCTTATGTTGGTCTTAATGAATCCTGGCGGTAATGAATCCTAAATCAAAAATTTTATATTTCAACGGTTGTACCCGATTTAAGCAGTTATTTTCCCAAAAAACTTTTTCGTTTTTTTAAATTTTTTATATTTTTCAGGGATTTTTAACTTTTTGTGTTTATTTTTTGGTTTTTATTTTTTAATTTTTATATATTTTTTTGCTGATTTTTTTTAATTTTTTTTAAATTTTTTTATAGAAAAATGTGTATTTAAGGAACAGAATCATTGTCAGTTAAGAGCTGTAAATTATTTAATTTACAATAAAAAAAAAATCTTGTAGTTCTGAGTCCTCATCTTCAGAGTTTATTCTAGAGTTTAACCATAAAAAAATAAATAAAATTAAAACGGTACAAAATTATAACTTAAATAATATACATTTAAATTTAAATTTAACGGTTCGTTGTAATTCAAAAATCTGTGGTTATCATACACAGAGTTGAATAGAATCAGCTGAGATATCTTAAGAATTAAGGTTCAAAGCAAAATAGAGTAATAATAACAAAGGATAAAAATAGCATTGTTAAATTTCGTTGATGTTAGTCTAAGTTGAGTTGTTGATACGAAATTCGATTTTCTTTCAGCGGCCACATAAGTAGACAAACATTAAAATATTAGCCCACACAAGACGAAATACACTGATGATGGCTTTGTAGCGAAAGCCGAAAATACGTATTCTGTATTGCTGGTCTTATCGAATTCTTTCAAATAAATTTTTATTCTTTGTAATTTACTTGTAAAAATTGTATCATCTTTCTTTGATTTGAAAATAATTTAAACAGAAAGTGATATTAATTTATGATCTAGAGTCAAACTAAAAGGAACATTCATTTACTTAAAATTAAAACGTTTAGAAAAATCTTAACCCATTTAAACTACACTTCACTATGTCTCCTCCAAAAGAGAGTGCTGCTAAAACATAAAATAAACAAAAAACAAACACTTTTTTTTGCATATACCCAGGAAAATTTTCTGTTCCAAAGAATCGGTTGTAGAATAGCTACTTTTCATTCACAACCCCTTCTACTTTCGATTTTAACACCGATTCTTTTTGTTTGAAATTGTCTCAAAAGCAACCCCTTCTATAGCTCCAAAGTGGAACCGGTTGCTCTAGAATCAGTTATGGAACTAGTTCTGGAACTGATTTTACGTCACCCACACCTTCCATATAGGATCCCAGAAACTGGTTCCGGAACCAGTTCCATGGAATCGGTTGCAGTGGAACCAGTTGTAGAATGGGTGTGGTTGGCTACCGATTGTAAAAAATTTTGCTGGGTATCTACATTTTCACAAAGTTGAGTAACAAAATTTATAGACATAAAAATTGTCCGATTTAAAAGTATGAAATTATATGCAAAATATTGAATAACAATTTTGAAATATGAAAAAATATATGCATTTGCACACTATAAAAATTCTGTTAAAACTACTAAAAATTAGCTAAAAATTACTTTGCCGAAAAAACTGCTGAAATTAGCAGATTATTTTTGTAAATTTTAATAAGATAGGAACAGCAAAAATAAAACTATTAAATATACCGAATTAGTAACACTTGAGTTAAATTTTAGTTAATAGAAGACAACAAATTAACCTGCTTCAATCAGAAAAAAAAGTTTGCTAAATAATTAATAGACTAAAAAATCACAAAAAAAAATTTAAATATTCAAATAATGCAAATAAAAATCTAGCCTTCTGAAATGATCAGTTTACTATTTTCTTAGCAAATATTTCCATTGATTTTAGCTGAAAGACTGCTATTTGCACTCAACTAAATTTAACTTAAAAATAATAAAAAATTTGTTGATATAAAATAGCAATTTCTTTTTGACGTTTTTAGTCAACTAATATTTAGCAAAATTTTCTGCAGATTTAACAGTATAATTTATAATTTTCTATTAACTAAAAGTTAACCGAAACATAACTGCAATTCTGTTAATTTAACAGTTTTATTTTTGCTGTTTTTATTTTACTAGTACTTAGCAATACATTTTTGTTAATTTTAGCAGTTTTTTCTGTAAGGTAATTTTTAATAATTTTTTGTAGCACTTTCTGCTACTTTTACAGGTTTATTTCTATGAGTGTAACAAAATATGTAAAAATACGCAGCAAAGACTCAATGCCACTTCGTTGCAATTCAATGCCACTTCACTGCTAATTCTTCAATTCGGAAAAGTACTTGGTTGGTCAGAATCGTTTTAGGCTACGGACTATTATGTTATTTAGATAACAAATTCTATGAGCTAAATTTATGTTTTCTACATTTTAAAGAAATTCAACGTCAAGATAAATATTTTTATTAAGTTATGCATAAATTTAAAAAATACATTTTTTTAATGCAAATTTATCTATTGCAGTCACCGTATTTGGTTCTTCACTTCCATGACTTTATAATGTACTTAAAATTATAGTTACTATAATCATACAAACATTAATGCAACTATGTACAAATGTATTAACATGTATTTACTTTTATCTGTATATTATAATACAAGTTATACATACTTATGTATAGTGTGCTTGTATGTAGAGTATGCTGCACGTATTTTTACCACAAATCCACAAATCCCAACGAGTATTGACATAATTTTACAATACGAAGTCCATAAACACATACACGGCCATTGTATGCATTAACGTATGCTTGTGTATGTGTGTATGTGTTATATAAACTCTGAAGCACATTAAAAATTTTTCGTAAACTATCGAAAAAGATTATCGTTTACACTTTTGCAACCCCATTACCCTAAAGTGTAGTATAGTAAATATGTAATGACTGGACAAACCAAGCGAACATACTTACATACATACAAGCAGAATGGAACGGAACGTAACGTACTACTGCTGATTCTGCCGTTGTTGGTTGGTTCTTTGGCCACTTGGCATACAGAGCAATAAATTTATCACACTCAAACTAAAAGTGAACCAAAACCTTCGAAAAGTGAGAAGAGCAGAAGAAAAAAAATAAATTGTAACGGAAATAATCTAGAGGGAATTTATAGAGGAAGCGACACATGGCACGATCACGTTGTCACACGAGTACGAAAAGTAGAAAACAAATTTTATAAAATAAATAAAAAACTTTGTATGCCAAAAGGGGTTTAGTGAAAATTTATTGCATTATTATTAACTAAACCAAAGAAGAGAAAAAGTTAACAAACGGAAAGCATTACTAAATAGTTAGCTGATGTTGTTGTTGTTGTACAACATTAAACTCACAAAAGTTCATTTCTTTTACTGTTACAAATTGGCCAGTCACATCCCATAATAATTACTTATGCGTGTGTGTGTGTGTGTGTAATCTAATTTAAACTTTTCAAGTAGAAGTCAAGAAATAGTTTTTGTTTTTGACTTACCGGCGTTGAATAAGGATGGGCCGTTAAACGTATACCATCTGCCTCTAAATGTCTTTTAATCACAGATTCTAATTCTTTCATCGTTGTTGGTGTATCACATTCAGCGGCTAAAATTTCATTACTACTACTCAATGCTTTGGGATCATTGATCATAACATACACCAGAGCGGCACCCTTCTCCCTCAGCGTGCGAACACTTTTCAATAGTTTACTACGATGCTGAGCATTATCTACCCCTATGGCATCTAAGTCAATTTCACCAATTTGCTTACATATCTCCAATTCATCATAGCCATTTTCCATAAAACTCTCTGCATATTGTTGCAGGCCTAAAGCTCTTAACCACTCACAAACAATATTGTTATGTGGCATATTTTCATATCACGTAATATGAGGAGGCGGTGCAAAATCTAACGGAGCAAAGCTAACTTTTGGCACTTTGAGAGCTGATTTCAATTTCGTACTTGTTGTGTTGGTCGATGATGATGTGGACGATGAGGCTGTGGAATTTGTGGGTGTTGCTATACTGATTGAGGCGGATGCCACAGCCGAAATGTTGCTTATAAGTGGCGTAGCATTGGCACTTGCATGGGCTACTTGAGCTGTTGGACAGTTTGTTAATGCTGTTGCCTTCATAGCATCTAATATTGATTGTTCTTGTTTGGTGGTAAATGGAAAATGGAGCACTGAAAATGGAAAGAAAATTGTTTGAAATTACATGAATTAAACCATTAAAAACCAAGTTAAGCTATTAATAAAGGATCTAAACGCTTTTGAAATTGAAATATAAATATATCGGTTAAAACATACAGACTATTGTTTTTAGTACGGGTTTGTAGTCACAACTAAGGCCCAGTTTTATAGTCAGAACTAAGAATATAAAAATTTCTCACTTAGGAAATAGTTAAGAAAAAAATCGATCTTAATTCTGACTATAAAATTAGCCCTTATTGTTTAAACTCTGATTCAATTGTTTATAATCTGACTCGTATGTTGTCGAAACATTGGGCAAGTTTACCAGAGAAACCCGCTACCGCTACAAATGATATGTAGCGCTTACCTTAATTGGTGAACGATGCTACTTTTGTTTTTGTTTTAAAATAAAAATATTTGTAGATGTTTCATTAATTTTTTTGAAATTTTTTATTCCTTTATAATCATATTTGTATATGTTTATTATTCTTTAAAAAAAATATACAAAAAAAAACAAACGACAGCTGATGTATCATTAACTGCTCACAAGTAGCGTAAAATTTTACGCTACCAAAACAAGGTAGCGCTACCACAATATGTTGACTTATTGGTAGCTAATCAAATCGTTCACCAGATTGTTGAGTAGCGGATTAGCAACAGTTGAGCGTCTGGTAAACGCACTCATTGACAATCATAGATGTTGTTAAAAACGAATACAACTAAAATAATTAGATTTGCAGCAACATTCACATTTACAATTTTATGTGATTCATTTTCCAGTATACTTCTTTATTTTCAGGTGTCCATCTCATTTGTTGCCCAAAGAATTTAAATAAGACACTCGGACAACTTTTGGAAAAAAAATCAAGCCCCCTGAATAATAAAAAAGAAGAAAGTCTGAGGACGTGCGCCTATACGAATTTTATTGGTTGTAATCTATTTTGAGGAACTTGTTTTGCAATAGGAATTTGAATAGATCAAAGTTAAATTTTTATTTGTTGTCATAAATTTTCATAGAAATATCATTTTTAATTTTGAAATTTGGAAACACAGATGGGAATTTTTTTATTAATAATTTGATATCGTAATAATTATTCAAAATAATTTAATATTTTGAATAAGCGGTTAAGAGAAATAATCTTTTAATTAATCGTGGTACTTGTGGTAAGCGTGGCATTCGATTTCGTTAAAGATATTAGCGTGGATTAAAGGCAACAAATTCGTTTTGAAACTGATATGGGTCGGTATTATACATGTTACGTTTCGTTGGTTGCCAAGTCCTGTAAGTCATTTGGAACTCAAAGTGAAGAACGATATAACCTAAGAATTTCGAGCCTATAGATGAGGTGAAGTCGATAGCTGAACAGATTCCTATGGTAGTTTGGAAACCACATCTATTTTGTATTTGGTTATTGTTGACGTCGTTTTAATTGTCTGGGAAATTTCATCTATCCTAGTTGCAAAGTGTCAAACAGTAGTGCGAGGAGGGATAGAAGTGTGGATTTTATATTTAATATTATTAACGCCGTCAAATTTATCTGTATTTTAAACTTGAGAGTTGTTTAACTATCCAGAAGTTAAACCTTAATTTCAAACTTTCGTTACGGTCACTGATATGTTGTTCGATTGTTTGTTAAACATACATCCACGACACAAAGTACAATTCACACTTTAAATCCCCACAACAACTCACATACACATAAAAAATAATGTAAGCACAATACCCCAGTGTAGAAAATCATTACCAGATATGTGGTTATGTAACTACATACTTGGTAATGGTAACTAGTTACTTTTGTTATTACATTTCTTATTACCTTTATATGGCGATGTCGCGAAAAATAATGAGTTATGGTATACGGCATACGAAAAATCAAAAAATATATCGTTACCTAAGTGCTTACCAGTACTGACAAAAATAATGGGTCCAAAAAAAAATGTTTTTTATTTTATTTTTTTTATTAAATAAAATTTGCTGGTGCGGGAATGGAATCTGGGTCTACAGATTGCCAGTCATCGGCGGCGCGCCGCCGTTTCAAACAACTCGCTTCGGCTCAAAAGGGCAGCCGACCAAAACAAGAGCCGCCAAATTTTTTTCGCGCCGCCATTTTTTTAAATTTATTTTTCTTATTTTAGAAATTAATCAGAACTGGGTCGACAACGACAATTGCTTTTTCATATATTTTGTATGGCTAACTAACTGGTAACTATGGTTAAGCACTAAACTCAGTTTATTTTGAGATAAGATAACAGGTCTTAAGCGGATTGAATCAGAAAAGAATTAATTTTTCAAAGCTCTGTTATAAACACTGCATAGAATACAATTCGAGCCGTCAATCCAGACGCCGCCGGTTTATATACATAAACGCCGCCGCCGAAAATTTTGGGTCGGCTTGGAACCTTGATACACACCTCACCATCAAGCGCCATCAATCACTATACACTAGCGCCCCTATCGTTTTCTTTTGAAACCACAAATATTAAAAAAGTTGCCAACAAATTTATCTATATTAGCTGATATAGTGTCAAAAACGTTTATAAAAAATAGCTAAATATCAGGAGGAAAAATTAGTTCAAGTACAGCACAAATATGTTTTTGTGGTGAAATTGGATAACTAACAACTTTAGCTAAACAACGGATTTAAACGAAAACAACAGGAAAAATTAGTTCAACTGAATTAGAACGCGTTTAACAGATTTTTGTACTAACTTTTTTTTATGAGTGTACTGAGATTAAAAGGTATTACTAAACCGAAGCAAATTTAAGTAATTTCATGCATGGGACCATCATAATTTTATAAATTAATCAGATATTGCTCATTTCGAAAAAGTACATGTCCAACTCTGGCTGAGCTTTTCTTATTTTTATTTTTTTTTAGACCTTTCTATAGTCCATAAACTTCAACAAAAAAAAAAAAGACGGAAATGTTATTGTTTTTTTAATAAGAAATTATTGAATAATTTCTACCAATTCAGAAAGTAAACTTAAACAAAGAAAACAGATTCGTGCTTACAACCGAATTTATTGCCAATAGAATTGTTCGATTGCCGTGACCGAATTTTTCAGTTGTGGCAACTGAATATCAATTGAATAAATAGTCATTTGATAATGGCAACAGAATTTCTATTGCCTCAACAATATTTCGGTAGTCACAAACTGAAAAATTCTGTAGTCACAACCGAAGCATTCGATTGGCAATAAATTCGGTTGTAAACACAAATCTGTTTTCTGTGTGTATGACCGAACTGACGGAGGTACAATTTTAGAACCGATTTTTTTTTTAATTGGGGCCAGTCGAAAGTACAAATTCCAAAATTTAGTTTCAAATTCAATTAGTCAAATAAACAATTTCGCAAGAAATTTCTTGGAAAGGACAAGTCTTGGAAAAATTTATGAGTATATTATTTTAAAAGCTGTTAAATGTAAAAAATTCTACCCGCAAAAGAAACTTTTCTCTTCATTTACGTTTTTTATGGACTCAATGCTTACGAAAGGGACAAAAATTAATGTAAGAGATGTTCGATTCCATGCATATAACGAACTTAACCTATAGTGATCAATGTTCTCCGGCCTCTACGAGTTCGTTATAACCGAAGTCCACTGTATAAATAAGTAAATATTTGACAAATTATCTTGTGCAGAAAGGGAAATCAATTTAAGATCATAATTTAAATGTAATAAAGTTTTTTGCACATTTGTAAATGTACTTAAATTTATTATTCAAATTAAAAATATCCTAAGGACATACTTTACACACACAACCGACACTTAAAAGGAACACATATCGGCAAGTAGAGAAAATAATTATAATATAATAGTTTAACACTATAATACAGAGTATGAACCTACTACATACACACATACTGACAATAATATTTAATGATAATGGTGGTGGCGTAGTTGTTGCTGTTGGTATTATTGTTGAATTTACTATTAATACACTCATACAAATAAGTCCGTAAAAATAGCAGAAAAAGTTACTAAAAATTAGTTAAAAATGATGCTGCAGAAAAAACTGCTAATATTAGCAGAATCAGTTTGCTAAATATTAATAAAATGAAAACAGCAAAAAAAAACTGTTAAATTTACAGAATTTTAGTAATATTTGAGCTAAATTGTTGTTACATAATTGCAAATAACAATTTAACTTGCTGAAATTAGCAAAAAAAAAATTGCTAAATAATATTAGAATGAAAATAGCAAAAAAAAAATGTTAAATCTACAAAATTTTTGCTAAAATTTTCTGAAATCAACAAAACTTTGGCAGATTACTAGTGGACTGGAAAAAGGTAAAAAAGAAGCAAATGAAATGAAAATTAATAAATAAAAAATAAATGTGTATTTAAAAACATACTTGGGACCAGTTTATTGAATGTGTCAATTAATTGAAATTTTTCAATTGGCATTGTTCAATGCCTAAATGCCCATTTATAATTGATGAAAGAAGTATTTGTTTTCATGTTTTAATAAAAGAATAAATTAAGAAAAAAAAATTAAAAATTCGCGTATTTCTTACATTTTTTTTAAATTACAAAGCTTTTTCTTCAATTATGTGTACATTTTATTACCATTGTTTTCATCAATGCAAATTGAAAAAAATTTCATTGGTATTGAATGGTGATGAAATTTGTTGGCATTGACATTGAGATAAAGTAATGCCAATTATATTTCAATGCCAATGAAAATTTCCCAAGAATGATTTTTTGTAAAAGCGGTAATATTTATAGACAATAATATGTTAACCATAACAAAATGTATTTCAGAGACCCTTCTTTTGATTTTCATTGTTTGCTGATCGGATATGTACTTCCGAATTTATTTGAGTTTACATTTTCAACTCTAAAGCTCCACCCACAGGAAAGAAGGTGTGGCCGATTAAAAAGATCGTATTCTTTAAATAAGCTTAAAAACTACAATATTGGTGGAAACAAATTAGGGTCATCCCCGTAAACTCCATTTGAGATACTTTTAATCATATATACTAATTTTCATATTAAAATGGTTCGTCCAAAATAAACCTTGATCTTTGAAAATTAATGTATTACGATAAATAGAAACTTTTCTCATAAATTTTAATAATTTAGATGTTTTATGAGTAGGACAAATTTTCAACCATTTCAATTCAGCTTTACTTAAAAACTTTTTGCATTATTTTTGGCGAGTTAAAAATATGCAGTAATTTTTATGAGTCATTTAACATTCTGTTTATAAGCGCTCCAAAATTGGTGGTTTAGTTTACAAAAAATTTGTAAAATTAGCAAATCTTCTGTTAAAAATTAGTAACTAAAATTCAGCAAAATACTGTAAAGTTAGCAAATTTATTGTTAAAAATTAGTAACTAAATTCAGCAAAAAAAATAGCAAAAAAATTTGTAAGTTAGTAATGTGGAGGTAGCAAAAAAATTAACTAAAAATTAGTTAAAAATTCGTTAAGTTGAAGTACTAACAGTTTTACTAAATTTTCTACGAACTTTTTTCTATGAGTGTACAATTGTATATAAGATCTTATACATAAATAAACATACATTTGCACTTTGTGCAAGATAAATGTCTATTTACATATGTATGATTGTATATATAAATGTGCGTATGTACTGGGTATTTTCATAAGTTCTGGTACAAGAAAATTAAATTTATTTAAAGTTATATGAGTCAGTTGTCTTCGCTGCAGGCCTCCTGTGTTCGTAAGGCCCGATTTCAGCGGCTCATAACACTATGCGACAGTCAAAATCGGGATGGGATGAAACCAACGGGAAATGTTATATCGGTCAAAAACAAGTTATACGTGTCCCGGCGTTTCCCTGGGTCACCCCTAGGAATCGAGATATATCTTTTTTTGACATAACTCGAGAACCACTAGTCCGATTTTGCTCAAACAATTTTAAAAAAATTAAAAATTACAATTCCTTTAATCTGTTCATATAACGTTTTTCTATATACTCAACAGTTTTTCCGGTAAAAATAAATGTTTGTTACCGCTACCATAAAAATCAATAACCTTTTGTTTATTACTTTTTTTTAATATTTTAGGCAAAAAATATTTTTTTCTTCATACATTTATTTTTACCGGCAAAACTGTTGAGTATATAGAAAAACGTTATATGAACAGATTAAAGGAATTCTAATTTTTAAAATTGTTTGAGCAAAATCGGACTAGTGGTTCTCGAGTTATGTCAAAAAAAAAGACCACCAAAGGTCAAATCAATATATTTCGATTCCTGGGGTTGACCCAGCGAAACGCCGGGACACGTATAACTTCTTTTTTACCGATATAACTTTCCCCGGTAGTTTGAACCCTTCCCGATCACTGACCCCTACCATTTGTCTCACAGTGTAATAGATGGGACCCTTACAATTCATCATTTTCGAACTTTTTTGGCTGACCTGGGCGGCCTTTGTGTTTGTCAAAATCGATGGAGCATATTCAGGCTAAGCTTCGGTGAGCAATCGATGTGCTTCAACTGCACATTTTTTCAAATTAAAGAAGTAGAACAAAACAAATTTGCAGCGATCTTTAGATACAAAATATTTTAAGTGTACTTAAAATCGATAGAAAATTAAGAAATTGAAAAAAAGCCAATATTATTGTAAAATTTTATCTCAGGGATTTATATATGTATATTTTTTTTACAGATAACATTTTTTCGCCAAATAAAAAGTATTTTCTCTCTGCAATGCTTAGTTCTAGTAACTATAATCAAAACTAAGAACGAATTTTTTCTAAAATTTTACTTTATTCATATATTTTTAAACAAAATTTATAACTTAAGAAATATTTAAGACAAAAATCTTTCTTTTTTCTGTCTACTAAACTGGCCTTACTTTTTATATTGTGAATAAAAATCATAAACACAAAATATTTTAATATTTAATAAATAAACCTAATTATCCAAACAAGAGAAAGTACAATAGTAGTGGTTCCAAAGAGTCACTTTAGAACTGGTTCATCGAATATAATAAGCATTAGGGAGTTACCCTATTTTTATTTTTTTGTACTTAAATTGTAATTTGAAAACTAGCTCTACGCTTAGTTCCACAGTGGGATTTTGGGGACAATTTCTATTTCAAATTCTACAGTTGTTTATATAGAGAGGTGGTAGAGCCTGTATTAGGTGTTTGATTCAAACTAGTACAAAACTGGTTATGTAGAAGTGTTTTTGTTTTTTTTTGTTTTTGCTACTGGGTAGTGTTCCAGAACTTATAAATGTACTAGGTATATTAACATTGCGTAGGTAAGTATATTTGTAGACTTTTAGTTATACATGTAAACATAATAAACGACCTAAGAATATATAAAAAATTTATATGTATTTGTATGTATTTATGCGAAATACATGTGTTGGGTATTGTTTGTGTAATGAACATGACAATGAACTTATTAACAACAACGACAATACATATTTATGTAAATATGTATTTACATTTATGCTTACGAAGTACATGAATAAGATAAAGATTTAACTCAAAATACAATTAATATGTATATGGCATGAACTCAATACACTCATGTATTTCTAATGTTTTATTTTAAGTCTTAAATCTGAATTAGAAACATTAGTACAAAACATATGTATGGATTATATTTAATAAGTTAAGCATAAATGAATATGGGTAAGATTGATAAGTACCCAGTCAGAAAATACAAACGGGAAAGCGATGGCAAAGCACTTTAACAGGTAGTACAACCAATGGCAAAAAGTGATTTCCCATTCCCAAAATGATAACATCATTAGACAAAAGGACCGGCTGTTCAAAAAGCGCCGGAAAAGCGCTGGAGAAACAAAATTTTTGAAAGTTGGCAAAACGCTGGCAAAACTAATAAATAGGTTGTCTGGAAATATATTTTCCAAATTAAAATTTAAAAAAAGTTCATATGTATTTTTTTGGTCCCGCCATGATTTGAACCCAGGCCGTCAGATTGGCAGACGATTGCTCTACCCACTGAGCTAACGAGACAAATAATATTTGATGGCTAAACACATAAATGAGTAATAATAGCTGGACAACTACTGGCTGTGCTAAAATGCTAGCAATGGCAAACAGTTTTTTGGAACTAATATGAAAGCGTTTGGAAAGCAAAAAAAAGTTGGTCTTAAAGGTCTTAAATTTTCAAAATTATTCATAAATTTTTCAACAATCAACCAATCAGAACATTTTATTTTTAAATACTTTGTTCTGATTGGTTGATTTTAAAAACATTGATCAATAATATTGAACGTGTATGTTTGTTTCCCTTTAGAAATATTACTATCTAAGTGCATTAAATCCTTGCCCTACTTATTTATGACTATAATTTAATAATATTCAGATCGTATTGAAATGACGATGTGATAATTTAATGAATATATTATGGTAAAAAAGGGAAGAATATGATTGTCACAACTTTGTAATATTATGATTATCGCAATCATAAATCCAAAAATATATGATAATCTTCGAACATAGTAATACCCCCCATCCAAGTTTTTTTTTTCTGTGCAGATTCACAGATTCAGTTATACATTCGTGTAAAAAATACATTTGTACATGTGGTTGTAAAATCAAAGAACTCGTTTAAAGAAGGTCACATGATTTAAAAATTTAAATAGAGAAATATTTCGATGGAGTATTTAAGTAATCTGTGTAACAACACGAAACATCTCTCTTGATTTTCCTTATATATACACTCAAAATAATATTTCCGTTAGCTGAACAGAAAAATTTGTAAATTTAACAAAATTTGTTCCTGCTTAAATTCAACAAATCTAAATTTAAGTAAAAAATTTGTAAAACTACAGTTTTATTTATTAAAATACCGGAGTCGTAAAATTTGTTCAAATTTAGTGTCTCCCAATTAGTGGCGCCATCTGCCGGGTAATAACGGAAACACGAAAATATTATATTTTAACAATAAATCGTGAAAAATTTAATAATTTTAAAAATTAACACTCAAAGTTAGTTAAAGTACTGAGGATTTTTAGTATTGTGTTAAATCTAAATAACTAAAATCTTTGTTTAAATCATTGTTTCAATGATTTAATTATTTGAGTAATTTGTTAAAAATTACTCAAATCGATTTCAAACTTGTTTAACGGATTTTTTTACTGATATATTATTTTAAGTGCATCCATCAGTTATCATGCATTCGTGTAGTATGTTACCAATAATAGCAATTATGTACTAAATGGCCAGAATATCGCCATATTGAAATATAATAGCTTTTAATGTAAAACTCTTCGAAAAAGACAAACAGATTTTCACAAAACGGAAGAGATTTAGCAAATTATTGGCGACGATATTACATGACACTTAATAATAGCACTGTACAAAATATAAAAAAATTTTCAATAAAAAAGTCAGCGTATTTTCTTAATGTAAGTAATGATACCCGATTAAAAAAGTTTTCATATAATCTTATAAGATTTGATATATTATGTGTGTGGCTTTATATGACACTTTGGTTTTATAAATATGTTTGATATGACGTTATATATAATCATATGCGATTTGGTCTCCACCCATATATTAAGAGATCTGCAAATATAGTTTATACATAATTATATATAATGGCGTATAAGCTTCTCTAAACAATCTTATATCAAAATATATAACAAAGTTAATATAAAATTGTATTAATTTTATGTATAAATTTATCTGACATGATATCTAATTATACAAAATTTTATAAAGTTTAATTGCACTATAAAAATTAAAAAAAAAACTCCGAAATTGTGGATCTGGTTTTGAATTTTGCACTTTGACATATAAATATATGCTTGTAATTGAATTTAACATATATTTTTCAAATAGTTGGCGAAATACTCCTTCATCAGTAATCCCCGAAACGATCGTCTTTTCATTCCTGAAATTGAAGAGGTTTTTCGAAAGCAAAAACTCTGTGAAGTATTTGTCAGGAGAGTATCCTGATGAAGACAAATAGCAGCTTTTGAAAAAAAGTACTTATTATGTTAATTCATAATAAGGAAATTGGCCTCGAACTGAATTAATAAATTTCTAATTAGTTAATTTTTTATTTTATAAGAAAGACATAAATTTTATTAGAAAGACCAAAACTCTAACCTAGAAAAAGTCGTTCCAAAAAATTTTTGTAATGTTTTATTTTGTCAGCTATTTCCAAGTTTATTAGCAAAAATTGTTCTAAATATTAAGCATTAGTATTTAATATGAATGAAATAAGTGATCTAAATAATATTTACTAAAATTTTCTTTGAAAATCTTCATCAAATTATATGTATTTATATATAATTTGATGCAGTTAGATAGACCCATTTCTCGGATCAAATTGTATCAGGTGAGATAACATGCTTATCTCGCTTGATATAATTATATATTCCAATATTCGGATCAAATTAGATATGGACGTATATATGGGTTTATATATGGTGATATATGATTATATAACATCTTTTTTAGTCGGGAATAATAATATGAAGTTCCGTTATTTTCCAAAATATCTTGAATTAATAAAATTAAGTTTTTGTTAAAATCCAAATCCCATATTTTATTTTGTAGACAAAAAAGAATGGGTCAGATTTTATGTGGATAGTCTTTATTTTTAAATATTCTTTAATCAATTGCCTTAAAAATCTTGTGACTGTTGATTGTAATTTTGGCATTCAAATTCGACACTGTTACTTATGATCTTATTATATATAGTTTTAGTTACTTATCAATTATCCATCGCATCTGGTTGAGTCTATTTCAAAAACCACTTTAAGTGACAGATATACTTTAGATCAAAATAACAAAAGAATGTGTTATTACTAAATGTTTTCCTGATGATACATACCACACATAAAATCTCGTCTCTAACAAATACAAGTACAAATACTAACACATATACATACTATTGTACAAAAAATAAATTCCATTGTGTAGGGGTAAGCTGATAAATCGACCTACATACATAAATATATATATGCATGCTTGTTCATACATTAGAAGGACATACCGAAATACAAAACACAACACAACAACAGTTAGTCCAACATACTAAACAACATTTTCGACATTTTTGTGGTCATTTAAGTCAAAAAAGGGAGAGCTTAAGGATAGACTATGGCTTTGCTAAATATTATGTAAAACAATATAATTTTTCTTTTCAGACAAAAGGGGGTTGGATTTCTTTTGTTTTTTTGTTCCATCCACGCACTGAAAGGTTAAATATTTAAATACGTATTTTAATATTTTACATTTTGATCTTAAACAAACATATTTAAAAACATACATATTGAAATTTGGATACATAAGTGCTTTGGCTAAAATTGACTTAGTGAGGTCAAAGAAATTCTTAAACAATTTTAAGACACAATGCACACACATACACATATAAAGGGTGGCCTAACCAAAACGCACGATGTTAATTGTAAATAAAACAAAAAGTTTTCAGAGAATTAGCTTAATGTTTTTTATTATGATAGAAGAATCTATGACAATTATGTGTGAAACAAAATATCGGCCAAATGCTCGCCACGGATTCGGTGGCATACCTCTATCCGATGATCCATATTTTCAATAACTCTTAGACATAATTGAGGTTCAATGTCGTTAATGTGCCGAATTATCTCATTTTTTAGCTCTTGAATTGTTCTTGGCTTATTGACGTACACTTTTGCTTTTAAATCTCCCCAAAGAAAGAAGTCCAACGGTGTCAAATCACATGATCGTGGAGGCCAATTAACATCGCCACGACGTGAGATAACACCGCTATTGAATTTCTCGCGCAAAAGAGCCATTGTTTCGTTGGCTGTGTGGCAAGTGACACCATCCTGTTAGAAGCACATATCGTACAGGTCCGTATCCTCAATTTCTGGCCACAAGAAGTCCGTTATCATCTCGCTATAGCGAACACGGACGACGAGTCGAGGTTAACGGCTCCTCTGCCTCACTATCGCGAACAACAGCAATGTTTTCCGCACAACGAACTGAGCGAGCATGCACAGGTGTTTTCATATTTCCTACAGACCTGGTTTGCTGAAATTTGTGCACAATTCTCCCGTTTGTGGACACATTTGGTCGATTATGCTGACCAAAGAAGTGCACGAAATGCATTTTGATTTGAATGCCCATTTTTATAAAAGACTTCAACAATCTTAACGCGCTGCTCAATTGCGTACCTCTCAATGGTTGAATTTGTCAAACACTGAAACAAAGAAATGTCAAATTAAGTTGGGCAAAAAACTAGACGTTAAGGTGTGACTCTCAACTAACATCGTGCATTATGGTTGGACCACCCTTTATAAAAAATTAAACAAACCAAATGACATTAGACCAAAAATTAATATACACACATACTTACATACATTCATGCAAACAAACATCAACAAATGAATGTAAAGTATGTACGTACTCATACATATTTAAGGAGTAAACAATTTTAGCTTGTAAACATTATAAAAGATTTAGTATATATTTAAGGTTTTGAAATATTATGTAAATTTTACTAAACATTTGTTTTAGAAGGAATACATACAAACATACATATTTACTATATGTGCATTTGCATGTTTGTTTGGTTAATAGACATTAAATAACAAATATGCATGTATATTAGAATTATATACATATGAGACTTTCCATGCCAACTGCCCCGCTATAGGATAACGTATTGTGGATTAATGTCAAAATTAGAGTAGGTAATGGTTTGGAATTAATCCGTTTTTTGATAATGCAAAAAAAACTTTATCCTTTTTCCAAATAAGTTTATTAGGCTCCTGGACTTCAAATAAAAATCATTATATGTATAAGCAGTTCAACATGGCAATGTAGTCGCTATATTTTTAATGAGGTCCAATTTTTTTAATATATCATAATCTCCAAGAAAAGGGGGTTTTGGTGTTTGTCATAAACTAGTGAAGATAGATAATTGAGATTTGATATATAGTTTCGTTTTATGTCGAGAAGAGAATCGAAGAAAGGATTTTTGGCTATTTGAATGTTTAAAAAAATTGATTTTCTATCGTAATTTTTGGTGGACTGGAGGAGGGGGAGGGAGCCAAACATGTTACATATTTTTTTTCTAATTTGAGGACCCGTAACAAGAATCTCTAGTCAAAATAACGATACATTCGCAAACAAAAAGTCGGTAGTGAAAGGGTTAAACATGGAACAATGTTTTTACTTTTCCAAAAAGTGGTTCAAGTAGGCTGGATTTAATATTGACAAATTTAGCAATATTTTTTAATAAATTGTTTATTATTGTTGGCGAATATTTGATTATTTCTTATATTCACATTGTTTGTCATTTTGCATTAAAATATTTGATTTCATGAATTTATTAGATAATTTAAGCATTTACATTCATTTTCATTAATTTCAATGAATTTAATAACTTTGAGTGTTAGCTTTCGTTATTCATTGTATTTGTTTAGTTTTGTCAATCACGGTACTTACAGTTCTTGCAATTTGGATAAGTTCTAAGCGAGAGTTAATTAAAGTCATACTCTCACTCAAAACCAGTTTTCCTGTATTTATTAATTAAGTTGCTTAATATTACCGTAAGAAATTATGTTATTAATTTAGGCAACAAACTATCGTTTGCAAGTTATATGTAAGTCTATTGATTTTTGAATTATTTTGTCTCTGCTGTTCTGCATAAATTCTTTTAGCTTAATACATCTACAGTGCAGCAGATAGTTAAAAGAATGTTATTATTAATTACTATTAAATAAAGAAATTATTTAATAATAATTAATTAAATATAGCTGCGGTTTTATTTATTGGAAAAAGGATTTATTTGCGAATAAATCCAAGGACTCATACGAAACAATTATAATAAAATAGAATTGGGAAATGTAATTATAATTTCATTTAAGGAATTTGCACATCTATTCCTCCAAAAACTCTTAGTTGTGACTGTATTCCCCTTGTCTTTTTTGTATTCAAATTTTTGTTCGAAAAATTCAAAAAATTAAAACCTACCGCTACACTCAAAATAATACGCCTGTTAGCTGAACAGAAAAATTTGTTACTTTAACAAAATGTATTCCTGTTTTTGGGCTTTAAATGAAATTTGTTTATTTTGACATATTTTTTGTTAAATTGAATGGATCGAACTTTAAGTAAAAAATTAGTAAAACTACAGTTTTATTTGTAATTATACTGAGTCGTAAAATATCTTTAAATTTAAGGTATTGAGATCCTTCCCGGATCTAGTTCGATTTGTTCTATCTGGCTTAGTTTTCCAGGTATGGGTCATTTTATGAAATGCAATATTTTATTAAAAGTTTCGGAGGGTCCAAGGCCCACCAAGCTCCCTTTTTGGATAGAGATAATCTTTCCATTATGTTCTATCTCTGTTAGTTTTCGAGACATATTACATTTTAAAAAATCGGGTGGGAAAGAAATGCCGCCATCTTTAAGACCTTGGATACACTGATAGCGCCTTCTACCGGGTAACAGCAAAAGCAAAGAAATGTTATACTTTAACAATAAATTGTGTAAAATTTAACAAATGGGTTCTAAAAACTTAGTTATAAATAGGGCAATTTTAAAACGGCACAAAAACAGTTGAAATCGGCAACCTCAATGTCACGAAAAACCAGCAAAATTGGAATGAACAAAGATATAGATGGCATGCTAATTCCAAATATTGAAGAAAATACAGTTTGATTTAAGTGTGTGTTTTTTAAATATTTCTAAGAGAAAACAATAATTTAACTGCTAAAGTGTAATTGGAGTAAATTAGTGTGAAATTTCTGTTGCTGTAAAAAAATATCCCGGAATTTCTTTTTTACCAGAATTAAAAAACAATTTTGTTTTGTAATTTTATTCCAAAAATTATCTGCAAAAGCTGGATGTTTGCTATATTTTATAGCATTTTTTAACGAAAAGGCTAAAAAAATCGTCAAAATTGTTTTTTTTTGCAGGGATCCGTAAAAATTGCATTTTTACAAAATAATTGGTAAAGTAGCAAAAACGGCATTTAATGGCAAATGCCAAAAAAAAAAAAAATACTAAGCCTGGTTATAAATAATTTTGAAAATTTATACTCAAAATTAGTTAAAGTACTGAGAAATTTTAGTATTGTAAATGAAGATAACTAAAATCTTTGTTTAAATTAGTGTTTCAACTAAAAATTTGTTAAAAATTAGTCAGATCGATTTGAAACATATTTGACAGATTTTCTTACTGATGTGTATTGAAGATAATATAGACGTTAGTATTTTTTCAGTATTGATAAGAAACGCCAATATTTTAGATAATGTGACAGTGTTTCGGTTAATCTTATATTATTCTATAAAAATAAACCTAACTTTTTTGAATTTTAAGTAATTGAAATTAAAATTAATGAATAACGAAAAAATTTCGTTGGTTCAGGGAATGATCCCGCTCCCATTTTGCAGATGAGATATGTGCGAGAGGGGTCCTGTGGAATTAATTTTTATGAATCAGCCAAAGCTAGGCACATTTTTCTTTTAAAAATTTAGGTGATAATACAAATTAAAACAACCCGATCAAAAAAATTTATATATAGTCATATGTAGTAATATCTTGTTTTATCTTATAATATGTGAATATATATGTTGTCATGAATAGCCACATATAGTTATATGTTTCTTATGTTGTACCTTATATAAGCATATTTTTTTATAATTGTCTTTTAGATACCAACCATATATGCTATACATAATGAGATATGACAGATCTATTGTCATATATAATTACAAATTATCATATATGGTGGCATATAAGACATATATTTTGAGATATAATGACATATGTATGTCGTCTTATAAAAATTATTTGGTTGTATGATGTAAGATATTCTTATATACGATTATATATTATATTAAATGCTCTAAGATATAATTATATATTATTCCATATATGGTGCAAGATTAACAATATAATTTGAGATATGATTATATATGGTTCCACATCAATTATATTTTCGATGTGTTTAATATATAATTATATATAGTCACATATTACCTGAGAGACCCTACTATCGAATCCCAGCTCGGGCACAAAAAAAATTTTTTTGTTTACTTTTTTAACTCAATTTAATTTACTTGTAAATATTTTTTTTTACAGATCTTAAAAAAATTAACCCATTTTCTGCCAACAGCACATGAAAGTTATGTTTACTGCAACTTGGGATTAATAATATATTAATATGTTATTATATATTGTCATATATAACCCCACACATAATTATATATGTGACTGAGGTACTATTATCGAATACCAGCCCGGGCACAAAAACATTTTTTTTTTACTTTTTTAACTCAATTTGAATTTTTTTTTTTTTTTTATTAATTCTTCAATTACATAACCGAGCCCTTAGGGCCTTATATGGTTAATTAACGCTACTAACTAAATAACAAACTTCTATATAAAATTAAAGTTAATTATTAAAATATATAATAAATCGCAATATAAAAAATTCATAATTACATATGTATATGAGATCACATAAAATAAAGCATTACAAATTAAAAGAAAAGAACCAAAATAAAATCACAGTGAATGCCAAGAATCAATTTCCATAAGAAGCCTTAATATCACAAAGATAAATACATATTATTACAACATTCTTTCCTTTCGCCTTTCGCACTTTCAAAAACATACATTTTACAAAACCTCCAACAAATGCAGTTTCGCAAATTCTACTAATTTGGACTTGAATTGAAGCAATGTATAATTAAACATTCTCAATTCTCTCGGCAAAGCATTCCATATTCTTGACACACGAATCTGAAATGATTTCACAAAAATATTTAAATGCCTTATAGGTGGTATTATCTGGGGATTTCTAATCGAACGAGTGAAATTAAATTGATCAACTATATAAACAGGATAACCATTAATAATGGATTTATAAAAAAACAGTAATATCCTAATGCTAATAAAATTCTTAAAAGACGATCCAAGAAAATTAAATGTATGTTGAGATACATGATCTCTTCTTTTCAAATTAAAAACATAAAGGATAATCCTGTTAAAGGTAAGGTGATTTTTCCTCAAGGCGTAATTCCCAGTACCCGAAAAGATCGCCATGCAGTACAATATATGTGGCATCAAGATAGAAGTGGCAACCCGCCTTTTAACTGAACGAGGTAAATAAATATTCAAAGAATACAACCTTTTCAAAAGAAATGATACCCGTGAGGATAAATAATTAATATGTGGAGAAAAATTTAATTGATTATCCAAGACAAGACCTAAGCATTTCATTTTATCGACAAACTCAACAGAAATGCCACCAATTCTAACATCTATGTCATCAGTATCAAATCCAAACCCCATCAATTTTGTCTTTGCCGGATTGACACTAAGCCCATTATCAGACGCCCAAGATACAACTTCCCGAATTATATAATTGACACCCTCTTGTAACCAGAGACCCAAAATAACTGTTATATTTCTAAAAAAGTCACCACCCAAATTTATTTAATTATAATATTTCAATAATGCACTATATTTTATAAATCATATTGCACAAAAAAATCATAAATATTGGCAAAGATTTAATTTTTTCAATTTTTATATTTTACTCTATAAATTTCTGTTGTTTTTTTGATTTTTATTTTAAAACTTTTTATAAAAGTTACAGAATGATTTTTTTGAAAAAATTAAGCACTAACTTTTTTATTTGATAATAAAATAAAAATTAAAAATTGATCTTAATTGAATGCCGGAAGTTGCTGGAATATACATATTTACTCACTTTAAATCACTGTTCAATCTTTTATTAACACTAGTTGATATCATCAGGATATTATAATTGTTGAAGTCATTGGTTCTATGGCTTTTGGTTTATATTCTTAACTGTTATTTTTTGATAAAGAAAAAAAATCACAAAATAACTTTTATTATTTTTGAAAAAATAAAAATCATGTTTGGATAGTTTTTGTTTGAATTAAAAATAAAAATCAAACAGAGGAAATAAACAGAAAATTAAAAATACTCAAACAAGAAATAATTGTAAAACAATAAGTTTTTTGAATAAAAGTTATAACTGTTACGTCCCTGCTTGTAACACATCTACAAATTCAGCATTCGAATAACAAACGAACTGAACATCATCAGCGTATACAAAAGGCACGCAAGAAACGCCATTAACCACTTGTAAAAGAACATTTACATAAATCATAAATAAAAGTGGTCCGATAACGGATCCCTGTGGGACACCACTAGTGATCCGTCGAGTTCGTGAGATAGCGGTACCAACAGATACATATTGGTATCTATCATAAAGGTAGGATTTTATTAGTTCACAAGCCAGATAAGAAAACTTGAACTGACTAAACAATTTAAACAGTAATCTAGTATGTATCACTCTATCAAAGGCCTTAGGCAAATCTAGCGAAAGTAGCACTACATTCTTACGGCCATCTAGAAATTGTCTAATTGAGTCAGTCAAAGCCAGCAGAAGAGAGGTCGTGCTATACCCCCGTCGGAACCCTGATTGCGATGGATGAACAAGTGACCTGAGATCAAGGTACTCAATCATTTGGTCTTTCAAAATATGCTCGACAACTTTAGAAAGGACTGGAAGTACCGAAATAGGACGCAGATTATCAAATTCAGTATACTGGCCCTCCTTCTTTATAGGGACAACTCTAGCTATTTTCCAATTACTAGGGAAACTAGACGATGCGATAATAGTGTTCACGAGGTGAAGCAAATGTGAGGAAATAAAAGGGAAAACGATTTTCAAAAATTTCAGTGACAGAGAATCGTGACCAACAGCATTAGACTTGATACTGAGCAATGCTCGATATAACGTGTCAGTATCAACACATGCGAAGGAGAAACCTCCTGCAATAGAATGATCCATATTACAGCAATAGTCACCACGATCAGGTATCTGACAAGCAACAAAATGGTCGTTTATCTGATCTGGATCGGCGAAATTTAAATGCTCCTCTGACTCAAGACAACCATTATTTCTCAAAAAATTCCACATCTGTTTCGAACTAAAATTCTGGAAAACCGCTGTGTGAGCACGCATCCTTAACTTTCTTATAACTCTTTTCACCCTATTCCTGTTCGCACAGTAAATAGCCCAGTTGCGTGGGGTCTTATATCGGAGGTAATGATTATACGATAAATCCCTCAAAGAAACGTGATACGAAATTTCTCTGTCATTAAACCAATTATTACAATCCAAACCAACCCTACGACGAACTATTGGTACCAAGGAATGTAAGGTCTCTTACTTATAAATATTTTTTTTACAGATATTAAAAAGACTAAACCATTTTGTGTCAACTGCATCTGCAAATTATGTTTTCAATTAATAGTATTTTAAATATATAATTAGATATCGTAATATATAATAATTTCGTTAAAGTTCTGAATTTGAGTTCTTCCAGAGCGAAAATGATTTTTTTTTTGGAATATTTCTACATAAAATTTTGGCAATATTCTTATTTTTTTATTCCTACCTTTAACAAAACAACTTGTGAAAAAGTGTTGGATAAGAGTATTTTTTTTCCAAAGGATTGCTAAGTTTATACATGTCATACCTTATTTAAAATACATTTTATTACCTTTTCAACAACATGTATATTGATCTTATCCCATTATTAATTTCGCAAATACAGACTGTTGATATTTAGAATTTTGACCCATATAAATCGTGGCCTAGACCCTCCAACAAACATTTTTTTATCTTTTTCACCGAAAGAAATTCCGTGAGTGAAAACATTTAAGATTTTTAATTTTGTTTTTTTCGAAGAATGTTATTAATTTATTTTTTCTAAGTCATGTATATATATAAATTTATATAACTACACTCAAAATAGTTTGTAATTTAAATTAAATAAATGACAATGTAATTTAAAATAAATGATAAATCACTTCAAAACCGGTCTACTGACTTTTCATTTAAATCAAAAGAACTTTTCATTTATTTTTAAATGTTAATAAATAAACTACAAAATCCTTAAAAAAATAATGATTTTTCATTTATTTCGTTTTTTTAAATTTCAAAAAAATTAACTACAAAATCCGTAAGAACAAATTATATTTAATTTATTTAATTCTTTTAACTAACCTAGAAATCGAAAGGGAATTCTTTTTTTAACAAAACATTTTAAATGAAAATATTAACAGAAAATCCGTATTTATATGTAATTTATTTTTTAAATAAACGACAAAAACAGTTAAAAAATATATTTTTTTGTATTTTAACTGAATAATCATTTAAAAATAAATGTACGGATAACTTTTTAAATAAACTACAGTCAGTTACTGTAATAATATTTTCAGTGTATATATAACGAAATTACACGAACAATGCTGTCTCATATAAGGTGTGTTTCTTTACTTTTTGGGTAAAGTTCGGTAAAATGAGAGTTAACAAGAAATACTCTCACGAAGTGACAAAAATGCCCAAAAGTAAACGAACACGAAAAACCATATTTGAAGCCCGAAAAACAAACGTCAATAGATTTGTGCATTATAGTGCGTTTTGGTGAGCGCTCTTTCTAGTTCTTGTTCAATTTGTTGTAAAAATCTAGATAGATTTTCTAGTTAAACCCCTTTTTAAATCAAAAATTTTAATCAAAATTTTCTTCTCAGGCATTTTTATATACAAAAAGGAATACGTACTTTATTAAATTTGGTAAAGATTTTAATATTAAACAAAAGCTTCGATTTATTTACATATTTAACTCTTTAACACATTTAAACAAGCGTCTTCAAAAAATTGTCGGTAATTTTATGGAATTGTAAAATCACCGATTGGCTTTTGCAACTATTATACTAATTTTTGTAAATGATAAACATATTTTCTGAATAAATGAAATGATTGATTGAACTAAAAGAGCTTTTAGTTGTGAACTAGGTATTTGGTTCAAATCAGTGAAGAGTTCAATTGAAGTAGTTGCACCCAACTGATGATATAGCAGCTGATTAAAACAATTTACCCAAATTTACACGAAAAAAGTCTGGGCTTTCTCGTGCAAGAAGAACAAGAATATTACTCTCTCATGACAGCTCTCATTTACCCAATTGTGTAGTAAGAAAACGCTTTTTGGTAAAATTGGGATCCCGCGGGATCCCAATGTTGAGTACCCGAACACAGCTATTGTCAGTAATTTTGTATAGCAGTCTGTGGCTGACTGAGTTAGGTGACCGACTACAACTCCAAAAATCTGGATTCGAATCCTGCCGACGGTGTTAATTTTTTTTTATGAAATAAAAAGATGCTCCTTTCAGGAGTAAAAGGAACGAATATATATATATAAATATTTTTTTAATAAAAAAATACTTTTATTAATTTTTGCTGTTATTTTTTACATTTTATTAAAATTTAAATAATTCCAAATATATCATAGGATATATTTTGATCTCAAATTATCCAATTCGATCTGCCAAAATTAGCCTATCCATTTGTATCTAATTTGATGTAAATTAATCCCATGGGATATTTTGGGATCTATCAGGATCTCAATTTGATATTTTTGGATATTATTGGATCTCCCAATTTTGAGATCTATTTGGATCTAATTTAATCCTGTAATATGTTTGAGTGATATTATTGGATATTACTGGATTAAAGACGTGCACTTGTATATCTTAAAGTATTTCCAAAACAAATATACCATATACATAACTGTTACTATTGGTATAAATAAGAGAAGAAGTGTAACTGATATTGTTATGTTTTTTTTCAACGCACTCACTTTATTCATAAACACAATACCAGTTATTTCTTGTTTTGTATTGAGTGAAGCATTTATTTGTTTCTTGTTCTCAAATACTTATTGTACCACAAATATTTTCAAGTTATTGTTGTTGAAACAAATAATCAAGTGACTATAGATTAAATTGGTTGTGAAATTTGTATTTAAAAATTAATAAAATTCAATTAAAACAAAAAATTGTATTTAATTTAAATAAAATTAGTGAAAAAGAGGTCGAAGGAAGACATGGGGGTTGATTTGGTCGAAATGTTCACAATATATTTATTGGCAGCGTACAATAAGTATCTATTGTACAATCTTCATAATCTGTTTTATTTGTTTGAGCATACTATAGTAAAACAAATATATTACGCTCATTCTCTCTTTATTCGTTTACACACAATCTACTAGAAAGAATAACAATATCAACTATACCAGAAACACTAAACTACTTATCAATACGTATTCAAATCAGTAGACATACCGAAACTTGTACAAGCAGTTCTATCTGTGCACGTGTTTATACTGGATACCCCAATTTTGAGATGAACTTGGATAAGATTAAATGTCGATCTATATCAAATGAGATATAGCTACATACATATGCTAGATATAATGTCTTATAGATCGGGAAATTAATAAAACATTTGTTTTTACTTATTTTGTAGTTGATTTTATTAACAGTCAAAAACAAATAAAAAAAAATTTCTTTTAAAAATCTTAGTGGTCCTCTTTTCAAGAGAAATTTCATTTGTTTTTATTGTAAATACCATACGTATACTTAACATTATATTATTAAGTATACGCTTAGGTGACACTAATAGATTAGAACAAAAATATATTAAATTTTACTGAATATTTGCGATGGACAATATTAATTCGATATTTTATTAAAACGAAGCCTAGTAATATGCTGAAACTTTCTGAACAGATAGAAAAAAACTGAACTTTTTTGATGTAAAAAATGTTGAATAAATCTAGGATAAATTTAGTTATTTATTACGCAAAAATTTCAGATATACATATATAAAATTCTATTACAACAGTTAAATTTCCATTACTTTGCAAATTCCATTAAATTAAAATAATTAATATATTGAAAAAATTTACTAAATTTGTCAAAATTTAACCATGCCTACTTCGCTTCCTTTTTGTAGAAATTATAAATATTGTTCCAGGTTTTTTTTCATATCATAAAGCACAATAAATACTGTAGGTTTGAAATTAATGCGATATATATTTCTTTTAACTGGACAGTTCTAGTTGTGGAAAGCTTCATATATGCGTAAGTATATTTAAATATGTACATATTAAGTTAGTTACAAATGCCTAATGTTTTTGTGGTTTTTATGCCACATTAGATAATGTTTAAAAACTAATTTGAATTCTTCAGATTTGTTAAGTAAGAAGTTTTTAATAAGAGAAGTGTTATCTTCAAAACCTATACAGCTTAAAAACAAAATATAATTTTATTCTTTCTTTAATATTTCAAAAGGATTTAATTTTTAAGACTCTTAAATAACATTTAAATCATCTTGTTTATGACAATTGAAAAATGTATCTACCTCAAAACAAAAAGAAGCCAATTTATTTTATTTTTTTATTTTGTTGTATAAATATTTTAGAATTTGTTGCATATTTTTATTTGGCTACAACTTGATTCATTTTCTAGGCCACCTTTAACTTTATTGTCTTTCGACATTTTTTTCCATCATTGCTTTAATAAATTTTACTAGGCCATCTTTTTATTTATATTTTCCGACTTCTTTGAAATAGGTTTTTTATTCTACTTGAGATGACAGAATAAAATGTTAAAAAGTATTAGAAGTATTTTTATAAAAAAAATATATATTGCGCAAACTAAAACTTGGAATTATTTTATAAAATCTACTTACAAAGAAGGTATTCGAATGGGTTCTCATCGATTTTAATGAAATATGGATATGTCGTAGAGTAGAAAGAAAACAATAAGAGCCCCTACAAATAGTTCAAAATTCTGCTAACAGAGTGGCGAATTTAAGTGCATTCTACTCTATCTCTCTCAGTTTCCAAGATACAAGCTATTTTACGATTATGTAATAAAAAAATTAAAATATAGCGCCATCTCTATGTGATATTGACAGCAGAGACGCAAAAATATAATAATTAGAAAATAATTGTGGTTTAACTTAGCTGAAAAATTTGTAAAGTTAGGAAACTCAAATTACTAAAAATTGGCATACAAAGTTAGTTCAAATACGGATGAAAGTAATTGTAATACTGAATTATGTTTACTAAAAATATTAGTTTAGTCATAAGTTTTTAGAGAAAATAACAGAAAAATTAGTTCAATAGAATCAGCACGCGTTTAACATACTTTTTTGTTAACTTTTTTTTATGCGTGTAACAAATCACAAAAGAATTTGAAATTTTCGAAGATTTTTTCGATTTTTTTTTTAAATTCAAATAAAATCAACAAATATTTCTGTTAATTTAATTGGATTGACTGCTTTTTCCATTCAACTGAATTTAGCTTAAAAATAACAAAAATTTTGTAGATACAACATTTTTATACCCTACACCACTATGTGGTCATTATACCCTACACCACCTAGTGCCCATATAAGGGTCCTACCAAAATTATATTGTTTATACGCTGCAGGTCGTAAATATTAAGATATTTTGATGAAATTTGGTACATAGACCTATGTTGGCCCAAGGACGAAGCCTATTGATTTTGGTGAACATCGGTCAATGTTTAGAACTAGTGCCCATATAAGGGTCCCCCCAAAATTGGCTTGGTTACAAACTGCAGGTCGCAAATATTAAGATATTTTGATGAAATTTGGTATACCGACCTACATCAGCCCAAGGACGAAGCCCATTGATTTTGGTTAACACCGGTATTATATATATTAAGATATTTTAATGAAATTTGGTTCGCTGACTCACATTATAAAAAATTTTGACACAAGTCCCATTTTAACGCATTCGAATTTCGGATCCAAACATTAGTTGGCTTTTAACCAGACTGGTGTAGGGTATTGTATAGTCGGCATGCCCGACTTTAACCTTTTTACTCGTTTTTTGCTATATTTAGTCTACTAATATTTTTATTTATACACTTTGTCATTTTCAATTAACTAAAAGTGACTAACTTAAATATAACTAAAATTCTGTAAATTTAAAAGTTTAAATTTTGCCGTTCTTATTTTACTAATATTTAGCAAAAAAATCTGCTATTTTAACAGTTTTTTCTGCAAGATAATTTTGAAGTAATTTGTAGTTGTTTTTTCTGCTATTTTTTATGAGTGTATAACCAAAAGTTTTGAAAACGTTAAAATACACTTTATGTACAAATATCAACATATTAAAATAAGAACCTTTAATCAATTTTAAAAAGAAACCATGGTACTCCCTTGCATTTTTCCATTATATGCCTATTGCCATATAATAAAAATTATTTTCCTTATAATCCCTTATTAAAGGGTTAATAAACTCCAACAGCACGTACGTGATATATATTCAGCATAATAATAATCAAATTAATTTATCACACACATATTTTGCTAGAGTAAACATTTTACTATAAAAAAGTGTTATAAAATCCAACCACCCCACTTATAGAACATAATATTATTATTGTTAATTAATTTTTTAAAATAACTCATTAAGCAAAAAAAATGAAAAAAACAACAATAACAACAGTAATTAATTATAAAAAATTAATGAAAATTTTGAAACAAAAACAATTGTCACATAATTTTCTGTCTAGACATGGAAAATTTAGTATTTTCAATTAACTTTATATTTTTAGGCGACCATGTTTGTAGCAGTTTGTGTTGTTTTTACAAACAGCATTGAAATAGTGCAACCCTTTTTTACAACAGTGGAACCCTTATTAAAATGGGGCTTAAAACAAGTGGAAGTGCAATAGTGTCTACAAAAAAATTTGTAAAAATATCTAGAACATTTCAGTCACTAACGCGTTATTTTTTGTTTTTTAATAATGGAAAAAGCGACTAGTTGTTAGTAACTCATTATTAATTGTTTTAAAAGTGTACTCCAAAAAATAATGATATATTATAACTTTTTCTACACTCGGTCATTTATGATTTTATCTACAATATCAATTATAACATGTCGATATAGCTCAAATAGTACAGCTATCAATTGGTAATCTGGAGTCCCGTGTTCGATTTCTGGCACAAGCACAGTTTATTAAAATCAATTTAACAATAAACATTTTTTTTTTTGTGTAAATATTTTTCGCGACATTCCCATTAAGGAAGATAAAAAAATTAGAAAAAATATATTTTGTGCATTTTTCAATTACCTTTCCTTCACACAGAGCTTTGAAGAATTAATTTTTTTTTTAATGAATTCACTACCAATCGAATTCAATTTTCTTTAGAATTGAATGAATTCCTTTTCTTAAGTAATTCACGGAATTCGTTCAACTGAACGCGTTCATCAAACAACAAATTCAAAGAATTAATTCAATTGCAATAGTTCTTTTTATTAAATCAAATGAATTAATTCACTGGTGAACGCGTTCAATTTTATAAATCGAACGGAAAAAAAGTGAACTAATTCCTTACTGAATTAATTCACCACTGAATTCGTTCAATTTCATTTTCGTTCAGTGAATTAAAAAAAAAAAATAAAATTAGGTTTACTGAATTGAAAAAAAAAATTACGTTCACTGAATTAAAAAAAATACGTTCACTAAATTGAAAAATTAAAATTACGTTCCCTGAACTCAAATGAGAAGCAACAACATATTTTAATAGCTTGTAGAGTTCTTAGTACTGCAAAAACGTATAAATAAAATACGCCATAGTCAAGCATCTACATCAGTGGTCGGCACAAAGAGAGAATGTGAATGTATTGCGTTTCTACACTGTGAGAAATTAGTTTATCATTTTTAAATTTATATTTGTATATTAAGAACATGAACTAATGAAGAAATGTAATAAGGAATGAATGCATGAATGAATTAGAAAAATAAAAAAAAATAATTTATAGTAATTTAATTTTTTTAAATAATTCGTAATAAATTTTTTTATACACATTATTTAAAAAATATTTATTTTTTGGTTATATAATTTTTAAATTCTTAAAAAAGTATTCCATTAGTTAGTTAATTTTAATGAACTAAAGATAAAAAAATAATTCATAATATATTTCCTGTTCTTGTAAAATTTTAAGAGTGTAATATTTTTTAAAATTTCTTAAACAAAGCGACGTCAACCTGCTTTGTTGAAAGCTACCATGCTACTGAATAAATTTTAAGCTCTTAGTTGGGAGTTTTGTTGCCATTCGTGTTGTGTACGTCGGCACGCAAAGTGGTGGCTATGGGTGCCGACCACTGATCTACATTTTACGGGGAAGCATAAGTTTGAAAAATTAATAGTCATATTTTTTCCAAATTTATCTATATCTGTAAAGTTTTTATATTTAATAGTAAAAGGCTTTATTTTTTAATCTTGTAGGTTGATAAAGTGCATCGGGTTTTTCTAACACTTAATATATAATTTGTTTCTTTTTACTAGCAAACGCTGTAAAATTGCTTAGTTACAATTGGACGTCATTTTTTTTTTTTAATTGAATAAACGTATTTTTTTTTAATTCACTGAACGTAATTTTATTTTTTATTAATTCACTGAACGTAATTTTTTTTTTTTTAATTCACTGAACGAAAATGAAATTGAACGAATTCAGAGGTGAATTAATTCAGTAAGGAATTAATTCACTTTTTTTCCGTTCGATTTATAAAATTGAACGCGTTCACGAATGGGTTAATTCATTTGATTTAATAAAAAAAACTATAGCAATTGAATTAATTCGTAACAAAATAAATCGAACGAAAACAAATATGAATTAATTCCATTCAATATATGGTGACATGTGAATTAATTCATCGAGTTTTAATTCAGAATTAAAAAATTGAATTAAGGAATTAATTCTTCAAGGCTCTGGCTTCACATCTACTTTGATGAATTTACATCACCTGTCGTAGCAGACAGATGGGTTTGTGTATTTTTGGGGTGACAAAAAAAATAATAGGAAGCAACTACATTCTGCAATAACTTCCTGAAATCACGTCAAAAAAAAATAATTTTATAAGTTTTTTCTCTATTGCTTGTAAAATAAAAAAAATTGTAAATTCTATTTAGAATTTGTAATATTTGATCTTAAACCGAACAAAAATAACACTCATTGAAAAAAATAATTTTTCATTATGTTAGTCCTACTGCCAAAAATGCTCTACAAGGCACTTCTATATACATAAAATATGTTTAATAGTAAATTAGGCAAACGCATTCATTTTTAAATTTATATTAATATTGTAGGATTTTGTAATTTTGAAGAGACAGTTTATTATTTTTTTAATACAGTGGAGATTTAAAAGAATCATTTGTTTCAAAAAAAAGTCTTTTTTGTTCTTTTTTTATTGTCCACTGAAGTTGTAACTTCTTGATATACATATATCACATTTTACATCATGCTTACATTCAGAATAACGGTAAATAACACATGAGGTATTATGCATTAAACACATAGACGACTGCAGCTACACGACTACACGACTACAAATGCTGCTGGCTGCAATTGTAGTCGTGTAGTCAGCTACTTAATTTTTTTGAAAACGACAGCAACATGTAAACAGATAATCCTAAATATTTGACATTTTGATAAATATTAATCTTTTTTGGTTTGTGCTTCTAAAATAATGGCTGAGGAATATTTTGTTAATTTTGTAAGATCCATTTTTTTTTTACAAAACATCACAATAAAGTTATTTCCAAATATAAATTAATGAAACCTTCAAACAATTGTAAAATATAAACAGCTGTTTCTTCAGTGTTCCCAAAACGGTGATTTTCTAGTCAGAACTAGCGATTTTATTTCGCCTCTAGCGGGAAAAATTGTCCTGTTTTACATATTTTGTTATATTGTCAACACAATTTTTGTTTTGTAGCCAACAAAAATAGAAATTATCCTAAGTTGACTACAGCGGCAAAAGTAGTCGTGTAGCCGTGTAGCTGTGTTGGTGTCAAAATAATCGTTTTCATATAAACGTGTGTATTTTATTTTTGACAGGCTGTAGTCGTGTAGCTGCAGTCGTCTATGTGTTTAATGCTTTAATTGTATAAAAAATAGTTCTACCATATTTAATAATAAACAAATAAATATTTTATTCAAAATTATACTGCATTATCGACATATTTTTTCACAGTAGCACTTTAAAATTTGTCTAATTTTTTTTTTCGAATTTTTTCATTAATTTTATATTTACCAAAAACTATTTGCCCTTACACAGAGGGAATTTTGCTGGACGAATTTTAATGAAATTTTTCCGTAAACTAATGAAGATTTCTTCACAAAGTAAATGAAAAATTTCTAAAATTCGATGAAAAAGCTTCATATATATTATGAATCTAGTTTTAATGAAACTTTTTCATTGAGTGTATAAAACTTTTAAAAAAATAAAATGAAATTTTTGACAATATTTTATGAAAAATTCCATTAATTCAATGAAAAGTTTCAATGGACGAGTTCTAGTGCAATTTCATTGGTTTTATAGAAAAATTCATTAGTGTCATGCAGACAATTCTATCTGTGTACTATCTAAATTTTTCAAATGTATATTTTAGTTAAAGTCGACTTTAGTTAAAATATTGGGTGGTAGTATGCCATGATTTATTTTATTTTTGGAACATTCTGATTGGCTAATTGATTTTATTGAGATTTCTATCCAAAAGGATTTGCGCAGACATTCATGGAGTAGACTTTTACTCTATTGAAACCACATTTTTACCACGTTCGATCCCCAGCGACGGCAACATCAATTTAAAAAATAATATGTACACTAGACCTTACTTCAAAAAAAAAATTTAGCGGTAAACACTCCAATATGAAATATTTTTGTCAGGCAATTTCAAAAAAAAATTATTTTTTGCCAAACGTAGGGGTCGTCTTTTTCAATTTTTCGTTATATTTCCGGCATTTAAAGTTGGATTTTAAAGTGTGATATATCGATTTTTTTGCCTCGAGGAGACCAGTGTTTTGCTATAAAGGAAAAATCCAATGAATAAAATTTTAAAAAGGCGACCCCTACGTTCGGCAACCAATATATAAAAAAAATTCCTACTGGGTTTATCGAAAAACTTCCTTAGCAAAAGTTTAATGAAAAGCTAAAAAGTAAAATAACATAAAAAGGCAATGAACTAAAAAAAAGATTCAACAAAGTTCGGAAACTTTTCACCAGATGGCACGCAAAAACTGTTCTAAGATTTTACATGTCCCGCAAATACAATGTTGCCATATTTGAAGCCATTCAGCTTTCACCACCTTTGACCTCTTCTGTATTCACTTTCCAAAGAAAACAACACGTTCATTATTGGATAGAATTTCCTGAAAGAATTTCTCTTAGAAACAGAGGACAATATATTTTATATTCCAGTTTTCTAACCAAACAGATTTTGGCAGGCTGTAAAAGCGAATATATTTTTCCTTCTAAACTCCCAATTTTAGCACTTTCCTGAAGAAAATTCCTAAAAGGGACATTCAAGTATCATTGAACAGATATGGGCAAGATTATTCTCAAATGAAAGATAAATTTATGAATATTAATAACTTTAAAGAACCCAGTGTAGAAAATCATTACCAGATATGTTGTTATGTAACTACATACTTGGTAATGGTAACTAGTTACTTTTGTTATTACATTTCTTATTACCTTTATATGGCGATGTCACGAAAAATAATGAGTTATGCTTACACACCAGCATACGAAAAATCTAAAAATATGTCATTACCTATATGCTTACCAGTACTGACAAAAATAATGAGTCTAAAAATAGATTTTCAAAAAAATAAATTATATAAAAAAAAATATTTTTTATTGTATTTTTTTTTTAATAAAATTTGCTGGTGCGGGAATCGAACCTGGGTCTACAGATTGCCAGTCAACAGCTCTACCATCTGAGCTATATCGACATGTAATATTTAATAGATAAAAACATAATTGACCTGCTGCACACAAGTAAGCTTACTCGCCAACATACAAAAAATCAAATAATATGTGGTTACATATATCCTTACCAGTGTTTAAAAAATATTGAGTCTAAAAATAGATTTCAAAAAATTTTCAAAAAAATCTAAAAAATTATTTTCTATTTGAAATAATGATAAAAATAAGTCATTATCAGTAACTCATTATTATATGTTTTAAAATAATGCAGAAGGTAAGTGGGTGTCATTACTGGTACTCCAAAAAATAATGATATGTCATTACCGTTTCTACACTGGGAAGCAGTCTGAATTTAAAAATATTGTTAAAAACTACGAAAAGTGTGATATCTAACCCAACCTTCAAAACAACGATTTCTCAAAAACGGTTCATTGAATTAATTTTTGATTGCCAGAAAAAAATTGTCAGTGTACAATAGTTTATTATAAAATATGCATTGCAGGAAGAAGTTATTCAAGAACTTAAAATTTGTTGAATAGTATATTCAGCAATATTTTTCCTGATTTTATCAGCGTAATTTATTGTTCCTAATTAACTAAAGTTTAATACAAGTTTAACTCCAATTTTTTATATTTAACAGTTTAATTTCTGTTGTTCTAAACTTACTAATATTTAGTAAATCTTCTAACTTCAGCACTTTTTTTTCTGCAATATAATCTGAACTAGTTTCAAGTAGCTTTTTCTGCAGGTTTATTTGTGCGAGTTTTTGTGCCGAGGCAACCTAAATTGTATTGTCATAATCAGATTACTATTGTATCAATTAACTGTCAGTTGTCACATCAGAAACATTTGGTTAACGTAACCCAACCATTCGATTGGCAATGAATTCCCAGCAAACAAAGATGATCATTAATGACTCAGAAATGAGCTCCAAAAACATAAACATTTTTTCACTTTTCCTATGAAAGTGGTCCGTCCAAAAGAGCCCCCTGTGTAATCAGAAATGACTCAGAAAAAAGAACGTATAAAATCGAAATTTTCCTCATAAATTTAAATAATTTTGGAATCTTCTTTGAGTCCGAAAAATCAACCCTCATTTTGAGACAGCTTTTTAGATTGTAGAGACAACTTTTTGGATTGTTTTTTGAGGGTTCATATATTCTTCCAAAAAAAGAGTGTTTTCAAAAAAAACAATAATCATTTCTACGAGCCATTTAAGAATCTTATTTATGAGCGCTCCGAACTTGCTGGCTGGGTTCATATGTCAACTCGAATGTGTTTTCTCTGTTTATTGAATATTTCCTTTCCCCCAAAACAAATCAATTACAACTCAAAAAATTCTAATTAAAATCCCAATATATGAAATTATGATTGATTTCAACATTCGGTTTCATATACAATATTAACATTATTTACGTATGACTGTATTGTGCATAAACAACTGTTACAATTGCACATGGTGCCTGAGACAGAGGAATGTTTTGCAGGCATGATGTCGTCATAATACACAACAAAAACGGCAACAAAAACAGCAAAAACGACAGCAGTGCAATATACAGCCTTAATGCTTTTTGAATTTCATAAAAGAAAACAAAGACATTTGAATATGTTGTGAATTACCTTCCTGCTGCTTTGGTTTTGCTTGTTGCTTTTGCCAGGCTCACTGCTTGCTGGCTGGCTGACTGACTGGATGGCTGTTTACTGCCTTCTTTAATGCAAGTGCCATGTAAAGTGCATATTGAAAGCTGCAGCAACATTGTACTAAAGAATCAGTGTGCATTCAGAACAATTTGTACAACTTATGTACTACAAACAGAGAAATACAGAGAAGAATATAACAAACAACATTTAAATGTACTATATACATATAAATGTAAAATATACTTAGAATTATGCAACCGATACGACCCAAGGGATAACAATTCAACATGAAACAACCCCATTAACAAGGAACAACGAAATTCGCATACAAACAACATCCAGTCAGTGTGACAGGCAGACAGGCTTATTCAGGCTGTGTTTAGCTTAAATTTATATACAATGATTGTAGTAGTGATGATGATGATTATATGCACTCAGACTGACTATCAAGAAGTTGTTGTTGTTGTTGTACTAAGACGATTTGCCGTCGGCACGCATTTTCAATGTCGTCGTCAGTTGCTTTTGTAACATTATTGCCGTTGCAAACAACAAATTACTTGTTGAGACATTTAACTTTACGTACCTACCTACACACATACTCCTTAAGCACTTATATTTACGTACACATTTATATTCATTCACATTTACAGTTTACTACACACTTTGGCCAAGGTTGTCGAGCATGGAATGTCATTTACATTAAAGTTTTTTGTTCTCTCTTTGGAGTTGCGTAAAATTAATAGAGTTTTTAATTAAAGAAATAATTTAATTTATTATTAAAATCTTGTTCATTTGCATTGTGGTAAAAGCTTTTTGATGTTATTTTTTTTTTTTTTCTTTTCTTATGCTGTTAAAAGTTGAAAATAGGTTTTATAAGAGGAAAATCTTTAGTTTTTATACTAAAAGGAAATTCATAAAAGAACGCAATGAGATAATTGTCATATGGATATTTTAAATATTTTAAAAATTGGCAAAAATATGCACGCTTAAGCAAGCATGATACATACCAACATATGGTTCGGAACAAAATTTCTTCTTATTCTCATTCATTCAATACTTACAGCCATTTCCCAAATTTATAATAGAGTTAACAGACATTTGACATAAAAACAAAAACTTGGCAGCACTTTTGAAAATGATTTGTTTGTCATATGACTGTATATGATTTGTGTGAGTTCACAATTGACAGAAAAAAGTTTAAAGTTTTTTAGATGTCTTTGAGTTAAATATGAATGCAACAAAAATCTGTGGTATTTTATTATCTTCGGTATCACTTTTTGAACGAAAAGATAATACAAGTTAAGTTAACTACATGTTCGGCCGGCTTTTCTTTTTAATTGTATATATACATAAGTTCATTAAATATTATTTTAAAATTAATACTCATAACCTTCATCACTGCGAAATCAATAGTATGATTCCGTAATTTGTTAACAACCAAATTCAATACATTATCAAAACTATATCTATAACGAGTAAAAAGGTTAAAGTCGGGCATGCCGACTATACAATACCCTACACCACTCTGGTGTATTGTTTGGATCCGAAATTCGAATGGGTTAAAATGGGGCTTGTGTCAAAATTTTCTATAATGTGAGTCAGCGCACCAAATTTCATTAAAATATCTTAATATTTGCGACCAAGCCAATTTTGGGGGGACCCTTATATGGGCACTAGTTCTAAACATGGACCGATGTTCACCAAAATCAATAGGCTTCGTCCTTGGGCCAACATAGGTCTATGTACCAAATTTCATCAAAATATCTTAATATTTGCGACCTGCAGCGTATAAACAGAATAATTTTGGTAGGACCCTTATATGGGCACTAGGTCTAAACATGGACCGATGTTCGCCAAAATCAATAGGCTGCGTTATTGGGCCAATATAGGTCTGTGTACAAAATTTCATCAAAATATCTTAATATTTGCGACCTGCAGCGTATAAACAGTATAATTTTGGTAGGACCCTTATATGGGCACTAGGTCTAAACATAGACCGATGTTCACCAAAATCAATAGGCTGCGTTATTGGGCTAACATAGGTCCGTGTACCAAATTTCGTCAAAATATCTTAATATTTACGACCTGCAGCGTATAAACAATATAATTTTGGTAGGACCCTTATATGGGCACTAGGTCTAAACATGGACCGATATTCACCAAAATCAATAGGCTGCGTTATTGGGCCAATATAGGTCTGTGTACCAAATTTCATCAAAATATCTTAATATTTACGACCTGCAGCGTATAAACAATATAATTTTGGTAGGACCCTTATATGGGCACTAGGTCTAAACATGGACCGATGTTCACAAAAATCAAACTTGTTCGTCCTTGGGCCAACATAGGTCTGCGTACCAAATTTAATCAAAATATCTTAATATTTGTGACCTGTAGAGTGCGCACAAGATTGCATGTACAGCCAGACAGACGGACATCGTTAAATCGAAATAAAAAAAAATTCTGAACCGATCGGTATACTATAAGGTGGGTCTACGACCAATATATTTTGGTGTTACAAACATCAGCACAAACTTATAATACCCTGACCACATAGTGGTGTAGGGTATAATAAACAACAAAATTGATTCAAAATTATTCTCCACACTAAAATGAATGCGTCAGTTAAAAAATATGTCAAACGGGTTTCAAATCGATTTGACTAATTAGTTCCAAATTTTTGTTGAAACATTGATTTAATAAAATCCTCAGTACTTTAATTATTTTGGGAGTTAATTTTCTAAAAATTTCATAACTAATATTTAAGAACCCATTCGTTAAATTTCCCACAATTTATTGTTAAAATATAATACTTTAATGTTTCTTTTTATTACCGGTAGATGGCGCCACCAATGTATCCGAAGTTTTAAAGATGGCGTTATTTCTTTCGCTTACGACTTTTTAAAATGGCCCGTATCTCTAAAACTAAGAGAGATGGAGCAAAATTGACGAAAATTTCGACTACGCTAACTATACCACATGCCTTGAAGAGGTTATCTCTATCCAAAAATGGACCTTGGTGGAGCCTTAGACCCTCGGAAATTTTCAATAACAATTTTTGATTTTATAAAATGGCCTATTATCACGCAAACTAAGCGAGTTACAGCAAAATGAACAAAACGTTTGATCTTTGGAGTATTCGTACATAGGTTTAGATAATATGGAATAAATTTTACGTTCAGTATTGTTACAAATAAAACTGTAGCTTTACTAAATTTTTTACTTGAATTTAGATTTCTAAAATTTAACAAAAAATAAAATAAGTAAATTTAATTTTAAGCCAAAAAAAGAAGTATCGATTATGTTAACCCTTTGACGACCACAGGCAAGTATGCTTGCCAAAGGGGTTTTCGCACTTATAATTGCTGAGACAGAGTAAATATGTCCAAAAATGATTGTTAGAGGAGGGTTGGGGCAATAAAAATGTATTGGGCGGTAAATCCCTACCTGGTCCCACTTTCCCCTTGCGAGGCCTTAAAGTTGGTTAACTAGAATTCTTCATTGAAGGGTTAAAAATCGCAATCTTTGACAGGGCAGGCAAGGAATCTATGAGGCCAATTTTTTGTAAAATGTCTATAATTTAGTTAAAGCTCACGAAAATAAAATAATAACAAAAATCGCTTTTGTCCGGATGGGCAGGGTAGTCAAATGGCAAATATTTTTGGCAAGCGAAATGTTTAGATCTACGCAGCTAATTTTTCTTGGTATAACTATTATTAGGTCAGAGAACATGAAAATCGCAAAACCTTCAAAATCGCTTCGGCAGAAAATGTATGGTCCTCAAAGGGTTAAAGTAACAATTTTTTCTGTTGAACCAACAGATATATTATTTTGAGTGTGATTTATCAAACTCTATATAATCCAACAAGTGTTCGTATTATGTCCTGTGATTCCTTAAAATGAACAAAGGTCACAACGAACTCTCTCCATTCGGTTCTTCTTGAGGCAAGATGTTCTATGTGTATCCAGCTTAGGCCGCTTTGATTAATTTCAGATTTAAGTTGGCGTCGGCAGGTGGAGATGGACATCCTATTCCAACTGTATTACCATGGGGGTTCCTAGCTATAGCAGCTTTTGTTGCGTCACCCTGTGGTCTGCGGAACGTGTGACCAGTTCAGCGCCATTTACGATTAAGGATATCAATGTCTACTGGGCGTTGGTATGTTTGTTCCCATAGTTCCGTATTGGCAATGGTATTTGGCCAAAACATATTGGCGTTAATATCGTGCAATGTCATACAGGTCGTAAAATACCAATTGACTGGTTAGCCTTTGCCAAGATAACAGAATGTACTAACTTCTTCCAGCTCAACATTCCCTATTAGATATTTGGTGTTGTTAAGTGTGTTGTACCGCATAACCTTACTCTGCTTAGTGCTTAATTTAAACCCGGCTTTTAAAGTTTTGCTCTCGAGGGCTTTGAGTTTAGCAGACATGTGGCGATAACTGTGTGACAAGAGGCAGATATCATCAGCATATTCAAGACTCTCTAGTTGTTGATCGAGTCTCCATCTTATACCTCTATTTGCCTTAGCTGCATTACGTACGATGACGTCTAGTACGATCTTAAAAAGAGGAGGAGATAATATACATCCTTGTCGAACACCAGTTATCAGATTAAAACTGTTGCTAAGTGCGTTGTCGTAGACAACTCTGCATTTAACATCTTTATACAAGGAATGGATTAGCGTAATAATTTTCTGTAGTATCCCTTTGCAAGCAAGTGCGTTTCATATTGCATGGCGACTCAAGGTGTCAAACGCCTTTTCTAAAACTATTAATAGCATATAGAGGGAAGATTGCCATTCGGCAGATTGTTTGATACTCTTACGCAGGATGTTAATATGGTCTACGCAAGATTTATTCGGCGGGAAACCAGCCAGTTCTAGACTTAGATTAGGGATTACAGCTTCTGATATACGATTGTTTATAATGTGAGCAATTATCTTGTTGACTGCACCAAGGATTGTGATACCTCTCCAGTGTCTGCAATCGGTAAGGCAGAGACTATTAATTATAGAGACAGGAAATCAAAACTTACACTACTCACCGGTAGGGGGCGCTGGAATTTAGTATCACCTGAGCAACTATTTAGTATCACTTAAGTATCAGCTGAGTCTATATTTAAAAATTCAAACATTGCTGAAAACTGTGCAAAATAAGAGAAATGAAGCTCAAAATATGTTCAAATAATAAAATTTGAGAATTCCCTTTTTTGCTTTTTTGTTTGTTATTATTTCAATTTAAATAAAAAAACGAAATTGTCAATTTTTTTAACAAAGTGCCATTTGGTGATAACGATATCGTTATAACTTTTGTTTTTGGTGATGCCATACCCCTGCGGTAAGGTCACCTTCCTTGAGATGTGGGTCCAGTTCAAAAGTTCACTATGTAGGGTAGCAGTAGTTGCGCTGTTGTTTGGGAATCAGCCTTAAGCATCTCTGAGGCAATATTATCAACTCCAGGTGCTTTATTTGTCTTCAAGGCATTGATAGCATTTTTTATTTCTGTGATGTGCGGAAATTCTATGGAGATGTCTTGTCTCACTCTGTGGATAGTGCAAGAGCAGATACTTACGAGATTTGGTGTGGAGTTGGATAGCATTGTGGAGTAATGCTGTCTCTATATTTCCAATTGTGGAAGTGCACAGTACTCCATCACTGTTCTTCAGCGGTTCGGTATTCAAGAAGTTTTTGCAAGTAAGTTTTTTTGCGATTACATATAGATCTTTGGACCTGTGTTCTTCAGATGATTTTCGTGCATTAGTGGCAAGTTGTTTATGCCATCTTCCCTCATCCTTTCTGACGCGAATATTCTTCTACTAGCATTTTCTTCTCTTCACGAGTTCTAACTGTATTTTGATTTGCCTTAATATCTTTTCTTTCCAGGATAAGTTTCCACACGTCATCGCATATCCATTGTGTCCTTTTTGGTGTTTAAAAACCTATATGTTCCCTGGCAACATCATGGAAATATAGTCCCTCCGATCACGAGATTATTGTTGTTGCATATTTCCGTAAAAGACTTCTCATTTTCCGCTATTCTACCAATGCCATGACGTCTTATTATAATTTCTCTGCCGGTGAATCTTCGCCTAATTGGGCATTAAAATCTCCCATAAGTATAATTATTTTGCCCCGCTGTATTGAGAACACAACTCTGTTCATGCGGCTGTAGAACGTTTCCTTCTCCGAGGTTTCAGATTTTTCTCTAGGGGTAAACCATTGCACACAGGTAAGGTTTCTAGCCCTAGTACGAAATCTGGCTGTGATTATTCTATCGCCACAATGTTTCCAGGTGATTAAAGCATTACGGGCTTCCCTGCAAAGCGGAAAGCCAACTCCACTAGATCGTGGTTGGTCAGCTGGCTTGCCGAAGTAGAGGAGTGTGAGATTTTCGGAGGTATTGAAATCTCCTACTTCTGGCCATCTTATTTCCCACAATCCTAAAAGTAGCAGGTAATGGTTTACGAATTCTCTACACACTTGGGCCAGTTTAGATGCATCTACACTCAAAAAAAAAGTCAGTTAAGTCAGCAAAAAATGTTGCTGTGTCAGCAAATTTTTAGTCATGAGCGTGCTTGCAAAAAAGTTGGTAATTTCAGCAAAAGGTTTGCTGAAAATCAGCGAGCTGATTTTTACCAAAAAAATAGTAATCTTCAGCAAAATTTTTGCTAACACTTAGTCGACTGTAAATGAAAAAATCCTTCCTAAAATCACTAAACTTTTTGCTGAATATTAGTAGACTGAAAAAAACTCAAAAAAACTTGTAGCGAAATTTTACTTTAGTTAATTTATTTGCTGAAAATTTAAATATAGAATATGTGTAGAGTTGTTTTCCTTTTTTTGTCATTTCCGTTTCCAGACAAGCTGCGACATCTAAATCTAGTCTATCTGGTTGTCGTCGACGCTATGAATGCTGTTATCAGCACAATTTTTGTAGCAAAATAAATTAGTAAAACATTAGTTCAAAATTAGTTTAGTGCTAAAAAATATAACTAAATTTTTTGCTGAAAACGGAATTTCAGCAAAAAAATTGCTGAAAACTAGTACACTTGATATACAAGACGTTTTACTAATTTTTCGACTAACTTATTTTTTTGAGTGTAGAAGTGTGCGTACATTCCACTTTCCAATTTGTGTATTTTGTTTCATGCTGAAGGTCATCATCCTGGGGATCCATTGATTATAATCGATACAGTTTATGCTTTCAGTAAAAGTGGTTGTTTAACACAAAGTGCCTGATTGAGCCACCTTGTCCGATCCTAGTGTTGGGGCTGCCAACAACTTTTAGGCAGGCTAGCCGTAAAACGACAGAATAACAATTGAGTTTCAGTGACTGCTTCCCGTTCGTATGGAATGCTTGCCGTAAATGGAGGCTCGCATAATATTCTGTCATCATCTAAGTCAACCAAATTAACATAATCTGTGCAATCGAAGTTAATTTAATGCTTCTTATAAACCCAGTGTAGAAACGGTAATGACATATCATTATTTTTTGGACTACCAGTAATGACACCCACTTACCTTCTGTATTATTTGAAAACATATAATAATGAGTTACTGATAATTACTTATTTTTATCATTATTTCAAATAGAAAATAATTTTTTAAATTTTTTTGAAAATTTTTTGAAATCTATTTTTAGACTCAATATTTTTTAAACACTGGTAAGGATATGTGTAACCACATATTTTTTAATTTTTTGTATGTTGGCGAGTAAGCTTACTTGTGTGCAGCAGGTCAATTGTGTTTTTATCTATTAAATATTACATGTCGATATAGATCAGATGGTAGAGCTGTTGACTGGCAATCTGTAGACCCAGGTTCGATTCCCGCACCAGCAAATTTTATTTTAAAAAAAATACAATAAAAATATTTTTTTTTATATAATTAATTTTTTAGAAAATCTATTTTTAGACTCATTATTTTTGTCAGTACTGGTAAACACATAGGTAACGATATATTTTTTGATTTTTCGTATGCTGGTGTGTATCGACAACTCATTATTTTTCGCGACATCGCCATATAAAGGTAATAAGAAATGTAATAACAAAAGTAACTAGTTACCATTACCAAGTATGTAGTTACATAACCACATATCTGGTAATGATTTTCTACACTGGGAACCTTAAGTTTAGTTGGGTCATGCAGCTGATCATGATATGCAGAAATTATCATTTAAAAGTAAAAAATTCTCATTTAAGTATAATCACTATCTGGAGGAAATGATATTTTTCTTCATAGTAAATTCTCCAAAGACTCCGTATCTGCTTTTGGATTTGTCGTGCGATCAAAAATAGATTTCCTCTAAATTGAAAAGTAAATATCCACATATGTAGACAATCGCGTCAAAAGATTACTGATTGTGATATCCGTTAAAATTTCGTTAAATTTTTTTCGGATTACAAAAACAACAGTTCTGCAGCTAGTTTCACTGCAACCAATTCCATGGCACTGACGGATTAAAAATAAACAAACAAATAAAATAGAATATTTTAAAGTTTATTTTGTACGAGGTTTCTCACTTTGTAGATTCATGGTGCTAAGATTTACACTCGAATATATGTTAGTTCCAATTACACCAAATTTCACTACAATCAGTCCAGTTTATAACAAATTCCTTTAAGAAATGCCAGACACTTCCTACATTTTTCTAAAATCCCCGATTGTACCAGTGGCCCCAGATAATTTTTAAAATAATATATTTCCTCTCGACATTTTCTTCCCGCCTCATAACCGCTAAATAAGACATTATTTCGCTAAAACAGCATTTATTAATTTTGTCTTTCTTGTATCAGGAGTATCAGCTTTTCTTTGCAAGAAATTTAAATATTATTTTTAGTGAAGATGATTAAAATCTTTGTTAAAAACTGTATGTTTTACAATGTTGAACCAAATTCAGATGTTAACCAAACTCAGAAGTTGGTATCAACAATCATATAATCTCAAGAGGATGCATGTGTCTCTTTCTCTGTTAGCTGGCTCTGGCCGACATTTGAAGAAATTTTATTAAAAGGTCATTGGTTAAGTTTTATTAGCTGTATTTTGTCTCATGCCTATCAACGTTAAGTATTTAAAGCAAATCTACGTTAAACCGATTGTAGTATAAAAAAATGTTAAACAGGTTATGTTTATAATTTTGCGTTATAATCGAACGTACGTTAGCAAAAGTTTTTAGGAAGTAACGTGAATGAGTTACGTTAGATGTGAAAATATATAAACGTTGAGTTTTCAACGTTGATAATTATCCGGGTTGAAAGTTAACGTGCATACGAAAAGTCATGTGTTAGTTTTCGTCTTAAACACGTTTTTATGCACTTTGAGTTTTTTTATGAATTAACGGATATAGTTAAGTCGAAAACACAGCCATTGTTAAATTTTTATAAATATTAAAAATTCTTTTAATAAATATGCATAATATGAAAAAATGTAATAAAAAAACTAAATCCATTAGCTGCAATTTAACTTCTTCAAATCTCAGCCAAGGCCAGTGAGAGAGCGCCGAACAGCACAAAAACTCTATCATAATAATAAAAAAAAAGGCCTAGTCCAATTAATGTTCTAATTTAACTAAATTAAAATATTTTACATATTTCGCATATTTAATACCTTCTGTACAATAAATTTATTTAAATCCTTCTAATGGGTTTACAAAAAGAAATAAAAACTCGTGTGAAAGTTTTTAAATTGTAAGCCTTTATGCAACTAATTTATAAAAATACTATAAAATCAATCAATTTAAAATAAAATATTTTTTAAACTTAGTTCGAGGTCAATTTTGCCAACAGAAAAAACAAAGCAGTTAATGAATGAGTTTGTATTTTGTAAACTTACAATGTCGTTATAAATGAAATATGCACAAAATCCCCAACAAAAATACAATTACTCAACCCATTCAAAACAAAAAAATTGGGCAAGTAAAAAATGCACACACATATGAACATATGTCTGCAAATACCAACAAACATAACTTTCATAAAAATATACACGTTTACACAAATGCACATACACAAATACATTAACCCATACTTTTTTCATATAAATACAACATGTTCTACTGCTTGCTACAACTACTAATTCAATACATACCGTATAAAATGGTAATTTGTGTTTTAATCCGTTTGGTAGACAATCCTTTCTGTCGTAATCCGTTATAGTATGCGATGGCATGCGTAAATTATTGTATAAATTATTGAAACACTCTAATAACAAATGAGAACAACAAACAACATGCAGTATTAATTACAACTAATGCGATTTGTAAAACATAACGAACTATGAATGTATGTATGGATGGATGTATACGACGAAGAGTAAATTCTATGTATTTTTGCATGAATATATATATATGTACCTACTTGTTATATTATTATTAGTCTATTTGTTTTTTAAATGCTTCGTGGGTTAATTGGTAAGAAAATAACAGATCGATTTTATGTGATTTAATTGTAAGAGAGAAAAATTAAATATTAGTGTATACCTTAAAAAAACGGGATTCACAACTTTTTACACATGGTTTGTGTCTTTAATAACTTTATGGCATTATAGAGGGTCAACATCTGTCATTTATTCCCACTTAGATAGGAACCAAATATTGTAAACAATAAAGATATTTTTGCTTCAAAAATGTCGAATTTTGTACCAACAAAGCATCATCTGCTGGAAGTTTTGCTTTGCTTCTTCAATTTGAAAAAAGTGCAGCTGAAGCACATCGATTGCTCACCGAAGCTTATCTTGAATATGTTCCACCGATTTCAACATGCGAGAGCAGTTCAGGTTTTGACATGGAAGACAAAGACCGCCCAGGTTAGCCAAAAAAGTTCGAATATGATGGATTGGCGACATTACTCGATGAAGAGTATTGTTAAAATCAAGAAGTACTTGCAAATGCATTAGGAATCACTCAAGCAGCAATTTTGAATTTTTGAAAGTAGCACAATTAATCCAAAAGCAAAGAAATTGAGTACCACACGAGTTGAAGCCGAGATCCGTTGAAAGATGATTTTGCATGTCGGAAATGCTGCTTGAACGCCTTAAAAGGAAGTAATTTTTGCATCTAATCATTACAGATGATCACAGGCGACTTGTACCGAACACAATTGATTCGTTAGAAACGAGCATTGGCCGAAAAACGCCAGGAATATGCTCAGCCACATGTTGCTGTTGCAAGACCGTTTAAAAGTTATTTAGAAAATAGTGGTTGGGAAGTTTTGCCTCACCCTCCTCATAGGCCACACCTTGCCCCGTCCAACTACCATTTGTTTCGATCGATGCAGAACGATCTCATTGGAATACGCTTCAGTTCTTAACAGGGTATCTGAAATTGACTTGACTCGTTCTTGGTCTCAAAAAATTAGCAGTTCTTTTGCCTCGGAATCCATATGTTGCCAGAAAGATGGGAGAATGTTATTGCTAACAATGGCCAATACTTTGAATAAATTTATATTGTACCAATGTTTCACAATAAACGCCCAAAATTTGCAAGAAATCCCGAATATTTAAGTTATACACCCAATAACAAGAACTTTTCCAAAAAATTCACACAACATCAAAATTTCATATTAAAGAAGATCTGCTACAACAACTAGATGAGAATATAATTTACGATTGCTGTGGGTTAAGTGGTATGCATTTACTTAAATGCCTAGTGCCAATCGCGAATTTCAAAAAAAATCTGAAACACGTGTTCACTTAAATCGACTACAGATTAAGATATGTAAGATTGACATTTAAATCACAAAATTCTTCATATAATATCCTTGCAAACAGGACATTTCTAGGAATGATTGAACATGTTCTATATACCGCTGGACGCGCCTCAGAAAAATATGATACCAATATTGTGTATATTGTATTTAGCTAAATACCAAAATTCTGCCAAAAACTAAAAAAAATACCTTTTTTAAAAACAGTCCAGCTCGTGAGATCTCATTCCTAGACCCGAAATATTTTGGGAATCATCATAAAACAAACCAAGGTTTATTTTGAGGGGGCACTTTTTTTGCTTTTTTTCTGTCCATATAAGGTGAGTCGGCCTAATATTTATACCCAATTTGATGAAATTTCACGTCCCGGATATGGATAAATCTCAAAAAAAAAATTGCATTAACTTAAATATGATTATACAGGGTGGCCCAGAACTACCTAAGGGGTTTGAATTCCTTATAACTTTGTTATTATAATTTTTATTTTGCAGGATTTTGTAAAGAAGATTTGGGGAATTTAATTTCAATTGAACAACCTGCCCAAATAGTTTCCGGAAAAAAGCAGAAGAAAATCATGATTTTATTCATAATTTAATTATGAGCGACAAAGTCCATTTCCAATTAAATGGGTTCGTTAATAAGTAAAACTGCAGGATATCGGCTACGGAAAATCCAAGAATAGTTCAACAGCGACAATTACACCTACTTAAGTGTACTGTTTGGTGCAGTGTTTCATCGGAAATGATAACTGGCCCATGTTTTTTTCTAAATGAGTACGGTGTTCGATATTGGAAAATTTTTTAAGGCCAGCCGTGCAAAACCATCCGCAAGTATGGTTCCAACAGGATGGAGCTACAGCGCATGCTGCGAGGGACACAATGGCTCTTTTAACTCAAACCCCTTCGTTAATTTTGAGCCACCCTGTATATATGAATCTATCAAATGAAATATTGGATCCCATATTAAAATTTTTACCCGAATGTAACTTTTAAATTTAAATCATTTAAAGGGGGTAATTTTCTAAAACACTTCGGTGAAGTGTTGCGTTATTTCTATAGAAATTGTTTTTGTTACAAAAACAATTTACATTGAAAGTTCCCTTCACTTCACCCAAGTGTTTTACGAAATTAGGTACTAACTCATAAAATTTAACCCTTACAAGCAATTGAAAATTCTACTATAGAATAGTAGCTGTATTTTCTTCTGAAGAATTTTCAAGAAAATTGAAAATCATGGTGTACTAAATTTAGGTAAGCCAAATTTTAACAAATTGCTAAATACATAGGCATTTTTAGTTAAATTAGATAATAACTTTGAGCTGAACTTAACACCCATATTTATTTTTGGGAGTATGGATGTTTTTAAAGGACTAATAAATAGATACTACCCAGCAGAAATTACTGCTTGCTTGGAAGCAGTTTTGTCAGGGAAAGTTGAGCAGTGAAGCGATTGCATTATTGATGATATCATGCCTGATTTTTGTTCGAGATAGCTCGCGTAAAAGCACTTGTTTCGAGATCCGAAAAGGCATGGATTCACCGCTTTTAATTAAGTGCTCCTGTTTTTCTTTTAAAATGTTGATAATTCATGCCTTCTCGGAAGTGCATATTATAAAGCTTTTCAACTATTTAAAATCATGCCTTCTCAAAAGCACAATATTCCTGCATATTTTTCCGTGAAGAGAAAATGCCTCTTATTTTTAGTAAAACCTCTTATTTTTAGTAAAACCTCTTATTTTCCGCATTTTAAAAAATTTTGATAAAAAAATATTTAATCAATCAAAATGTATTGCTCATTTCATGCCTTTTTGAAAAGCACAGCAAAAAGCGATGTAAACAATTAATCAACTTAGGCCTTTCATTGGTGCTGTTTACGAAGCTATACATTTTTAAAAGCGGTAAAAGTAGCAGTAAAGAAGCAGTAATCGTTTTTACTGCTTCCACATTTTTGCTGGGTAAGTAACGAATTTTTGTTCACATAGCTCTTTCTAGCTCTATGTATCTATGTCTAGTTTCACAGATATAGGCTATTTTATACAATAAAAATTTGGGAAAATAGTGCTATCTCTATGTGACATTGAAAGCAGATTCAATAAAATATAATTATCTGAATATAATTGTGGTTTTAATTAACGCAAAACTTTTTCAAGTTAAGAAATCTAATTTACTGAAAATTAGCATGAAAAATTAGTTCAAATACTAATGAAATTAATTGTTCTGCTAAATTTTAATTACAGCAAACATTAGCTTAATCCTAAATTGGAAGTCACAATAACATAAAAATTAGTAAAATTGATTCAGAACGCGTTTAAGAGACTTTTGTGCTAACTTTATTTTATGAGTATCGAAATTTGTTTTTTATTTGAAATATTATAAAATACACTCTGAACTTATATATTGATAGCAGAAATGCTCCCTAACTAAATCAGTTGCCTCTCATATGAACTACACTGAGAGAATTTTCATCATTTCAGTAATGAATTTCTTCATAGTTTCAATGAAAATTGTTACTGGGACTCGTGCATTGAAACTTTTCATAGAATCTATGAAACAGGTTTCATTAAATTAAATGTTTATGAAAAGTTCATAAAATTAATGAAACTCTTCATAAAATTAATAGGCCACTCGTCCAATGAAAAAATCATTCAGCCAATTAAGAGCCTCATAAAATCTATGAAGCAATTTCATTTATTATAGTTGGTTGTTGTCGTTGCTAAGCTGGAGTGGATAAATAAAAAGTACTTAGCAAATGCAAAAGGTGAAATAAAATCGTAGCATATTTTACGGATGTACAATATATATCTAAAAAAAAGAATTCATTAAATTAAAAAGTTTCTTAAAAAACAAAAAATTCGAAAAAATTAATATGATTTATAAAAAAATTTCATAGTCCAAAATTAGTTAAAAAAATGAATGTTATTTTAGTTTGACTCTAAATCATAAATTAATATCACTTTCTGTTTAAATCATTCTGCCTTGCTGGTCAAATCGAATTCTTTCAAAAATTTTTATTCTTTGTAATTTACTTGTAAAAAATTGTATCATCTTTCTTTGATTTGAAAATAATTTAAACAGAAAATGATATTAATTTATGATCTTGATTCTGAAATTATTCATATAGAGACAATTTGACAATAAAAATGTAAACAATAATACAATTTAATGGAAGATCACTGATGAAGCCTGTCCATAAAAAGGCAGAAACTAGATCTAGTCTGATTTGCAAATTTAATGTGTTTATAACTTTTGAGGAAGGTTTAGTCCATAGTATAACATAGTAGCTTTACTCATTTTCTGTCATTTGAAAAAATGAAGTAGTGTTTGTAATTTTACTTGTACATATGGTTCTTAATACCACTACAACTACATGAGATAGGGACAAGCTCTCAATTTTTTAATGAGTGGAGCTACTATAGTATATTATGGTTTAGTCTTCTTCTTAACCTCAAACCTACTAAATTAAAATAACATTCATTTACTTAAATAACAGATCAACTAAAACATTTCCCCCATTAATTAAAAAAAAATAAAAATTATAAAAGAAATTACGATATTTTATAAAAAAAATTTTAAAAAAAGTAAATACTATTGAACAATTTCATAAATATAAAGAACATTTTCCTTAAATTTTTGGAGATCTAATTTATGAAATTCAATGAATTTTTCTAATGAAATTTTATGAAAGAAAAGTTATGAAAAATTTCATAATATTAATTAAATATTATATAAACAATGAAATTCTTCATTGGTTCTACAAAAAAAATTCTATGAAATTATATCATTAATATCATGAAGGATAATTCTCTCAATGTATCTAAGGATAATGACCTTTGCTAAGGGTCAATCAGATCAGTTACCAATTAACCCACGTAATTGCATTATAAGTATGTATATTTAAGTGTATGAATTTTTAAATCATCATACATAGTTTATTAGTTACAATATAGGTGGTTGTTGTTGGTTGTTGTAATTTTACAGTTTGTTTAACACATAAAACATACAACGCACTCATACACACAAATACTGGGAAAAAACAAATTCAAACCAAACATAAAGTTTCAAGTACATACATTATAAAATAATACTAAAAGGATTATAATTCATATATAAGAGAAAGATAGAGAAGAGAGATATATAGTGTGAGAGAGAGAGAAACCAAAGGTTTGTATAACTATGTAAGCACGCAATCAAATACGCACTATAAAAACATGTGCGTGTCAGTTAAGGAAACACCAGAAATCATTATACGAATTAATCCTTTTGATTTATAAATGTTGCACGCATATTACCATCATCGACCACCACTAGCAACCGACACACCAGGAATCATTAAAACACTACATCAGGCAAATCTATGCGTAGAATGACATATAGAAATACACACTCACAAGTTGTTGTAGTTGTTTATTTTTTGTTAGAGGTAAAATTGATCGATTACATCAACAAAGACCTTTTTAAACACTTTCATTTAGGTGTCAGACGGAAACGGATGTATACACGCCGCGTCCAAAAGAACAGGAATCAAATGAACGGCCGCCAAACGAAACTAGTTTACATTAGTTTAGATTTGTTCCATTTGTTTGGTTATTTTTACTTTTTCTTGTTTTAAATCGAAACAATAACATAAAAACTGAACATTTACCGAACACACACATAAAAAGCAAACAATTTGAATAGAACTTTTTAAACTAAACGGCGTTTAATGTTTGAACACAATTTCCAAACAGTTTTTACACACAAACAAACTTTATGGCATTTGCAAAAAAAAAACACACTAAAATTGCAAAATTGGAGCACAAATGTTAGGCCACAAGTGGGCAAACAAACGAACCGTTTCACCTGCAATCACACGACGACTGGCTCCACAAATAATACAAAAACTCATTCCAAAGACAACTCTGAGGTTGATTACATAGTCTAACTAACTACAAAAGCAAGTAAGCAAGAGCTAACCTGGTTGGACACACGGTCACACGGCTGTTATGTGCTTGTTATCCTTTTAGGGCTACGTGTTTTACAATCACAAAAAAGTTGCCTCGATTTTTTCTCGTTTGTTGTTCTTATTTTTTTCTCGTTTAACTCTTAGCACGTTTGTTTAGCAAAAAAAAAAAAAAATAGCAGAAGAAAAAACTTGAAACACGAATTGTTAATACTTTCCGCACAAACCAAAAAACCCAACCAAAGTATGCAATGCACGCCAGCAAACTGTGCAGCAGGCTGACAAACACCAGCTCGAACCTACTGCTGGTGTAAATGCATAACATGCTGGCAAATACAAAAACAAAAAAAAAAACATGAAGAAATAAAAAAACCACCCATACAATCATATATTTTCACTTACAGCCATGTATGTATGGCTGTAGGTTGACTACTACTACTACGTTCAACGTGCATTTATAACACACAGTTGATGGTGGTGGTAGTGTGTAGTATATTCATTACGACGCAGCTAACTGCAAGTGTAAATGATACCACAAGGCTTACAACAAACAGTAAAAACGAAAAAAAAACAACGTTGTCGTCAACAACAGCCTAACCAATATGAGAGTAATATGTCTAGCAAAAGCCTAAGCAAATCATACAAGCCACATACATAAAATGTCTAAGTATTTTAGAGATATTACAAAGCAAAACTTGCAAAATATACCTACATCGTCAAGCCCTAGAGAGAGAGAAAGAGGGAGAGTTCAGGACAGACAGTTCAAATTGGACAGACTTTTTTTTAAGGAATCCTTACAAATATCACAAACATACACTATTATACATATTCACCTTCACACGCTACTGTCACTAACATGGTTCTTTTTTTTTAATATTTTCGTTTGCAATCAACCAGTCAGCCATGCCACACAACTGGTTTAGGATCTAGTGGCAAATAACATAAGAAAAAGTATAAGCCCTAAAAAAATAAACTGAAAAAAGTTACAGCAAATGAAGTACTCATCATTATTTTGAATAAACCACACACTAAGCGAAATTACGATAAAGGCACTAAGATTTATATATCGAGAGCCTATATTCAAAAGTGTAAATCGTGAATTTTGACCTAAATGAGTTTTTCATGGCAAAGTCATTGCTGATGTTATATCCATTTATAATATCAACTTGGAAGCAAAATATCCATTCTTTGCCACTTTTTTTTGACATTTTTGCATTTTCCCATATCTACACTCAAATTTTTTTTCAAATTCAGAAGTCTATATCAACATAAGCTGTGTTTGTGCGGCGAGCTATCAACGTTGGCTTATGTCATTCCCATACAAATTTGACATTAGTAACGTTAAGAGTTAACACTAAACGTTGGCTAATGTCAAATTTGTATGGGAATGACATAAGACAACGTTGAGAGCTTGCCGCACAAACACAGCTATATTTGTAAGTAAATTTAAGTTATTTGCATTGTATTATATACGTATAGTTTTTTGAGCATATCTTTTGAATAGGAATGGGAACTTTTAGATATTTTTGATAACTATGCAAATTTATAAGGATGAGTTTAGAGCCTAAACTATCAGTCCGTATACATAAATATACGGTAAGATCGGTATATATGTATTAAAGTAGGTTTTGAAAATGCCGCTACGTTTTATTTTTTATGTTATCGTTTTTTGGAACATATTTGGAAACAGAAATTCTAACCCCTTCATGGCAGCCAAAAACACTGTTTTTAAGTCTTGATTTATACAGAGCAAGAACAATTCAATTCTACAAATTAAATATGACTTATTCTATGCGCGTGTTTTCCACCTCCATAGAGTACAAAAAAGCCACAAACTCAATTTATAAAAATTTTTTTTAATATTTTTTAACAAACGTAAAGGAAAGTATTTTGACCTGTGAAAAATGATTAATAAATTTGTGGTTTATCGCAATCCGTTAAAAAGTTATTAAGCTTAAAAACAATTTTTTTTTCAACTAATAATAAAATTCTTTCAAATAAAAAAGAAAATAATGTAATTGTTCACTGCTTGAGTCAGTAAAATAGAATTTCTATTTTACTATTGAACGCAGATAAAATTATTTAGTTTTAAATAGATATTGAATATAAATAGAATTGTAAAGTAATAAATTTGGGCATTTTATGTGACTCTTTGTGTTGTATTAGATTTGTTATGTTTGCTAACCTTATCAAAGCAGTGTATTTTTAGAACTCATGACCAGGTCACAGCCCTTTGTTTTTCTTTTGCTTTACTTTGCATGTGTTCTACATGAGGTAATGTGTATTCTTTTGTATGATAAGAAATGAAGCCTGTAAATAAAAGACCAATTCTAAGCAGGCATATAGTTGTAAGATATTTAGTTTTATTTTAGTATATAATTATTGTAAGTTTGTAAATAAAGTTCAGTTCAATAAAAACCTCAATACGTGTATAACATTTACCCTTAGTTTTAATCAGTAATCTAAACCAATCTACCGACCTGAAAAGGTAATTTTGTTTTAGAATCGAAGGGCAGAGTTAGATTTACAAAATATACAGCTGATTTTTTTCTGTAGTATGAAGAATCCCAAGTATATTTAGTCGCCGTGAACGACGCATTGTAGCGCCTTTTACTGAACAGCGTGGCAAAAATCAAAAATTTGACAGTAGCATTGGATAAAATAAATGACCGCATTGGATAAAGAATTCCTCACAGATTAAGAATCCAAAAACCTTATTGAAATTGAATAAAAATTATTAATCGTAGAGCTGCTGAAATTTGGTAATCTTTCAGTCTGGTGGAAAAGGCTAAAATTAGATAAAAAAAAAAGATATTCTTTTTACAGTTGAAGTGTAAATCAGTTGTTTACTTTTTCCGCAGGCGCAGTATTACAAACACACTATATTTTTGTCATTTTTTCAAATTTGACTAAAAAAGAAACGATTTGTTACAGGAGACAATAAAACTGTAACAACTTGGCAAGGAAAACCGAAATACGTATACGTGATATATCACGTATACGTGTGATTTTTTGTTACAGAGATCATAACTTCTGAAGTAATAAAGATATTTTCACAATTTAAAAAGCATTTTAAACATAATTCCTTAAACTTTAAAAGGTGTACTCACACATGGTTCTTTGCCCATCAACTTTTTTTTTTTTTTAAGAGAAGCAACACTCAAGCTATTCCTCTTATTAATTAACGTGTTGCTTTTTTTGGAAGGGGGATAGTGAAAAATGAAAAGGTGGTGAACGATGAAGGGCTTCAAATATGGCAACACTGTTATTGCGCGAGATGTTGTATCTTAGAACAGTTCTTTCTCGCCATCTGATGAAGTGTTGGCGAACTTTGTTGAAGCATTTTAGTTCATAGCCCTGTTATATTATTTTACTTCGTTGGGGTTAAGTGCTATGGGCCCTTAGGAGGACGCTGCGATGCATGAGGGATAGAAAAAACTCGTACATATTATTATTTTTCATAAATTGATGTTGCCTTGGTTGGGGATCGAACCCGCAACCTTATGTGCAACAGTCCAATGCGCTAACCATTACACCACAGCGCCCAATGTTATTTATAGTATTTTCAGTATAAAAATCGTATTATTTATATGAATATACATACGAGTATATCTTATTTAAGAATCAGTGGGATTCAGAATATTTTACTTTCAAACGGTTTATTATTCAATAATCTATCTATTAAATTAAAATTTGCCGCCCGATCTTGCCCATGTACATGATAAAACAACAAAACAACGGCCAGAGTACGTATTTCGTGTTTTTATTGCTGTAGGTAAACTCTATTAAAATCAAAAAAAAAGCCCAGTGCGACTGTGCAGGATAAAGGATGGTATTCCAACGCCACCAAATTCTTTACCTAAAAATGTTTACAAGAGGCCTTAGCTTTGTTTATGGACTTGGGATTATCAAAGGAAAACTATTTTCACACATCGGCTGAAAAGTCTGTACACTCAGGGAATTATGTAGGTAAAATCAACTGCAAATGACAGTTAAATTAACTGCATTTGCACTTAAAAAGGTGTAGACTACATTTGCAGTTAAATTAACTGCAATATGAAGTAATTTTTAACTGTTAAAAATCAACTGACAAATGTAGTAACAACAACTACAAATGCAATTGAAACAACATACATGCAAATTATTGTAAAACTGTACAAACAACTTGCAAATGTAGTTAAAAAAACATAAATAAAAAATTTTTTTTTAATTATTAATTTAATAAAAAAACAAATTTATGTAAACACTATTAACTTAATTTTATTCTATAATAAATTTAAAATTGAGAAATCAAAATTTACACTTAATGTCACTTTTTTTCACTATTAAGATATTGTTGTACATGTCCGTCTGTGAGGGATGAAATATGCTGTTGTTTGGCTTCCTTTTTTTTCTCCAGGTAGAAAGGGATGAGAATATAAAAGAACTGAAAGAAAATAAATACAATATTTTTTTAACATTCCCCGCAAATAAATTTATATTATAAAACTTACCTTATTATTTTAGTAATTTAATAAAAAATATATAACCTTTTCCGTATTACGCGGGCTCACTCTTTGGCGTTGTTTTATGACTAAGACAAGAGAAAACATGTCATACTCATATTCTTTCACTATAAATTTCTAAACAAGTGATTCATACACATACTTCTGTTTGCTTCGTGTGTGTGCATACACACTTGAAAATTTAAGTATTTGTAAATAAAATTCAAAATAACTGCATAAAATAAATGTTACTACAATGTAGTAATTTCTGTAGTTTGTTTAAAAAAATAACTGTCAAAAACATTGAAAAATTTTGTTCTAAGTAAATTAACTACAATTGTAGTTAAAATAACTACAACCGCATTACTACATAAATAACTGTCATGTAGTAACTGCAGAACTTTTCTGAGTGTAGGATAACCAATAAAACAACAATTATTTGCCAAAATTCGACTTTCTTAATCAACGTAGTCTCCTTCAATAGCGTTACAATCACTCCAACGCCTTTCTAACATATTGATACCTTCTTTATATAATGATTTATATTTGGCCCCAAAATAGGCCTCTGTTTCGGTAATCACCTCTTCAGTTGAACCAAATCTCTTCCCAGCGAGCATTTTTTTAAGTCTAAAAACAGGTAAAAATAGCTGGTAGCCAAATCTGGCCTAATACGATGGGTGCGGAAGCAATTGAAAGTGTAATTCGTGCAATTTGGCCGTGGTAGCCACGCCACAGCGCATTGCCTTGGTGAAAGAGCACTTTTTCTTCTTCATATTGGGCCAGTTCGGCCTTGTAGCATGCGCTATTAATTTGTCTGGCTTTTTTCACGGTAATCAAGAGGGCAGCGACTTTCATGCAAATGCATGTTTGTAGTCATTAATCCAAAAATGATTTTGATCAAATACTTTTCCGAATCAAAGAATTTGCAACAAAATGGCATCGATTTATTGGTGCATATTTTTGCGTATTTTGCTTTTAAGTGCATATTTTTTTTCATATTTTATCTTTTTTGCATATTTTTCATTAAATTTCATATTTTTGTATATTTTTTTAAAAACTAAAAATAAGATTTAATGAAAAATAAAGAAAAGGAAGAATTTGCAAACCTTAACGCAGTACCTAACTAGAAAGAAAACATCGAGTTGTCATCTACTTTGACATTTATATTGGATTTAATTTTTAACCAAACGCTCTCGAGTAATAAATATGATTTTTAAAATTCGATGAATTTAAAGTGCCTGTTTTGGTTTTAAGCGTTTATTTTTTTATTTAGTGCATATTTCCATTTAGTGCATATTTCCATGCATGAAAGTCGCTGCCCTGGTAATCAATGTACAAAATTAAAGCCGCATCCCAATATACTAATGCCATAACTTTACCAGCTGACTGGTATATCTTTGGCTTCTTTGGGCGAGATTCGCTAGTTGCTGTCCACTCAGCTGACCGCCGATTTGGCTCTGGACTGATGTGGAAGACCCAAGTTTCGTCCATTGTTACAGACGGATGCAAAAAGTACTTTTTATCGTACCGAATTAGCTCTCAGAATCATCGATATGTTATAGTTTTTGGTGCACTGCAAGCAAACGCGGCACCGATTTTAAAAACAGCTTTCTCATGGCAAATGTTTATGCAAAATAAAGCCGAAACGTTCCTTTGATATCTATACGATATCAGCTATCTCCTGCGACTTCACTTTATGGTCTGCCAAAACGGTAGTGCCAAAAAATCATATGGATTTTCCATCAGTGGCGCCGCCTATGTGTCATCCTACGGACTTTTCAGCCGATGTGTTATTATACAAATTTCATTGAAATCTGAAGGAACCCAGAAGCACAAAAATTATAAAAAGTGGGGCTTCCAATTTTTCGGAATCAAGTGGGTCGCACTCCCCTACCTGTTTTATAAAAATGAATCTCAGGTGTTCCCTCCCGGACTTGGCCTATTTGTATTAAAACCATTCCAATGGAGCAAATATTTTAATCGTTTAGCCCTATCTCGTTTATTTTTCGAATGGAATGAAAATTTGTATTATAGTTTTAGTGAGCCTGAGCGAACAATTTCCATCCCTGATTTCAGCGAATTTTAATCATTTTTATATTTTTCGAATAGCTTATTTGTCAATGGTAATTATTTATTTTTTTAATTGATGCATTATCAATGGCAATGTAATTTAAAACCATTCCTATTAATTAATGGGCAAGTTTACCAGAGAAACCCGCTACCGCTACAAATGATATGTAGCGCTTTATGATTTCCTTAATCTGGTGAACGATGCTACTTTTGTTTTTGTTTTAAAATAAAAATATTTGTAGATGTTTCATTGATTTTTTCGAAATTTGCTTTATAATCATATTTGTATATGTTTATTATTCCTTAAAAAAATATACAAAAAAACAAATGACAGCTGATGTATCATTAACTGCTCACAAGTAGCGTCAAATTTTTACGCTACCAAAACAAGGTAGCGCTACCACAACATGTTGACTTAGCGCTAGCTGATCAAATCGTTCACCAGATTGTTGAGTAGCGGATTAGCAACAGTTGAGCGTCTGGTAAACGCACTCAATGAAATCATCCGCACTACCGCGGGTTTTGCACAATTTTTTAATTTTATTATTTAATATTATCCCTTTTGAGTAGATTTTTCCAATTTTGTTTACATAGGGGTTACACGATCAATTTTTGCCTTTCAAGTTTCAATACACTCACATTTTTTTACTAACACACTCACATTTTAAAAATTGAACAGCAACTTCCCAGTGTAGAAACGGTAATGACATATCATTATTTTTTGGAGTACCAGTAATGACACCCACTTACCTTCTGCATTATTTTAAAACATATAATAATGAGTTACTGATAATGACTTATTTTTATCATTATTTCAAATAGAAAATAATTTTTTAGATTTTTTTGAAATCTATTTTTAGACTCAATATTTTGTAAACACTGGTAAGGATATATGTAACCACATATTTTATGATTTTTTGTATGTTGGCGAGTAAGCTTACTTGTGTGCAGCAGGTCAATTATGTTTTTATCTATTCAATATTACATGTCGATATAGCTCAGATGGTAGAGCTGTTGACTGGCAATCTGTAGACCCAGGTTCGATTCCCGCACCAGCAAATTTTATTTAAAAAAATACAATAAAAAATATTTTTTTTTATATAATTTTTTTTTTTTGAAAATCTATTTTTAGACTCATTATTTTTGTCAGTACTGGTAAGCACATAGGTAACGATATATTTTTTGATTTTTCGTATGCTGGTGTGTAACGACAACTCATTATTTTTCGCGACATCGCCATATAAAGGTAATAAGAAATGTAATAACAAAAGTAACTAGTTACCATTACCAAGTATGTAGTTACATAACCACATATCTGGTAATGATTTTCTACACTGGGTTGATATCAATTTTTGCTTTCAAGTTTTGGGAAAACTTGACGGTCAAGTTTTAAACAGCTGATCAATTTCTTGTAAATTTATTTTTCTTTACAAATATTGTGCCGCAATAAAACACGATTGATAAAATGCGGAATGTGAATATTTCGGTATATCGACGAAATGATTTAAAAATAGAAATTATTAAAAAATCAATTTCTGCTGACATTAAAATGTCTGTGGAATATGTGAAGAAAAAAATAAAGTGGTTTTGAACAGCCTACAGTGCGGAAACAGCCCACAGAGGCGAGCATTTTTAGTTCTTTCCTTGACGACGGCATCTTGAAAGCAAAATTGACTATCAAGTTGCATGCAGCCTACGTCACAGCTTCAAGTTCAACTGAATTTGACAAGCAGTATGTGTTTCCAACGTGAAAGCAAAATTTTGATAATGTAACCTCACTGTTAGTAAACATATCATGCAATATCAGCTGTCACGTAAATAAGGAAAGAAAATACCAGGGGTATGGCATCACCAAAAAAATAAGTTATAAAAATATCGTTGTGACTAGATGATACTTTGTTCAAAAAATTGACAATTTTCTTTTTTTACTTAAATTTAAATAATAACAAACAACAAAGCAAAAAAACAAACGGATATATCAAATTTTATTATTTAAATATATTCCGCGCTTGTTTTTTCCTTATTTTGAGCAGTTTTCAGCAGTTTTTGAGTTTTTGAGCTGATACTAAACTGATACTAAACTGATACTAAATAGTTGCTCAGGTAATACTAAATTTCAGCTCCCTCTACCGGTGAGTAGTGTAAGTTTTAATATCATATCTCTATAATTAATAGTCTCTGAAAAATACAAGTGTTGATTAATGGTTTTATATACATATAAGCTCAATGTGCCCTTATATAATATTTGATTAGTGTAAAGAAACAGACACAAACAACACATCGCAAGGATAGCGTTACAAAAGAATGAAAAAAATATCAGACTAAAAAACAACGATTAAAAAATATTAAAACATTAACACAACATAAAAAAAATAAACCATCATCAACAACAACATCGCCTTGCTGTTGTTGTTGTTGCTGCTGCATGCACACATTTGAGTATGCAACTTCCTTAAATAACATCTGCAGTCAGCGTTTTTTGTTTGTTGTTTTTTTTTTAACAAATATGCAGTGCTGCTGCATCACAACTCACCTACACATATTCATTTAAACCGACTCATCATCAGACTCATTCATTATTTCTACTTCCACAGAGCTTTGAAAACAAAAATTGTGTTGTATTTTTGTTTTAGTTGTTGTATGTATTGCACACGTTGAATACACGTTGTTGTTGATGATGCTGTTCACTAAGCAAATCCAACACGCCACATACTATAAAAATATTTAGGTTGTTATTCTGTGTTGTTCTTGTTGTTTTCTCAACTAGGACTTATTTTGTTTTTTACTTTTGGAAAATAAGCAGAACAACAAAAAACTTACAAAAAAAAATACAAAAAGAATTTTTAAATTTCTTTTAGGCTCAGCACACAATAACAACTACGACAACAATAGTAAGGATTTTGACGACAACAAACAAAAAATATTGCATGAAGATGTTTCCTTAAAGGACTCTGTTGTTGTTGATTGCGCTACTATATATACAAAGAGAAAAAATAATTAAGGACGAGAAGAAGAACAAGATGAAGATAAAGATGATGATGATGATGGCAAAAATAAAAACGCCACGTATGCAACGAAACCGCAAATAAAAGTCAAAAACATGATATTATTTGCTTACAAACATAAATGCGCATGTATGTCTATTAGGGTAGGCTGATAAAAATACAATTGACATAATAACACTTAGACGTGAGATATTAATGAGATCAGTTTGGGAAAAATAACTAAATAAGCAATTTTTTCAGGGCATAATTAGTTCCCTATCAGCTTTTAAAGTTGGCAATATTTTGTATATTGCTAAAAAACAATTTTTAATTTTTCAACCAAATTGATATTAAAATTTGCGTAATAACGAGGCTATTAAAAATAATATATTTTAAATATTTTTGCATTAATTTTGGTCTACTAGAGCTTCTTTTATGATACAAAAAAACATTCACGAAAGACACAAATTTTTGAATTCCTTCTTTTTAAAATTTCAGAGGTATGTAAATGTTGATTAAAATTGCTTGATGGTTCATTCAAAATTAACAGTATATTGCTCCTCAATGCACAATTTTTAAGACCCATTTTGCCAGCGAGTTTATCAGCTTCTTGTAAAAACTATCTCACGAACGCTTCGAAAAATAGTGAACACAATGAACCGGAATTTCAGATATATTAAATTCAACTCTAGCTTTAACTCTGCTCATATAAGTTTCCTAAACTTGCACACAACATGCCATTTCGCGGCCAGGAATGTTTGGAATCGCTATTGATAGCGTCTCCAGCTTTTTGGCTTTGATTTTTTTCGGGTTCTTTTGCTTTACCCGTTCCAGGCCATCTTCCACTTGTTAGGTACCTGTGGAACTTTTTGACCACTCTCGAAACACATTGCCTGGTCACGCGTTCTCATATTGCAAATTTTGTATGAGTCCACAATCGAATAATATCCATATTTTTTTCGTGTCTTTGATTCTCCATTGTGAACTAATAAACCACTCGAATTCGACAAACCTATGTATTTTTAAACCTGACATATTTCTCGAAGATACATATTTTGATCAAGAAAATTATTTTTATTTAAATTACGCGTGTGTGTAATAGTTTTGTCGTTCATGAATGAACTACATAGTTCAATTGAACGGTTCACCATATTATTGATACGAACTGATCATCATTGTTCGATCTTGCAGTAACTGTTTGTATCTATTTCCAATAAATTGTTTGAAATTGAAAGGCTTTTTTAGAAAATAATAACAATAACTGACAATAAAAATATAAACAATAATACAATTTAATGGAAAATCACTGATGAAGCCTGTCCATAAAAAGGGCAGAAACTGGATCTAGTCTGATTTGCAAATTTAATGTGTTCATAACTTTTGAAGAAAATGTTTATTCTTCTTCTTAACCTTAAACCTACTAACATTTTTGTTCGAAATTAAGAAAAACCAGTCAAAGTTCATAAAAAGAAAAAATATTATACCAAAATTAATGTTCTTATTTATAATCACAAAACGAAAAAGAACGATTTGAACGAACTACACCTTTTACAACTGTAATTCAGAAAATATCAATTGAAATTCAGAATTTTCATTTGAAATTCAGAAAATATCAATTGAAATTCAGAAAATATCATTTGAAATTCAGAAAATATCATTTTAAATTCAGAAAATATCAATTGATATTCAGAAAACATCAATTGAAATTCAGAAAATATCAATTGAAATTCTATTGATATTTTCTGAATTTCAAATGACGATTTCTGAATTTCAATTGATATTTTCTGAATTTCAATTGATGTTTTCTGAACATCAATTGACATTTTCTGAATTTCAAATGATATTTTCTGAATTTCAAATGATATTTTCTGAATTTCAATTGACATTTTCTGAATTTCAAATGATATTTTCTGAATTTCAATTGATATTTTCTGAATTTCAAATGACGTTTTCTGAATTTCAATTGATATATTCTGAATTTCAAATGACGATTTCTGAATTTCAATTGATATTTTCTGAATTTCAAATGATATTTTCTGAATTTCAATTGATATTTTCTGAATTTCAAATGGAAAATCTGAATTTCAATTGATGTTTTCTGAATTTCAAATGGAAATTCTGAATTTCAATTGATGTTTTCTGAATTTCAAATGGAAATTCTGAATTTCAATTGATATTTTCTGAATTTCAATTGATATTTTCTGAATTACAATTGCAAAAGGCTGAATTCTGAATTACGAATTGACGATAATGACTGAGTAAGCAAAGAACCTGTTGAGTTTCAACAAACACGGTTGTTGATTTTTAGCAAGTAAGTTTAATTGAAAAAAAATCTTGGAAACTTGTCATACCAGCAAAATATTTAATTGATTCAATTAAAAATATTGTTGAAATGTAAATTAAATTTTAACATTTATTTTTGTCACTTAAAATCTGATGATATTTTTATTTGTGTAAGCAACTTTTGATAGCAATTTTGCAAGCAAAATTCAAAATTAAATATTTTGCCAAAATACACTAATATCAAACACATCAAACAATCACTGGTAGTAAACTATTTATTTGAAGAACTCCTCCAAACGTTGTTTTCTTTTTCATTTATCGGGTCACCCTAATGTGTATGCAAGTTTGTTGGCTTGCATATTACAGTATTGTTTGATTTTGAAATGTTTATGTAGTAAATAATACCGATTTGAATTTTTGTAAAAACAAAATTGTAACACAGATGTCCATCTTTCTTATTCTCTACGTCATTTTGATTTCAATAAAAGTTCATATTTGTATTTATTAAAAGTGGTCAAGGTGGAATTTGCAAATTTTAACCTGCCAGCATTGAATCAGGAGGGGGAAGGGCCAGGATAATAAAACCCATATTCCATTATTCTTTCCAGGATTGTTGAAGTTGAGTTCAATGAATCAGACCGTCACATCGGTATACTAGAATATTTTTTACGTAAAGACCGCTGCAAATGTATTTAAAAACAAATGAAATATCACTTGAAAACAAGACCTCTAATACTTCATTAAATTGAAATTACAATTTTATTTGATTTCGAATTCTAATGGAACAAACCACAAATTAGTCAAAACAACTAACAAAAATAACTTACATATTTTTTTTATTAAAAACAAAATGATTTCATAAATTTAATGTACCGTAAGTTTATGTAGTTTGATTTTTTGACTGACATAGACACAAAAAAGTCACTAAAGCCAGCAGAAAAGTTTGCTGACTCAACAAATTTTTAGTCAGGAGGGTGCTAGCGGAATAATTGCTAATATCAGCAAAGTCGTTGCTGAAAATCATGCAGCCGATTTTTAGCACAAAAAAATAGTTAATTCAGCAAAAGTTGCGCTAACACTTAATCGATTGAAAATGAAAAAAAGTCTTGGTAAAATCAATAAACGTTTTTGCTGAATATTAGTAGACTGAAAGCAAATTAAAAAATAAACAATTTATAATTAACCCAGGAAAAAATTTTACAATCGGTTGTCAACCACACCAATTCTACAACTGGTTCCACTGCAACCGATTCCATGGAACTGGCTACGGAACTAGTTCCGGGGATCCTATATGGACGGTGTGACTGACGTAGAATCAGTTCTACAACTAGTTCCAGAACTGGTTCTAGGGCAACCGGTTCCACTTTGGAGCTATAGAAGCGGTTGCTTTTGCGACAATTTCAAACAAAAACGAGTAAAAAGGTTAAAGTCGGGCATGCCGACTATACAATACCCTACACCAGTCTGGTTAAAAGCCAACTAATGTTTGGATCCGAAATTCGAATGGGTTAAAATGAGGCTTGTGTCAAAATTTTCTATAATGTGAGTCAGCGCACCAAATTTCATTAAAATATCTTAATATTTGCGACCTGCAGTTTGTAAACAAGCCAATTTTGGGGGGACCCTTATATGGGCACCAGTTCTAAACATGGAATTTCATCAAAATATCTTAATATTTGCCACCTGCAGCGTATAAACAGTATAATTTTGGTGGGACCCTTATATGGGCACTAGGTCTAAACATGAACCGATGTTCACCAAAATCAATAGGCTGCGTTATTGGGCCAATATAGGTCTGTGTACCAAATTTCATCAAAATATCTTAATATTTGCGACCTGCAGCATATACAGTTGTGTGATATGAAATAGAGACACCTACTCATCAAAACTTTATCGTTTTTTTAAATCACTTGCTCAAGGTGTTTTATGTCAATAATTGCTGTACTTTATTGATATGTTCTATTGTAAATATAATCCCGTTATTTTTAATACAATTTGAGCGTTAATGTTCTTTCGGTTATTGTCATTATATTAATGGTTATGCAAAGAAGTGTGCAATAAAATAGAGTCAGTTAAAAAAAAAGGGATTTTAAACGCAAAAAGATAATTCGGTTTTAAATTTTAAACAAAAGGTGAGTTTTGTTTCTTTTTATTAATATTCTAAAAAATCCTGAGGAAATAATTATTATTTAGACTCCAGAATGGGCAGAGGTAAGCATTGCAGTCATGAGCGCCGGGAAACAATAAAAAAGCTCAATAAAGAAGGTAAAAGCTACAGACAAATTGCTCAGATCGTTGGATGCTCAAAGAAAATGGTAGAAAATGCTGTAAAACATAAGTTGAAACCAGAAAGAAGAGGAAAAGAATCGAAAATTACAGAGATTTTGAAACGAAAATTACTGCGCCATGTAAAACAGGACCCTTTTGTTACATCTTCCGCCCTTAAGAAAGAATATAAGCTGGATGTCGACACCTCTACAATAAGAAAGATGTTAATTAAAAACAATTTAAAAGCAAAAAGTGCCCGAAAAGTTCCATACCTTTCCAAACGAAACATAAAAAAAAGATTGGAGTTCGCCAGGGAACATGTGAATTGGCCGATAAGCAAGTGGCGAAATATTTTATGGTCAGATGAAACAAAGGTAAATTTATTTAACTCTGACAGAAGCGGCCTTCCTGTACGCAGACCCCCCAACACCGAATACCGTCCTCAATACACCATAAAAACCGTAAAGCATGGTGGCGGAAATATAATGGTATGGGGCTGTTTTTCGTACTATGGTACAGGGACTTTATTTCGGATAGAGGATACAATGGATGCAATATATTATACAAATATTTTAAATAACATCATGATGCCTTATGCTGAATGGGAAATGCCGCTTCGATGGGTGTTTCAACAAGACAATGACCCGAAACACACATCGAAGCGGGCAAAAGTTTGGTTTGAAAACAATAGAGTCGATGTTTTAAGCTGGCCTGCACAGTCGCCAGACTTAAATCCTATTGAGAACTTGTGGCGAGAAGTTAAAGTGGCTCTGAAAGGAAAGAATCCATCTAATAAGAATGAGCTATGGGCATTGGTTGAAGCTGCTTGGAAGAATATTCCAATAAAAACTTGTCAGAAGCTGGTGGATTCAATGCAAAGACGTTGCTTAGCTGTTATTAAAAATAATGGTTATTCTACTAAGTACTGAGGTAAACTAAGCGATAACTGAAACGTATATTTTATTTAAGTTCCATATTTATTTTATTTTTATTTTATTTCAGATAACTAAATTTGATGGCTTTATTTTTGTTCACAGGCAAAACAAGGCAATTTGAAGTATTTTTATTTAAATATGTCTTTTAAATGTTTGAATTTCCACATTAATATTCTAATATGTTAAGTTTTTACTGAAATTGAATAAAAATAACTTAAACTTACACAAAAAATAAAATACATATACATTTTTTTTTATTTGAAAATTTTGATTAGTGGTGGCTCTATTTCATATCACACCACTGTAAAAAGTATAATTTTGGTAGGACCCTTATATGGGCACTAGGTCTAAACAAGGACCAATGTTCACCAAAATCAATAGGCTGCGTTATTGAACCAATATAGGTCTGTGTACCAAACTTCATCAAAATATCTTAATATTTACGACCTGCAGCGTATAAAGAGTATAATTTTGGTAGGACCCTTATATGGGCACTAGGTCTAAACATGGACCGATGTTTACCAAAATCAAACTTCGTCCTTGGGCCAACATAGGTCTGCGTACCAAATTTCATCAAAATATCTTAATATTTGCGACCTGTAGAGTGCGCACAAGATTGCATGGACAGACAGACGGACGGACGGACGGACAGACGGACATCGTTAAATCGAAATAAAAAAAAATCTGAGCCGATCGGTATACTATAAGGTGGGTCTAGGACCAATATTTTTTGGTGTTACAAACATCAGCACAAACTTATAATACCCTGACCACATAGTGGTATAGGGTATAATGACCACATAGTGGTGTAGGGTATAATAATCGGTGTTAGAATCAACAGTAGAAGGGGTTGTGAATGAAAAGTAGCTATTCTACAACCGATTCTTTGGAACAGAAAATTTTCCTGGGAAGTTAATTATTTGCTGAAAATTTAATTCTAGAAATTGTTTAGAGTTGTTTATTTAAATAACATTTCCTTTGTCTATAAAAGCTGTAACATCTACTTCTTGTCTATTTGGTTCCCAGCAAAACGAATTGCAAGTAATGCTTCACAAACTACTTCTTTCAATGCTTCACAAGTATCCGTTAGTGTATTTTTATTGCTTTTTTAGAAGTTATTCTGTACAACTTCAAAAAATTACTTCTTTCATTGCTTCTAAAGTATCTGCTAGTATATTTTTACAGCTTTTTTAGAATTACTTCTCAACAACATCCAAAAAATCACTTTAGTATTGCTTCTAAAGAGTAATTGCTCCATAAATGATCGTAAAAAGTGATTTTGGTATCATTTGGCATTTCCAAGCAGAATGTCCCGGGTTCGATTACCGGCGGCACCAATATTTTTTTTATTCTATTAATTTTTTTTTAATATTTATAATTAATTTGTTTAAATTCAATATTTTTAATTTTAAAATTTTTAAAAATATGTGTATATAAAAAATGGTGAGAAATTGCTCTTTATGCACCTGTAAAAATAGTACTGAAAACAATATTAAATTGAAGTGCACCTTTTACACTTGTTTAATAAGTACTTTTATTGAAAAGAATAAAGCACAAAATCTCGCAGTACAAAGTGGTGTTTTTATGCCAGTCAACTTTCATATCAAAGAATAGCTCAGCGGTAGAGCGCTGGACTAGCAATCGTGAGGTCGCAATTTCGATACCCGGTAGCGGCAATAAAAAAACTTTTGTAAAATAAAGAAAAATATAATTTTTTTTGGTCAAAAAGTTTTTTTTTAACTTTTAATTGGTGAAAAAGTGCTTCCTTTGCACTCGTTCAAAAAGTACTGAAAAAATGTTGAAAAGGGAGTACTCCCCTCTTATGACAACTCAATGTTAAAATCATTAGTGTTTATGTTAAAAAAGAAGTACATGTATATCATCAATTGTAGTCCTTCTTCTAATGCTTCGGCATCTCTTGTTTTTGCTGGGTTGTTGTCCAATAGAGTATACTTGATATACAAGACTTTTCACAAATTTCCCTACTAAATTATTTAGATTTTTTTCTTTGAGTGTACAAATGTAGCTAAAATATACATTTCTTCTACAAATGAATGTTTCTTTCATACGTATAACTCAAACAACTAACAAATTTTAAATGCATGTGCATTGGTGCTCTTAAGTGATTTGACCAGTTTCGAATTAATTTGATATAAAAAAGTAATAAAATATACCTATAGGTATTTTATGATACAAAAATATTTTTTTTTTATTAGAAGAAGACTACTTCCTTAAGATGTTTCCAACTGAAAAAGTTCTCAGAATCTGAGGCATAAACTGAATTTTTTTAAAAAACATGCCTAAGATCTAATTACTTTCAATAACAAAAATATGCCGCTTTTTATATTGTACTTTTGCTATCGAAAAAGGGCTCTGGTTCTGAAAACGTTACTTTAGGAACATTTGCTCAGAATCTGAGTTTTCTTCTATAAAAAAAACAGCTCAAAAGGTATCAGAAAATTCCACGCATATTAAAGAGTTTTTCCTATAGAAAAACTATTGGATTCTGCGAACTTTTTTTTAATCCAAAAATTGTGACAACTTTTTCCTGCAAAGATCCTAAAGACATCTTCCTACAGAAAAGTTCTTAGATTCTGAAAACTTTTTCTAAAGAAAAACCTTCAGGTTTTAAAAGCAATCCCACAGAAATCTGTCAGTTTCTAATAACTTTTGTCTTAGGTATTTTGGCGACTGTTTACAATAGAAAAACTTTTTGATTTTAATCAGTTTTTTCTAAAAAAAAAAATACTTTAAAATATCCGTCGTTCCTACAAGGAGCATAGGACCTTAACAAAATCTTTTCATCTAGATCTGTCCATTGTGATATTTTTTAATTCATTGCCGTTTTGATTTCAATTTGTCTTTGCTATGTATGAGCTGGTCGCACTCTTCTGCGGCTGCCATGGTGTTTCACTCAATAGTGGTTCTGGCAATATCTGTGATCGTTTTCCGTATGGTGTGACCTCTCTAGTTCCACTTTCGCCTTTGTATTCAATGAATATAGAAGACTAGTTCGTTTCTTCTTCTAAAAAAATCTTCAGATTCTGATAACTTTTTCCTATAAGAACCATCCGATTAAGAGGAAATTTTCCAGTACAAATACCTCAGATTTCCGTAACTTTTCCTAAACTCATAGAAATAAAATAAACCAGTAAAAATAGCAGAAAAAGCTACTACACTTAAAATAATACATTAGTAGAAAAATCGGTCTAACGGGTTTCAAATCGATTTGACTAATTTTTAACAAATTTTTAGTTGAAACACTGATAAAGCTTTTAGTTATTTTCATTTAACACAATGCTAAAAATCCTCAGTATTTTTTATTTCTAATTAATTTTTAAGAACCCATTCGTTAAATTTTATATAACTTATTGTTAAAATATAATATTTTCCTGTTTATGTTATTACGCGGTAGGTGGCGCCACCAATGCATCCGAAGTTTTAAAGATGGTGCAATTTCTTTCCCTCCTGATTTTTTAAAATTGCCCATATCTCGAAAACTAAAGAGATGGAGCAAAATTGACGAAAATTTCGACTATCCCCAATTGTGCAATACCGCTGTAAGAAGGTTATCTCTGTTCCAAAATGGACCTTGGTTGGGCCTCACTGCATAAAATGGCCCATATCTCGAAAACTAAGCGAGATATAGCAAAACGGATAAAATATTTTTTTGCCGAACATAGGAGTCGCCTTTTTAAATTTTTCGTTTTATTTTTGGCATTTACAGTCGGATCTTAAAGTGTGATATATCGATATTTTTTCCTCGAGGAGACCAATGGCCCTTTTGCAACTTTAAGGCTTTAAATTTTTAAAAAGTTCAGAGTCAGCATATAAAATTAAGACACCAAATTGGCGATATCTCGCAAAAAGCATTTTTTTGTCGGGCTGTGTAATTTGATAAGATTTTCTAATAAATAATGAAAAGATTTTACTTTCAAATTATGAATCCTAATTTTCATCAATTTCGTACTTAAGACAGCGTTATATGATGAAAAGAAGTACTCGCTATTTCTTACCAAAATATGGAGTTTTTAGGCCCAGTCTTTCGGATTTAGATTACATTTAAACTTAGTTTAACGCATTTTGTAACTGAAATACTGCTTATAAAAAGTGGTTTACTTTCTTTTGTCTCAATAAAGACCAAAATTCTAAACAAGAAAAAGTTTTTCCTACATTTTTTAGAATAAAAGGAAACCCGGTTTTTTCAAAGGCAGGTTTTTTGAATACTCTAGACCAAAGTAAGGCTTTAATTTTACTTTATTTTCACAATCAATGTTTTTTCACCAGCCTTAGTATTTTTGTTTTCTGCAAAAATAACTTCAAATTTTTTCAAAAAAGTTTAACCGCGCATAGTGGTGGAGTAAGGGAGATTAAAAAATAGGGTTAAATTAAAATTAAGCTTTCCTAGCTTCTTTAGTGCCGATGGCATTAAAGTTAGGTTACTGATGTCATTTTATGCCTATTTCCTCGAAGTAAACACTATTTTCCATCATATGTGAATTTAACTTGTGATTAAGGTAAATCTCAAACTTGAGTTAAATTTTTATGAATACAATTTGCATTAGTATTGAATTATGCTTACTTTTGGATAACCTGCCACCCTTGCAAGCATTTTTGTAAAACTAAAATTATGGCTCATACTTACGAGTATTAAACTAACACAAACCCTTTACAAATTGTTACGTTAAGACCATAAATACTTTATGAGAAACTTTGTTAATCCTATATCAATATACTAGTTAAAAACAAAGTTAAAAAAACACACACAGAACAGAAAAAAGAAAGCACTGTCCTAATACTTTATCAATAATCTAAAACCCAAAGAAATCTTACAAACAAAAATCTAAAAGTAACATAAAGTTTCATATACTCAGGCATGTAAGCAAGTCAATCAATCTATAGGTTTCAAATTACAAAACATGCACAAGAATTAAGAGTAACAAAACCACAACTTTATATCAAACTACATACGAGTACAAAAATAAAAGAACAAAACAAAATTAAACCAAAGAATTTGGATTAAAACCCCCCTATACACTGTACTACACAAAAAAAAAAAAACAATTAATGACAATAACAAGTAAAGTTGATGAGAATTTTGCTAACAAATATACATAATAAACCTTTCCCTCGATTAACAGGTTCTTGTTGCTTCAGTAGTTTAGTTTTACACAGTCTTTTGCATATAACAGTTAAAAAGATTACTCTATAATCACGAGAAGAAGACCTCCTCTTGCAATAATTCATTTCTGAACAAAAAGTTTGGCAAAATTATTGAAATCGCACATTTTGTTTTTGAGATTTTTCGACTTTCAGATTTTCTTTTAACACTCTGTTTTTTTAGCAGCTTTGCCTCAGTTTTGCAAGGTTCGGACAATGTTAAAACTTTCCTTACCAAGGTCAAGGGTGAACTTTTTGAAAATTTTCGATTTTTCCTAAAAGTAAATATAACAAAACATTGTGTTTAGTAGGTGTGAGGTTAAGAAGAAGAATAAACATTTTCTGCAAAAGTTATAAACACATTAAATTTGCAAATCAGACTAGATCCAGTTTCTGTCTTTTTTATGGACAGTCTTCATCAGTGATTTTCCATTAACTTGTATTATTGTTTATATTTTTATTGTCAGATTGTCTCTATATAAATACTTTCAGAAGTGATCAAAGTGTTGTTTCTTGCTTAATTTGATGAAAGTTGTCCAAATACTCGTACTAATAAAAATTAGAAAATAAACCCTATAAGGTCAAAATGATCCAAAAATTTTAAAATGTAAAAAGGGTCAGGTTTGACACGAAAATCGATATAAAAACTAACTTTAATTAAGCATTTTCTAGAAAAAGAAATTAAAACGAATAAAAACGTTAAAGTCGGGCATGCCGACTATATAATACCCTACACCAGTCTGACTTTAAGCCAACTAATGTTTGGATCCGAAATTTGAATGGGTTAAAACGGACTTGTGTCAAAATTTTCTATAAAATCATAAAAGAAGAGAAAATCGAAAATATAGCACATATGGGCGATATGTCCAAATATGGATCGATCCTATTTAGAATCAATAGGCTTTTTCCTTGGGACCATGTGAGTCAACGAACCAAATTTCATTGAAATATCTTCGTATTTGCGACATGCAGCGTGTAACCAAGCCAATTTTGGGGGGACCCTTACATGGGCACAAGATCTAAACATGGACCGATTTTAACCAAAATCAATAGGCTTCGTCCTTGGGCCAACAGAGGTCTGTGTACCAAATTTTATTGAAATATCTTCGTATTTGCGACCTGTAGAGTGTTCACAAGAATGCATGGAAAGACAGACAGACGGACGGACGGACAGACGGACATCGTTAAATCGAAATAAAAAAAATTCTTAACCGATCGGTATACTATAAGGTATACTACTAGGACCAATATTTTTTGGTGTTACAAACATCAGCACAAACTTACAATACCCTCTCCACGTAGGGTATAATTAACGTATTTGAGAAAAAGCTGTCAAAATGAACCAATTTTTTTTAATGTTAAATATCGTTTTTTGGCTCAAAAATTTATGTAGATTTTTCATTGTTTTAAAATAATAAATAAACTGGACACTACAATGAATAATATTTTTTATCCAAATAGGATTATGAGAGTAAACATTCTAATTGAAAAATAAATTGCTCAAGTAGTAGTTAATTGTGGCTCTTCTGATTACAAAAACATACACTGTATAGAATGTGATTGAAAACACTTCAATTAGCCGCACTCAGCGCTGAGCCGACCGTGGTGTATCTTGTTAAGAGGTGATGCTACGAGTCATAGCCTGTGCATAGGGCTGCCGGTTCAATCCCCGGTCATGGCAATACACAAAAAGTTATTCATTTACAGACAAAATTAACAATTAAAAATTGCTTTAATCAGTTGACACATAAACTAACCACTGACGAGTCTTTGGGTGAGACGAAACTGCGGCAGTCTGGTGATTCCCTTGTGTCTGTTAAATTTTTCAATAAAAATGTTTTCTTCTTCTTCCTATAAATCAGCTCTAGAAAAAATTCTTTAGTTATTAATTCGAATATTAATTACGATTGTCCTATGCGACGGTTACAAACACTTAACTAAAAATAATTGTTATATTTTTTTATTTCACAAAAGCTTTTTTTATTTCCGCCACCGGGTATCGAACTTGCGACCACATCATTCATCGTTGCTAGTCTAGCTCTCTACTGCTGACCTATTCTTTGATATGAAAGTTGACTGGCATAAAAAGGGCACTTTGTCATTGCGTGAAATTGTGCTTTATTCTCTTCAATAAAAGTACTTTTTAAGAAAGTGCAAAAGGTTGCAGTGCACCTCATTCAGAATTTTTTTTGGTACTATTTTCATAAGCGCATAAAAAGCTATTTTTCTTCATTTTTATTTTATATATTTTTAAAAATTGAGAAATTAAACAAATTTTGAATTTAAATAAATTAATTATAAATCTTAAAAAAAACAAAAAAATTAAAACAGATTGCAAAAAATATTGGCCCCTCCATAAATCAAACCAGCGATCCTCTGTTTGGAAATATCAAATCATACCAAAATCAATTTTTAGGATTACTTTTAGTTCAAATATGCTTTAGAAGCAATACTTAGGGATTTTTTTGGATGTTGTACAGAAGTGATAATAGAAAGGCTATGAAAATATATTAACGGACACTTTGGGAGCAATGAAAGAAGGGATTTTTTGAAGTTGTTTAGAACTACTTCTAAAAAGGTATTAAAAATACACTAAGGGATACTTGCGAAGCAGTGAAAGAAGTAGTTTTTAAAGTATTACTTCCAATTTTTTTGCTGGGTTCTAATGCTTTTTCTACTGCTTTTTCATCTCTTTTTTTTCTGGGAAATTTTGTTTTTGATTTTTTTATTATAGTTTATGCTTCCAGCTACGGGCCAGTTAATTTACTGTCACAATAATGTTTTGTTAGCACAATTTAGTAAACAAAACTACAACAATCTGTTTACATAGGTGTAGACCCTTAACGTGTAAATCAAGGTATAGGTATGCATTTACGTTTCATTACGTAAATAATGTACATAAAGATTGATCGAGCTTTAAAGAATGAATTCGTTTTGCAATGGGTTGATCGAAGTCATTAAAGGGTATTTCGGCTGTAAAGTCTTGGATATGAAGTACGTACAATAGTTTTCGGTAATTTTATTGCTGAAGTTGTATTTTCCGTAAAAGTTTAAGTTATATTTTTTTATAAATTTTGAACTAATTTTTTATTAATATATTCTAGCTAAATTGAGCTGACAAATAAATACAACTAGATATAAAAGATATCTAGCAGCTAATTTATAAGAAGTACAGACTAAGAAAATTGCATGAAAGAAATAGCTCTGCAAACAAGGAAGTAAGCCTAATGGGTTCTCTTCGGTTTTAATTAAATGAGGATATGTGGCAGAGGAGAAAAAAATAAGGAACACGTATCTGTTTTATGGCCTCAATCTAACATTTAAGGGTTTAAAATTCGAATCATAAATTAGCCAATTTTTCTATGAACTCCTGTCTAAAATTTACGAAATTTATATTTCTTTGTATACAGCACTGAAGTACATTAAAAATTTGTATACTCATATTGCCAATGTTTGGAAATATTGATGAAAAAAGCACTATGGGAAAGTCGTCCTAAAGTCGAATGGTAACGAATATCGAAAAAGGCTCAGGCAACCCCAATAAAATTCAATAGGCATTACTACACTAATAGAAAAAAGTTTGTAGAAAATTTAGTTAAAACAACTAAAAATTAGTTAAAAATGATGCTGCAGAAAAACACTGTAAAATTACGAGCTTATTTTTGGTAAGATGGGAACGCAAAAATAAAACTATTAAATATACAGAATTTTAGTTATATTTGAGATAAATTTTTGTTAATAGAAAATAACAAATTAACCTGCTGGAATCAGCAAAAAATTTTGCTAAATAATTGGTAGCCTAAAAAAATCATGAAAAAATTTTTAAATTTCAGAATTTTGTTTTTCGATGTTTTTAAATACAAATCGAAATTGAGCCTTTGAAAACAGCAGTTTACAAAAAAAATTTTGCAAATATTGCTACTGATTTTAGCAAGATAGACTGCTGTTTGCATTTAACTAAATTTAGCTTAAAAATAACAAAAAATTTGTAAATATATAGTTTTTTTTACTATTTTTGATCTACTAATATTAAGTAAAATTTTCTGCAGATTTTACACTACAATTTGTCATTTGCAATTAATTAAAAGTTAACTTAAATATAACTAAAATTCTGTAAAATTTTTTTAGTTTTGTAGTTTTATTTTACTAATTTAATAGTTTTTTCTGTAACATAATTTTTAGCTAATATCTAGTTGCTTTTTCTGCTAGTTTTGCAGATTTAAATATTTCTATGTATTTATATTTTTGGGTCTAAGGAATAAAAATTAAAGCAGTATGAGAATATTTCCCAAAAGAAAATAAAATTTGATCTCGAATTTCAAAGTCAAGTGGTGAATCATTCTTGGTGAATTTTGCGTAACATTCTTGAAGAATATTTCACTCTTTTACAATCATGCTATGTAAAACTCGAAATTTTAGTATAGAAAATTGTTTATGTTAGTAACTAATAGGTTAAAATTCAAACTTTTGGCAAAGAGAAATTATACAAGTAAATATAAAATTTTTCTTCTTAATATTGGTAGACTTCATAGAATACACTACTACAAACTTTATTTACAGTGGGAATGATCATTAAGAATCTTAAAATTAGATTATTCTATGTATTATAAATGTACTATTGTTAAAATTACATACGTGTCTTATCTAGGTCATCATTATTGGTTTCTGGTAAACTGGTAAAACAATTTGATTAACTAACCATAGTCATTGTCATACACTTGGACGACAGGTGAGTGAATGTTATATGTAGCAAAAGTGTAGGCTGAATGTTGTTTCAACATGACAGAAAACAATCGTTAAGATATATGCAACATCAAAAACTCTTAATGAAATGAATATGAAATTGTTCATTGTCTGTCTGTATATTAATATCTATGCATGTGTTTATTGTTATGTGCGATGGTATGAGTACATATGAAAGTATGTGTGTGTGTGTAGAAGTGAGGGAAAGCTGTCTGCAATATATTCTCAAGCAGCACCACTTAAATGGCTTCCTCTGTGAGCTATTAACAAAAGCTCTTAAAGTCTACAAAGTAAAAAAACAAAAACAAAAAATACGGCTACACTTTTATGTTAGAAGAATCTAAAGACTTCTTTTTTTTTTTTTTTTGTTATATGGATGTATGTAATTATATGTCTAGATGTTTGTATGTTTTTTTTTTTTTAATAATTAAGGGTATTCAGTTACACTGAAGATTTTTTATTTAATCCGGAAGGCTAATGTTTTAGGTTACTGTTTATATATTAATGTAGCGAATTTTTTAAAAATTCCACTATTTTAAGTGACAAAAATAATTTTTAAAATTTAATATATATTTCAACAACATTTTTAACTGAAGCAATTAAATATTTTTTGATCCCATGTGAAAATCGAAATATATAGGAACATACATGATCATATATTCACTAGTATATGATCATGCATGGGTATACATGATCATATACGTCCATACATAGTTCAATGTATGACCATACATCATCTCATATATTTCCATATATCTTCGGATCCGAAATTTGAGGGTATATGACCTTACATGTTCATATATGACCATATATGCTCACATATGATACATGTATGTTTATATATGATCATATATGGTAATATATGACCATATATGACCATATACCTCAATATACCCTCAAATTTCGGATCCGAAGATATATGGAAATATATGAGATGATGTATGGTCATACATTGAACTATGTATGGACGTATATGATCATGTATACCCATGCATGATCATATACTAGTAAATGTATGATCATGTATGTTCATATATATTTCGATTTTCGCATGGGATATGATAAATTTCCAAATTTCTTTTAAATTAAATTTGTTTGTTTAAACTCAACAATTTTTTTGCTGACTCGGTCATTATCGTCTATTTAAGTCAGTGAACTAAGTTCGTTAAAATCATTCTTTTTTATTGTGAGCTGTGAATTAACTGTGTGGCGTGAACTGATTTGTTGCTTTGACAACTTTTTTACACACTATTCACATTTGCATGTATTTCAAAGTAGTTGTATACAAGCTAAGCTCATAAGGTAATCAAAAATTTTATTGAAAATAAAAATTTGTTTTGGTATTTTATTTATTATTGCTTGATTGTGTTTCTAAATTCCATACAAAAATATTACTATTTTCTAAACGAAACCATTTCAATTTCAAAAAATTATTTTTTTAGTTAGAACCGTCGCATAGGACAATCGTAATTAATATTATAAATAATTACTGAAGAATTTTTTCTAGAGCTGATTTATAGGAAGAAGAAGAAGAAAACATTTTTATTGAAAAATTTAACAGACTCAGGGGAATCACCAGACTGCCGCAGTTTCGTCTCACCCAAAGACTCGTCAGTGGTTAGTTTATGTTTCAACAGATCAAAGTAATTTTTAATTGTTAGTTTGTCTCTATATGAAAAACTTTCTGTTATAATTTCCAATTGTTTGTAATTCCCAAATTTTATGGCATATTTTATTGCATTTGAAGACACTAGGTTAAGCTTGTCGTTTGGGAATGCCCCTAATGGTTGCTTGTAAGTAAAAACGTATTCAATTGCAGTAATAGTAGCAGCAGCAACACATGCGCCATTATGCAATTGAAATTCCTTTTTTTTTTTTGTTTTTTAAATTTTTTGTTAGTAAAATTTTGTTGTTTTACTTTTTTATTTGTTGTTGGTGTAACAAATACTTTTTGTAGTACATGAGCTTGTCTACATACACAGAAGAAATGTTGAATTTTTTGTTGTTTTTGACTCTTCAACACGGTTGTTTGGCTGAGTGTGTGTTTTTGTGTGTTTGTAAATGATTTCTTTTTTCTGAATTTAAGCTGTGAAATGTCATTAAACCTTTTCCAGCATGTACAACACAACATGTAAAATGTGTCTCTGTATGTAAATAAGACTACTTGTGTGTATAAGTGTATGTGCGCACATATAACCCTATTTAACCCCATATGCAGTAGAATTTCCACATATATATTATTTTTAATTTGCCACTACCGCTTTTAAGAAAAATTCTAGAAGCTGAACAAAGTACCACAAACCCATTGTGGCAACGTACTTAATTAACTTGCAACACCAGTCTGGTGATAAGTAAAGGCATCTAAAATTTAACCTTCCGTCTCCTCTACTGTGAATAATATTCCTGTTTTTTTTATTTTCAGTTTGGGACCTAACAGAGAATGAAATAAAAAACTATAATAATTTTTTGTTGCCACTTGAAGTGACGCACCATCAACTCATTAAAATGAAAAGGTGTCTAAAGTGTCACGTGATATCCATCCAACCAAACGCCTGTTACCTTATTAAACAAACAGAACTCTGAACAGAATAAAGACTGACTGACAGACAGACAGACAGACAAATACACAAGTAGCAAGTAAGCAAAAACAAACAAGCAAACAAACAAGATAAAATGACAGCAGAATGAAGAAAGCAACAAAAATACAGCTCAGGATACAACAACGACTACGACGGCACCACAATAAGTCTTGTCAACAAGAATATATAAGCCAGACAACGTTCTACCAATAATACAAACACTAACACACTTGCACACATATTAATACATGCAATTTATATGTGTGTATATGTGTGTGTGTGCATATAAATGCGTGCATATTTGATGACGTCTGCCCCACGTGATTAAACAGTTGCATTTTGTACATTGTACACACACTTTTTCACACACATCCACCCACCTACAGACACAGACAAATTCCTCTCTATGGCAGACGTTAACAAGTGCACTTTAATATAACCCTGAATAGTATAAACTCCAAATCAACAAACAAGAAAAAAAAAGCTGGAAATTGAGTTGAAGAAAATGCTATATAAGAAGAAAACGTGTCACAGATGCTGACACGAATACATGAATGAATTCATTCATTATGGGACTGGAATTGGTTATATTTTAATCAAAAAAAAATTTAGGAAAAAACAGTATGTTGGTTAACTCAAATTTTTTACTACTTTTGCTACAATGGGAAAGTTTTGTTTACTTCTTCTATTGAATTTTTCCAGCAGTAACAAAAGTAGTAACTTGTAGTAAGTAAACGAAAAAGCTTGAAAACTTAAATGCCATTTTTGCCATCCTTGCCAAAAAAAAAACCATTTTGTCGATTTTTTTTTAGACTTTTCATTATAAAAATGCTATAAAATTCAGTAAAAACTCAATCTTTGTAAACAATTTTTGGAAAAAATTAAAAAAAAACGATATTTATTAGAGTTGATTTATATGAAGAAGAAGAAGAAACATTTTTATTGAAAAATTTAACAGACACAATATTTAATAAAATTCCAGATTTTTTTTAAATCATACTAATATACTGCGAATGCACTTTAGCAGTTCAACGGTAAATTCCTTCATTATTGTATTTTTGTTGAAAACATTCAGAAAGACACTTAAATCAAGTATTATACTTTAAAATTTTTGGAATAACCGTGCCATTTTTGCATTTTTTGCGCCAATTTTACTATTTTTTCGTGCCATTTTGCCTGCCAATTTCAATTTTTTTTTTGCCATTTTAAACTTGCCCTGATAATCACTTTTAAAATTTATAAGTAACTTATAAAACGAATTTTCCATGAAATGTATGAACACAAAATTCATTTTATAAATGTATTATAATGTTTTCAAATTATTATGCATAGGGAGCTTAAAATGTACCTAATGTGTAAATTCATAAATGCTTCCTATAACTTTATAAAGCATTTATGAATTTACACATACATAAGTATCTAAAAATATGACTAATACCAAAATTTTGCACAAAAAACTTTTGTAGCTATTTCTTTTGTAGATTATACAAAACTTTCGTATATTTTACGAATTTGGAAAATTTTAAAACTGGATTTATTAATGATTACACAGTACAACAAAATAAGAAAAATTTTATGCATCGGTATTGCAATACATCACTTCGGATAGACTTTGGGACGCAGATCACGAATATGGCCCTAGAATTTTAAAGTTAGCTATAGTTTAAGAAATAATTGCAAAACCGTATTTGCAGAAAAACTCAATTTTGTAATAAATTTTTGCAAAAAAATACAAAATTAAAAGTATAAACGGTATTTTTTAAAACATTTTAAAATTATAAAATATGCCCTTTGATTTGATATATCGCAAGTTTTGACAGCTGCGATAATATTCCCTATATAAACATTTAAAGTTGAAATTTCTCTTTTTTCACGATTTCCTTAATAAATAATCTGCGATGAAAGGAATATTCAATATTTGAATTTGTACCTTCAGTAAACATCTTGTTACTTAATTTAATAAAAAAATTTCGGAACATTGCTAAAACTGAAAAAGATCGACTTTTTTAATACCTGAAAATGAAGGAGTCTGTGACAAATCTCAAATAACACTATGGAACATTTTTGGGATTATTGTCTGGGGGGTGAGAAATTCCAAGTCAGGGTGATGGTACTAGGTCAGTATAGTAAAACCCTCAAAGGGTTTGGCGTTCGTATGTTTTTTTTTATGACTTTTTAAATTTTTTCCTTATCTTGATGTTTTTTCGCTTAGTTGTAACATTTTGGCAAAAACGTAGTTTAACATAACTCGAGAACCACTTGTCCGATTTTGATGAAACAAATTTAGAAAAATTTAGAATTACAATTTCTCTAATCTGTTTCTATACCGTTTTCCTATATGTGCAACACTTTCGAAGTTAAAAATGAATGTATGAAGGGAAAAAAGTATTTTTTGCCTAAAAATTTAAATATTTTTTTTTAAAAATTCATAAAAAATCCAAAATGAAAAAAGTGCCAAAACTAATTACTTTCGCGTAACTCATGAGCAAAAAAAGGCATAGATCATGAAAATCGATGCACGCGTTTCTCATTTATTCACAATTAGGTAAATGTATGAATTTCAAAAATTTGCTCCAGATATGCACAACATTATTTGGAGAAAACATTGACACTCACAAGCCGAACTCTCTCATATTTTTCTACTGTACTAAAAGAGAAATATTGGTGTGGCAACACTGGTTCTGTAATGTTCACATAAATCATGCATTGTCATTATACTTCTTCTCTTTCTCACAGTGGTTCTGTGATTTTTGTCATTCAACAAGTGCCGACGAACGCGAACAGTAAAAGTGATTTTTCTCCAGTTTTTTAAAAGTGAACAAAAGAGAACAGAATATGGAACTGTGCAAGCCAGATATAAATAGGTTTTGCTACTGCTGTGGTCAATATGTCTCAACACATAAAAAAAGGGGAAATTTCAGTACTGATTTTGTTCAAACATACGAGATGTACTTCAACCAAAATGTTATAGTGAACGAAAATTGGGTACCAAATATAGTGTGTAAAAGCTGCTACAACCGTCTAATGGATTGGAAAAATAGAAGACGTGAAAGTATGCCATTCGGTATCCCAATGACTTGGACTAATCCTGGCGAAGGTCACAATCCATTGAATTGCTATGCATGTGCGAATAAAGGAGCCGCAAAAAGGATAAGAAAATCATATAATTACGTTGGTGTTGCAAGTGCCGCAACACCATTGCCTCATTCGGACCACATTCCTGTGCCAAAAGCTTCTAGCCCAGATATTTTCTCTTCTACGACTGCTCCCACATATCATGCACGTGATGATTCCCCATATGAGCCATCAGTATCCAATGAGCCAATTTTAATAAATCAAAATAAGCTTGATTCAATTGTTGCCAAGTTGGAATTAACACAGCATAAATCGGAAGAGCTGGCTTCCATTTTGAAATCAAACAATTTGTTGGCACCCGGTGTGAAAGTCACAGCTTATCGAAGTCGTCAGGCAACACTCCAAAGTTTATTCCTTGTGAATGATGAAAAAACTTCTGCATATTGCCCGGATGTAGGAAAATTGATGGACGCAATGGAAATAAAATATGAAGCAGATGACTGGAGATTATTTATTGACAGTTCAAAACTCAGCTTGAAGGCGGTTTTACTGCATAAGACCAATAAAAAACCTTCAGTTCCAATCGCCTAAAGTACAGAAACGAAAGAAACATATGATGCACTGGAAAATATTTTAAAAATGGTTAACTACGCCAAACATATGTGGCGCATATGCTGCGATTTAAAAGTTGTAGCAATGCTTTGCGGTCTTCAAAGCGGCTATATAAAATATATGTGCTTTTTGTGCGATTGGGACACACGATTTTCCGGTGACCAATATGCATGCCACGGATGGAAACTCAGAGAGCACAGCAGGTTACAAACGGCCAATATTATTCGTGAGCCTCTAGTGCCGAAGGAGAAGATATTGCTGCCTCCACTGCATATTAAACTTGGAATTGTTAAGAATTTTATCAAAACTGTCGCCAAAAGAGATGAAGTTTTCTTGTGTTTGAATTTAATTTACCCGAGACTCAGCGAAAGTAAAATTAAAGAAGGTAAGTTATAATATCACATTCATTTCCCATGATTTTCCATCTTAACAAATTAATTTTTTCCAATCAGGCGTACTAAATGGTCCAGATATAGGAAAGCTGATTAAAATTGACGCATTCAACAATATTTTGATTGACGCTGAATTGAATGCATGGCAGGCAATCAAAGAAGTAATAGAAGGCTTGTTGGGAAAGCATCGTTCTAACAACTACGATGTTTCTGTCGCAATGATGTTAAGAGCATTCTCGGAAATTGGTGTCCACATGTCCTTGAAAATCCATTATTTACATCATCATCTGGACTACTTCAGCAAACAATTGGCTACCGAATCTGATGAACAAGGTGAACGCTATCATCAAGTTGCTATGCCATTTGAAATGAGGTAATACTGATTTTTTATTTTTTCAAACTCATTTTAATAAAACAAAAACTTACAGATATAGAGGCAAAAAGTCGCCGAGTGCAATAATTGCGGAAATTTGCTGGTGGAGTAAGTTAGTGTGGCAAGACAAGGATGATCTTGATGATAAAGAATTTTCAGGAGATGCAGAAGGGCCAACAGTGGAGTCACACATTGACATTATGTGTGGTTCAGAAACTGATGATAGCGATGAATGCGATGCCACTAGTCCCGAACAACCACCATCGAAAAAGTCTAGGCAATATTTATTAAAATAAATAAAAATAAATAAATAAAATAAAAATAAAAAATTATAAAAATGTTTACTTAATTTTTTTAGTAGTTTATGGCCAGAAGTCTGGAGTTATTGGGGAAAATTTATGAAAAAGGCGATAAATGACACTTTTTTGAATAAAAACAAATATCAATATTCTTGTCAAAATGGGATACCTTCACTTAATTGTAAATAAAAGCAGAACGCGTTAAATTTTGTTTATAGGTTATGTGACTTTACATGAAATTAATAACACTTGATCCTTTTTTCCGTTTTGAATTTTTTATGAATTTAAATATTTTTTTGCCTAAAAATTAAAATTTTTTTTTTCTCCACAAATTTATTTTTACCGGAAAAACTGTTGATTATAAAGAAAAACGTTATATGAACGGATTAAAGAAATTGTAATTCTAAATTTTTCTAAATTTGTTTCATCAAAATCGGACAAGTGGTTCTCGAGTTATGTTAAACTACGTTTTTGCCAAAATGTTACAACTAAGCGAAAAAACATCAAGATAAGGAAAAAATTTAAAAGGTCACATACGACCGCCAAACCCTTTGAGGGTTTTACTATACTGACCTAGTACCATCACCCTGACTTGGAATTTCTCACCCCCCAGATTGGCTGTTGTACTGTGTAATAAAACCCAGATAAAACCATTCAGAAATGTAAAACTTATATTTTTAGTGCAAGTTCCTAAAAAATAACGATTTTTAAATATGCATGTTCAAAAAATGTACTTTATTTCCTTTTGCCATAGTAAATACATATAAAATTAATTTGAAACAAAAAAGATATAAAATTTGTATTTTAGATTGAATTTTCTGCAAATATTGTCGCATAAGTTGTGATTCTTTTAATAAAATGAATTTAGTGGAATATGAATTTTACCAGATTCGAAAAAAAAGGAAAATAAGTGAAGTTTTCACTTTAATTGCAATTTTATCCTAGATCCTTTACCTAATCATAATAAGTTGATATGGTTCTAAAAGCTCAAAGTCTATACTTTTAAATCATATTAGTCAGGTATGTGAATAAATAAGAAATTTTAAAGAAAAAACTGTCTTTTTGCTAAAAGTTAAATTTGCAAATATTTCAAAAAGTAGAGCTAATTTTAAAATTTGGTGTTCACATTCGTGATATTTATCCTAAAATCTATCAGAATTGATATGTCGCATGCCCGATGCATTTTTAGTGTTGTACTGTGTAATTATATGAAACGCTTCAATAACATTTTTAAAATATTAGGTCGCACGAAATTTTTACTTTGTCTCTAGCAATTTCATGAACTTCTTCCAAATGTTTTCTTATCTTAAATCCATAATCTGTTGTTGTTTTCACGAATTTGCGGTAGCTTGTGCGAAAGCCAAGAAATTATTGCAGTTAGTCTATGTTTCTCGGAACTGCCCATGATTTCATTTTCTCAACTTTATCAGCATCAGCAGCTACGGCTTCTTTTGACAAAATGTACCCCAAATATTTCACTTTATTCTGAAAAAGTTGACACTTTTTGGGGCTAGTTCCAAATTTGCTCTTGTAATCCATTTAAATACGTTTTTGTGTTCCTCGTCCCAAATATAATCACGTCATCTTAATCCACGAGACATATTTCCCAATTCAGTCCACAAATACACTCTCCATTAACCGTTCAAAAGTTGTAGGCCAAATGGCATAACATTAAATTGACACATACCATTTCCAATACTAAAAGCAGTTTTTGGTTTGGACATGCTGTTCAAACCATACCCTACACCACTATGTGGTCAGGGTATTATAAGTTTGTGCTGATGTTTGTAACACCAAAAAATATTATGCCGATCGGCTCAGAATTTTTTTTTTATTTCGATTTAACGATGTCCGTCTGTCTGTCTGTCCATGCATTCTTGTGCGCACTCTACAGGTCGCAAATATTAAGATATTTTGATGAAACTTGGTACACCGACTTATGTCGGTCCAAGGATTTTGGTTAAAATCGGTCCATGTTTAGACCTAGTGCCCATATAATGGTCCCCCCACCCCCAAAATTATATTGTTTATACGCTGCATATCGCAAATATTAGGATATTTTGATGAAATTTGGTACACAGAGCTAAGTTGGCCCAAGGATGAAGCCTATTAATTATGGTGCACATCGGTCCAGGTTTAGACCTAGTGCCCATATAAGGGTCCTACCAAAATTATATTTTCACAAAAAAAATAATAGTCTTGTACATTAAATTTGCGTGGAAACAAAGTCTTCACAATTTTCAAGTGAAACTCATTGTCGTGAAAAATTATTTTTTTATATGGAGTATAACAGTTTTTTTCATGTGAAACTCAAACAACTTATGGTGCTTAAGGTATAAAAAATACTGCGCCCGACAAAGCATCAAATATGTTATTGAGGCCTTTAAAGTTTGAGTGAAAATTTTCATTGGTTTTATTTAGCCTATATTTTAGACTATAATTGTACTACAATATTAGCTTTGAATTCAAGTCTTTTAACAGTGTTCGAAGCTATAATTGGAGTAAAATTCAAGGCTGGAATTAAAGTTGATTTACACCGATATTGTATTTTTGGCTGGAATTCAAGCATCCCTTTCAGTGGAGTATGCTACTGAATAACAATTTAATTGAAGTATAATTCAAGACTTGACATTGGAAAGCACGATTGGAATTACACTTGATTTGAATTTCAATAAAATTGCTTATTGGATCTTTGACAAGAAACCCAAAACTGAAAGAACGAGTGTAATGGGAACATTGAAATTGGGAAACGAAATGAAATGAAACGGCGAGAGGAAATAAATGGAATGGAACGGGGAACGATTGACAGCCAAACGAAATTAATAGGAACGTGTGAAATTAAATTACACTGAGAGAATTATCATCACTTCAGTAATGAATTTCTTCATAGTTTCAATGAAAATTGTCACTGGAACTCGTCCATTGAAACTTTTCATAGAATCTATGAAACAGGTTTCATTAAAGGCAATGTTTATGAAAAGTTCATAAAATTAATGAAACTCTTCATAATATTAATAGGCCACTCGTCCAATGAATAAATCATTCAGCCAAAGAAGAGCTTCATAAAATCTATGAAGCAATTTCATTTACTATTATTTATTATAGTTGGTTGTTGTCGTTGCTAAGCTGGAGTGGATAAGTAAAAAGTACTTAGCAAAAGCAAAAGGCATAATAAAATCGTAGCATATTTTACGGATGTATAAAATATATCTAAAGAAAGAATTCATTAAATTAAAAAGTTTCATAAAAAAATAGTTTCGAAAAAATTAATATGATTTATAAAAAAATTTCATAGTCCAAAATTAATAATAAAAAATGAATTTAAAAAAAAATTATAAAAGATTATTATCTCAGGAAATGGCGATATTTTATAAAAAAAAATTTAAAAAAAAATTGAAAATTTCATATATATAAAGTACATTTTCATTAAATTCATGGAGATCTAATTTAGGAAATTCAATGAATTTTTTTAATGAAATTTTATGAAAGAAAAGTTATCAAAAATTTCATAATATTAATTAAATATTATATACATAATGAAATTCTTCATTGATTCTACGAAAAAAATTCTATGAAATTATATCATTTAAGGGTCATATGCATAATCACTTTTTGAATTTATATTATAAAACAAATTTTTCATACAAAATTAATTTTATAAACGCGTTATAAGGTTTTAAAATTATTAATTTAATTTTTGTTCTTCTTATTGTAATTTAGACCCCATAGCGTTGTTCTACGACGGCTTGATTGAATGAATGCATTCATTATATTTCAGTCAACATATTCTACGTCTTCGTCTACATCTGGCGTATGGTAGTGTGTGTGTGTGGCATTTTTAAATTATACAATGTTGCGTATACGCAATATAGCCACTTTTTTGATTATTCTTCAACTCATGATTTTATTGTGTGTAGGTATGTGTCTTCTTGCATGAGTGTATATGTAAGTGTGTTACTCTTTCATTATTCTAAACAACAGGAATTACTTTTTATGCATTCGTTCATTCGTGTTAAGATTATACGCGATTTATTCTACTTGAATTTATAAAAAGACCACTTGCTTTCTTTTTAATTTTCCTCGTTTTTTATGAACATGTCATGTCTTTCTTTTTTCATTCATTCATACAATCTCAGTCATTCATTCAACACACATCTTTATTATTGTTGTGCTTATTCAACTATGTAATTTTGTGCATAAGCATATGTGTAATAATGTGTGTGTGGGTGTGTGTGTGTGGGTGGGCGCGTGTATATTTCTGGAGAAGTGTGTGTAACTTGACATGCATTTGTGCGTGTCATAAGCGTAGATTTGCTAACAAATTGTCGACTATATCCAGTGAATTGACTTCAATTCATAATTTCTCATGTTTTGTTGCCTATTAACATTATCTTTTTCGCTTTGCATTATTTTTTTGTTCCTTCCTTCCTTTCTTTAAGTACTTTGTATGCTATTGTTCTTCTCCCATAAGGGGTTTGGGTTTTTGTGTAAACACGAATTATATGAAAAGTGTTAAAATATTGATGGTGTTGTAATCTTTTTGATTACAATAATTTTGTTTTTGATTTTATGGAATATTACCCAGCAAAATTATTCATAACCAAATAAGTGGTTATATAATAGAAATTCATGGGTCCTGGCTTCCTGTCGGTCCAATTATGCACCACTTTTTCGAGCATACCCGGTCTTATTTCGTCAATAGTAAGTCGAATATTGGCTTCTAAATTATCAATCTTTGTTGGTTTATCAGCATAAACCAGAGATTTGACGTATCCCCACAAAAAGTAGTCCAAAGGTGTCAAATCACACGAACGAGGTGGCCAATTCACAAGTCCATTTCTTGAAATAATTCGGTCGCCAAACGTCTGGCTGAACAAAATGATGGTTTCACGCATTGTATGGCATATTGCGCCATCTTGATGGAACCATTTCTCCTCCAAATGATTTGCAATGACATGAGGAATAAAAAAATCACGAATCATTAACCTGTAGTGTTCGCCATTCACGTCAATGTTGCCACAGGAGTCCTCTGTCACACTCACGTTTACAGAGTAAATCTGGTCATAAATCTATCCATAATATTGCGTATTACCTGCTCAGATGGACGATTATCCACAACGTAAACTTGACGAAGTGCTCTATATAAGTTTGCCGAACAGAGCTCGAAATTTGGAAATAAATTTCCACGATTTGTAAACGTTGTTCTAGCGTAAGTCTTTGCACTGTGATTTGCCAAAGCATACTGAAAAAAAAGTCAAACACACTTCATTAGTATGACAGCTAGTTTTACAGTTATCCCTATCGGAAGTTCTATACATATAAAAAACACCCTAACTATTAGCTTAAGAAAATACATTCATTAAAGTTTTTCTAATGTGTAATTTTAGAACTCGTCATAAAAATTTAAACACAAAACGTATTTACATATAATAAATACAAAATGTATAAAATTTAACTGTGTAAAAAGTACATATTTGAACTATTACGAGTAAGTCATTATTTTATATTTAAGGGGTTACATGACATTCGCGGCAGAGAAAACAGACCCTTTTTTAAAAATTCGTAACTCAGGCAAAAACAAACATTTTTCAATTGAACAAATTACAAGAAAAAAAATTCAAAAAAATATATTTTTCACTCCAACATGGTTTTATAGAGCTCCAAACTGGCGGCAGAGAAAAAAAATGGGGCCTCGTGGTTGCGGTGCTGGGAGTCGCAAAAATTGTCCGATCTGGAAAAAAATGACTTTTTTAAATCTTAACAAAATTGGTTATCGTATAAATAACCAATCGAATAATAATAAATTTTTTTAAAATTTTTGGTGATGTTCCAAATTTGAAAGTGTGTTTTTTCGAAAAAAAATATTGACTTTAAAAATTCATAAAAAATCGAAAAAAAATTTATTATTCGATTGGTTATTCATACGATAACCAATTTTGTTAAGATTTAAAAAAGTAATTTTATTTCCAGATCGGACAATTTTTGCGACTCCCAGCATTTTTGCGACCACGAGGCCCCGTTTTTTTTTTTCTCTGCCGCCAGTTTGGAGCTCTATAAAACCATGTTGGAGTGAAAAATATATTTTTTTGAATTTTTTTTCTTGTAATTTTCTAATTTTTTCTAATTCTCTACAATAATAAAAAAAATTTTTGGAAAAATGTTTGTTTTTGACTGAGTTATGAATTTTTAAAAAAAGGTCTGTTTTCTCTGCCGCGAATGTCATGTAACCCTTTAAAAACAATGACTGCAATAGGCCATTATTAGGAAGCCATTATTTTATATTATAAAATTATGCATATGCAATGATATATCATTATTGGTAAAGCAGATAGTAATGAGGTGTCATTGCAAATATTTTGCTGGGTAATTACGAGTATGTAAACGATAACATAATCCATCAAGTAATTACTTATTTATTTTTTATTTATTTATTGAGCCTACTGATTACTACACTGAGAGAATTATCTGCATAATTCCAATGAAGTTTCACTGGAACTCGTCCATTGAAACTTTTTATTAAATTAATGGAATTTTTCATAGAAAGTTGCTAAAAATTTCATTTTACATATTAAAAGTTTCACATAATCAATGAAAAAGTGTTATTAAAACTGGATTCATAAAATATATGAAGCTTTTTCATCAAATTTAAATTTTTTTTTATTAATTTGTGAAGAAAACTTCATTAGTTCACTGAAAATTTTGATTAAAGCTCGTCCAGCAAAATTCCCTCTGTGTATCTTACAGACTATTATAATTAACAAAATTATTTATTTAATATAATTAATTCAATTAAAAAGAACAAATAAATTTAATTTAATTTTTTTAGATTTATTGACATTAAAATTTAGTAATTGAGAGAAACTGTTACAAAGCTTTAAAGATCGAGTAATTGGTTCATTCCCACATATCATTTTTTTTTAAACTACCATCAATGATACCGACTTACTTTCTGCGTTATTTTAAAACATATAATAATGAGTTACTAATATGTAATGACTTTTTTTATCATTATTTCATATAGAAAGTAATTTTCTAGTTTTTTTTTAATTTTTAAAAATCTATTCTTAGACTCAATATTTTTTCAATACTGGTAAGGATATATGTAACCACATATTTTTTTGATTTTTTGTATGTCGGCGAGTAAGTTTTCTTGTGCACAGCAAGTCAATTATGTTTTTTCTATCAAATATAAAATGTCGAGATAGCTCAGATGGTATAGCAATAGACTCACACTCTGGAGTCCCAGGTTTGATTCCCCCACGAGAAAATTTTAAAAATAAACATTAAAGAAAATGATGAGGTACAATCCCTTAAGGATTGTAGGCAAAGTAATTTACGTCTGCTATCATATGAAGATACTTCTTCACGCCAATTGATCCTCTTATAAACAAATTTGGTAAACAATTTCTGAATTCTTTCAATTCGATTGGGATTGACTTCCGAGTAAGAGTTCCCAATTAGAGAACAAAGTATACAAAGTTTTAAAAGTAGAAGGATCCTCAATATCATTGGAATTTCTTTTAATGAATCCCAGCATAGAATATGCCTTTCATGTTATATAGTCAATATGACTGATAAATTTCAATTCAGCATCCAATATTACACCTAAATCTTTAACTTCAACCTTTCGTTGGGTATCAAAATTTTCAAATTCGAAAATATTTTTATTTTTAAATTTTGGCCACACTTTACTTGCGTGCATTGTCATTGATCAATGAAATCTGGCAATAAAATGAACATCATTAAGGTAGTTCACAAGGAGTGTGCTATTTGTTGTATCGTTGTATCGTCCTAACAAAAAACAGAGTTGTTAGAATTTAAATTGAAAAAATACAACATTTGAGAATAGCACGATACAACACATTTACGTATGTTTAGTGTCCTACACAGAAAAAACAGTAGGCACGAACAATGGGAATTTGTAAAAGCAATCACATTTTCATTTAAATTGAAATTTTATTCCCAACATTTTTTTTGTTTGGAATATTTGTAACTCTTTTGTAAATTGTTATCTTTCATATAAAAATTGTTTAAAATTAAAAATTCAAAGTTACAAAAAAAAAGAAAATTTTTTTTTTGGATTTACAAATTTCTTTGTTGGTGTCTTTTTAATAAGTTTTTTTTGTATCTACAAATTTGGTATGAGAAAGGTGTTTAGAAATTTAATTACAATTTTGTAAATTCTTTCTGTGTGTGTTTGAGTGTACTAACAGATAGAAAACCAAAAAGAAAATCGTTGTGAAAGCCAAATAAAAATTTTAACAACTCTGTGTTTTGTTAAGCCGATACAACAGAGAGCACACCCCTTGTGAACGACCTAATTAATTCACGTCTTTCATTCAATTCATTCCAAAGATTTCGTTAGTGTAATTTTACTGCTTTTTTAGGAATAATTCCAAACAACGTCAAAAAAATCACTTCTTTCATTGATTCCAAAGTATCCGTTACTACACTAAGAGAATTATCATCACTTCAGTAATGAATTTCTTCATATTTTCAATGAAAATTGTCACTGGAACTCGTACATTGAAACTTTTCATAGAATCTATGAAACAGGTTTCATTAAAGTCATTGTTTATGAAAAGTTCATAAAATTAATGAAGCTCTTCATAAAATTAATAGGCCACTCGTCCAATGAATAAATCATTCAGCCAATGAAGAGCTTCATAAAATCTATGAAGCAATTTCATTTACTATTATTTATTATAGTTCGTTGTTGTCGTTGCTAAGCTGGAGTGGATAAATAAAAAGTACTTAGCAAATGCAAAAGGCATAATAAAATCGTAGCATATTTTACGGATTTATAAAATATATCTAAAGAAAGAATTCATTAAATTAAAAAGTTTCATAAAAAAAACTTATAAAAAATTAATATGATTTATAAAAAAAATTTCATAGTCCAAAACTAATAATAAAAAATTAATTTGAAAAAAAATAAAAATTATAAAGGATTATTCTCTCAGGAAATGACGATATTTTATAAAAAAAAATTAAAAAAAGTAAAAACTATTGAACAATTTCATATATATAAAGCACATTTTCATTAAATTTAGAGAGATCTAATTTCTGAAATTCAATGAATTTTTTTAATGAAATTATGAAATTTTATGAAAGAAAAGTTATGAAAAATTTCATAATATATATACGTATTTCATAATATACATATTATGAAAAATTTCATAATATATATAATGAAATTCTTCATTGATTCTACGAAAAAAATTCTATGAAATTATATCATTAATATCAGGAAGGATAATTCTCTCAGTGTAAATTATTAGAGCTTTTTTAAAAGTAATTCTGAAAAACATTTAAAAAAATTATTTAATTATTACTTCCCGAGTAAAAAAAATTGATCTCGCGCAATATCTAATTATATCCAATTTGATATTGTTTAAGATCTGCTGTAATATCTAGCTGATCCAATTAGATCTCAAAATTGGGTGTATCCAATCATATCGTATTAGATCCCATTGTGTATATGGGGATAAACTAAGATCAAGTTATATCTCAACATTGGGAGGTCCAGTGATATCTTTGGGGATAAACCTAGATCTATTTTGATCCGAAAATTGGCGGATCCAGCTATATATTTGCGGATATTTTTAGATCTAATTTGATCCGAAAAATGGCGGATCCAATTAGATCCAGCTATATATTTGGGGATAAACTTAGATCTAATTTGATCTCAATTTTGGCAGATCAAATTAGATCCGGCAATATATTTGTGGATAAACGTATATCTAATTTGATCCGAAAAAGTGGCAGATCGAATTAGATCTATCTATATGTTTGGGGATAAACTTAGATCTAATTTGATCCGAAAAATGGCACATCGATTTAGATCCAGCAATATATTTGTGGATAAACTTAGATATAAATTGATCTGAAAAATGGCAGATCAAATTAGATCCAGCAATATATTTGGGGATAAACTTGGATCTAAATTTATCAGAAAAATATTAAAATGGCAGATCGAATTAGAAACAGCAATATATTTGGGGATTGACATCTAAAAGTATCCATAAAAATGACAGATAAAATTAGATGCCGCATTATATTTGGGTACTACGTAAGATCTCCATTTATTTGGGATTAAATAAGATCCCAGACATATATTGCCAACTGTTCAAAAAATAATAGACTGGCAGAGCACTGATTGTATAAAAATTACAATATTTTGTTAAAATAAGGTTTAAACTCAGAAGGTAACGAGTTCAATATGCATTTCTTTTACAAAATGAATTTCTTTTTATAAAATTAAAATTTTTTTTTCTATAAATTTTTTTATAAAATTATATATTTATTTTTTTATTAAATTGAAATCTTTGAATAAAATAATTTTATTTACATCTTTTTGACGCTCTACACCATTTCCAATTGTATTAATTGTTTTAAGATTTATCAATTGTATTTCAGAAATAATCAATTGAATTTCAGTTTTATCAATTGTGTTTCACAACTCATCAATTATTTTTCACATTGTATTTCAGAACTAGTCAATTGAAGTTCAGTTTTATCAATTGTGTTTCAGAAATTATTAATTGTATTTCCGAAATTCACAACTGTATTTCAGAAATTATTAAACTGTATTTCAGAAATTATCAATCGTATTTCCGAAATGAAATGTATTTGAGAAATTTTTCTCTATTAGCTATGAAATTCTGAAATAGATTTCATTATTTCTGGACACAACTAAATAAATAAATAATTAAATTTGCGTAATATTGTAGTTTCTGAAGTGCAAATAATATTTTGTGATATACAATTAAAATTTTCTAAAATACATTTAATAATTTCTGGAATACCTTTTTTCGATGCTTATAAGTTAGCTCGAAATGCTTTTATCATTCATTTAATTTGTAGCTATCACACATCTATAACAAGTCTCGTTAAATTAGAGTGTAGAGGTCTTGGCTGACAATCTGGTGGACTGGGTTAAATTTCATGTTTTTAAAAGCAAATATTAAAAAAGTTTTCTGAATTTTTTGAAAAATGTTTTTTGAAATCTATTTTTTTGCCAAGATAGTTAATGCAACGTTCTGCCAACGCATAACCGACCATCGCCAACGGTTTGCCAGCATTGTATATTAACATTAATTAACACTATATTTTTATTTTTAGGAAATACATTTTTATTTTATTATAAGTTAACATTAAATTGAATTTTAGATAATGGTACCAATTTGTAGTTGTAATTATTATATATTAAATCTTATATTCATAAACATTCTATACAGTTAGACGAGGTTTATGGAACTATTTAACTTTATAAAGTGTTTATAAATTATAACTTAAATGTACATATATATATGTTAAATGTACGTGAACAAATTGTTGATATGGACCCACAAATTGTATCTCAACTGATATTGGAATTATTGTACCATTACCATACATCAATATATATTGAATGATATACATATATTACAATATATGACACTGTATTATAAATATTGTTAATGAAGTAACATATCTGATAATATTTTTTATAGCGACATACATAGTTTTACATTATTCAAATTAAACCATATATGGAATTGTATTCAAAATGTTGATGTGGTACCAAATTTTACCATATATTGTTTAAATTGTGCCATATATGACAATATATTGTTTAAATGATACCATATATGTCTATATATTAATATTGTTTAAATGACACCATATATCAATATATATGGGACTATATATGGAAGCATATATTATCATATCTGCATCTGTATTAAAAATGTCGTTCATCAGGTACCATATATGAGCATATATTGTTTAAATGGCACCATATATGACAATATATGGTTTAAATGGCACCATATATGGTAATATATTGCTTAAATAACACCATATATAAATATATATGGCACTATATATGGTAGCATATATTATCATATGTGGAACTGTATTAAAAATATTGTTCATGAGGTACCATATATGGGCATATATTGTTGAAATTGCACCATATATGATAATATATGGTTTAAATGGTACCATATATGATAATATATGGTTTGAATGGCACCATATATGATAATATATGGTTTGAATGGCACCATATATGATAATATATAGTTTAAATAACAACATATATAAATATATATCGCACTATATATAGTACCATATATTATCATATCTGGAACTGAATTAAAGATTTGGTTTATGAGGTACCATATATGACCATATATTGTTTAAATGGCACCATATATGATAATATCTAGTTTAACTGTCACCATATATAATTATATATTGCTTAAATGATACCATATATAATTATATATTGCTAAAATGCCACCATATATATTAAGATATAGTTCTATATATAACTATATATGCAATAAGATCAACCATGTTATGTAATATATAATTATATATGCCATATCTAATATTATGAAGGCCGATATCTAATTAGATGGAATTATATATGGCATAATATAAGGAAAATTTTTCGGAAAAAACGTCATATATAATTATATATGGATATACATAACCACATGTCTAATTATACATTGTAATATATGCCACATATGATTATATATAATTTTTTTTACTCGGGTTCTAAATCATTATTGCGCTAAAGGTGATCATGAGAAACTAGTGGGACCACTAGTTAATTGCCCTTACTATAAAAGAGTATTTTAAATTTAAAGTCGACTTTATTTTTAATCAAACGGTTTTGTTCATTTTGTGTATGAAAACCCTACAAAAATATTAAATTTTCAAACATTTTCATTGGTTGAAAATAAATTACCCATCAGAATGCTCCAAAAATAAACCAAGTCATGGCACACTGCCACCCAATATTTTAACTAAAGTCGACTTTTACTAAAATATACATTTGAAAAATTTAGATAGTAAGGGCGAATGTTTTTAATATTTATAATTAAATTTTTTTTATTTAAAAATTAAAATTGTTTTTGCGAACATTTTAATTGATAAATTCGTAATTTATTTATAATTAATTTATTTAAATCCAAGATTTTTTAATTTTTGAATTCTTAAAGAAATAAAAATTATGAAAAGTACAAATAAAAAATATTGAAAGTTGTGTTTTTTTGCCAGTCAACATTCATATCAAAGAATAGCCCAGCGGTTCGATAACCAATGGCAGTAATATATATATTTTTTTTTTGCAACAAAATGTGAAAATCATTAGTGTTTCTATTAGAAAAGGAGTACATCTAGATCATTAATTAAATGCTTCAGTTGCAAAATCGATTAAACCAACTTTCAGAATTTTATAAAACTTTAATTGCGAAACACTTTATTTGAAAAATTTTCCAAACAAAATTCTCTGATAACCAATATTAACACTACCAAAGGACAAAATTTATAGTTTAACAGGAATTTTAAAAACAGTATATACTATTTTCTCATTGAGACTTATTAATTTTTCTTTATGGAGTTAATTGATTTGGCAACTGAAGCATTTAATTACAGTGTTTTTTCTACTTCTTTTGCACTTCTTTTTTTATTGGAAATTTATAATTATATCAATAAAGTGTTAGTGAAACCATCACTCAATTAATTAGTCCCATGTTCGAAAATATATACAACAAAATATATACAAATGTATGTCGATTAAGTCATTCATAGTGATGAAATGATTCATTTTACCATAATATTTAAGACAAAATAACAAATTAAAATGATTTATATGTATTCGACGTATCAAAGGTTAACTAACTGGTTTATTGAAGAAAGATGTAAAAAGATGAAATAGATATGATAGCTGATCAAAAGCGACATGACAATAACGCTACACTGAACCAAAAGTCGTAAGTGAAATCAACATATAAATTTTGTTACTCTTTGATGAAATGAATTGTTAAAACAATATCTTTTTTATTCAAACTGATGTGTCTTTTTTTGAACTCAACCATTTTTTTTTTAATGTACATACTTATTGCCGTCAAAAATTCTCTAAGAAGCAATTGTTTTGATGAACTTTTGTTAATTTATTAACTAAATTTAATTTGTTAACTCTAAAAAATTTTGTTAAAAAGGCAGTTATGTTAATTTGATATAATTTTTCGTCAGTTTGAAAAAAAGTATTAAATCTGTAGAAAAGGTTTAGTGTGGTTAGTTTTGTCGCGTCATTCCTCGTGCTAGCATGTGAATGCCATTTGTTATAGTTAGAAATATTAATTAAAAACATTGTTTCTTTTTTTTAAGTATTAATAATTAACAAATTCAGTGACTTGTTAAGTGAATATTTATTAATTTTAATTTAAATAAATTTATGTAATTTTAAACGTTTTCAACTAAATTGTAAAATTTAATTTGTGTCATTTATTTTTATATTATTTATGTGAAGTATATAAAATGTATTTGAATTATTAATTTAAATAAATTAATTTATATGTTTTTACCTATAAAATATTTCATGTGTTTTAAATAAAGAGTGTTTAGTATGTGTTATATTATCATTTAAATTTTATATTCGTATTTCATTATTTTTTATATTTTATCGACTTCATTATAACAAAGACGTATATTTATAATTTGAAATTTGTAAAATATAAAAAAATATTGACATGTAAGTCTAAAAATTAATAATTAATCGATAAAATATGAATTAATTAAATAATATGCATTGTTGAATTGAATAAACTGCATTGGTAAAACAACAAAATAATTATTCTATTTGATTAAATATAATTGTTAACATAACTAATTTTTGTTAATACGTTTGACGATATTTTGTCAAGTTAACATCACATAAATAGTTAAACGTCAAAATAGAAATGTACTAAATAATGTGTTAAATTTACGGACAGGTTTTGTTAGTTGTATAGTGATCACCCATTCATCAATTTAATGTGGATTTCACCGATGCTTTTGGTTCAGTGTATTAGGAGTTATGTACTCATTTTAAGTATTATGAACAGTTTGAAAAGTTTTGTCCATTTAATAAAAATATTTCATTTAAGAACAAGTATTATACTTAAAATAGATGAGTTTTCATTAATGTGAAGAAATATTTCGTTAATTTTGTTGTGGCAATTTTAATTGATTAAATGTTTGCTAACATTCTTCAATATGTTCCAAACACAACCTCAAACTTAAAATACTTATCAGATTAAAAACACGTTTGCTGGGTTAAAAAGCTTACACACAAGTATTGAAATGTTTAATTATGTATAACCTGAGTTACATTATCCAACAACAATGATATTTATTGGTCAAACAAGTTTTCACTAATTAACTTCATTCACGTGTATTTGAATTATAGAGAGATTGTAAACAGTGGGACAAACGAATTAAAAAGAAACTTTTCACCGACGACTTCTCTGGAATCTGAATTTTTATTATTGTTGAACATTTGCTATCTGCTTATCGACGAAGATTAACTGTCTGTTTTTATAAAAAGAATCACACGAATTCGTTAAAACATTTGTGTGAAAAAAGCAAACTTGAAAAGATTTTTCTTTAAATTTTTTAGCCGCATTTGTTCAACATAGAAGTTCTAACAAATTTGTGCAAAAATTTTGAAAGAAAAACTTTTTTTAATTAGTGTTTTTCGCACAAATTTGTTAACGAAATCGTCTGATTCTTTTTATAAAAAAAATCCAGTAAATCTATATATATCTTTTCTAAGAAGTTGCTGTAAACTTATGGCCTAATTTTGTAAATCACCTGCGTTCACCACATCACCAACACTTCACTCACCTAACGCGGGGACTGAAAAATGGTATTTTATAAATCCCTACGTATTCGTGATTGATTTTTACGTTATCACTTGCATTGTCAAATCATTACGTTTAAGAGTTGGCATCTTTATTAAAAAATTTACCTATTTTAACACTTTTTTGTAGGGATTCATATAATTTTTTCTTGGCATCCTTTAAAAATAGAACCAAAATGTAAACAAAAAAGAAAACAAAAAAAAAACAAATTTTTGTTAATTTATTTATAATTTCTAATAAACTTAGCATTGTAAATTAGATTGTAAATGTGTTTAACAGTGTGCATGTGTAATTTTATTAATTTTTAACAATAAAAAAATTAAATTCTTAAAAAAAGTAGTGGTTTTTTATTTCTTTTTATTCTGTTGGATAATATATTTTTACCTTTTAAATTTTAAATGTGGTTAATGAGTGTATTTCTATTGTTTTTTAAGATTTTTTTCTGTGTATTATTGCACTACTTTTCATTCAACACCTGTAAAATTCAAGTGAAAGATTTGACAATTAAAGTGATAAAAATAACGCTCTGGTGATTTACAAGATTTACTTTTTCATATAATTTTGTTTGAAAACTACGTAAGTCAACACGGACAATCACCGGGTTCACCACCGTGTTTTAAAAAATACAAAATTATAAAAAATTAGGTGAAGTGAGGCGTTGTGTTTTAAGAAATTAGGCTATTAAAATTACTTTTCAGTTTTTAATTTGTTATTAAGTGTTCTATAAAACAAATTTACTTCTATTATACTGTATTTATCTTTTCAGTTACTTTTTGAAGCATTACAAATTTATATAAAATGTAATTAATTTCGAACCAAATCCCCCATTTTTTGTTATCAAACTTGAATATGTGATAAAGAGAAAATACAACATTGTGCCATATTGATTTCAAAGATGTACGGCGCAATATTACCGACAATTAGCACTTTCTACAAATAAGTTTCTTAATAAAAATCAAACAGTTCATTCAGAAAACAAATTCGAGCTGACAACAGAATTTCATGGGAATCGAATTATTGAGTTGTGGTATAGTTTTTGACAACAAAATTTCAGTTCCGTTAACAAAAACTTCGGCAGTCAAAACAGAAAAATTCAGTAGTCGAACCATTTGATTGACAATAAATTTGTCAGCACGATTCCGTTTCTTAGATATTACTGTCTTAATTTTATTACTTTAAAATACTATCTACTGGCCCACTGTAAAGATAATGATTCACATGATGGCATTAACATTTAATAGCTACTAATACAATTTTGATAATAGAGTATAAACTTATGATGAGCTCTGCACATCAACATCCAAAATGTTTTATTGCATTTGAACTTTAACAACGAAACAGGAACAAACTAATACGGCTAATTTAAGTTAAAAATAAAGAAATTACTAAAACAAATAAAAATCTGACAAAATGAAAATATTTTTAGTGGTGAGTTGAGTATAAAACCTGGATTAACCAGACGTAAATGTAAGGCTCTATAATACAATCAATTAGTTAAATGTTGTTTGTTTTTGTCGTGTGCATTGAACATCTATTGAGAAATTCTATTCAGAATACGTTTTCTATATGTTTAATGACAAAAAGAGATATTTTTATACACTAAGAAAATTATCTGCTTGATACTAATGAATTTTTGCACTAAATCAATGAAATTTCACTGAAACTCGTCCATTGAAACTTCTCATTAAATGAATGGAGTTTTTCATAAAATTGTATGAAAAATTTCATTTTAATTATTAAAAATATCATGCATTCAATGAAAGGGTTTCACTAAAAACTAGTTTCATTTAAACTATGGAGCTTTTTCTTTAAAACGAATAAATTTTTAAAAATCATTCACATTTTAAGAAAACTTCATTAGTTTATTCAAAAAATTTATTAAAATTCGTCCACGATAATTCTCTCCGTGTACTCATATCCAATATATTATAGAGCGCTAGATTTACGTCTAGCTAATCCAGGCAACATTGTCGAATAAAAGATTATAAATTTAATTAGATTAATAAATTTTTGCAGTCTTTTCTATGCATAATTGCTGTACATAGTGGCGAATATCATTATAACAAACCAAATATAGTATTTTATTCAGAAGATCAACAAAGGCCGGGACCGCCGGCCTATAATTCTATACAGCAATCTATAATTATTCAAGGTAACTTTGGTAAAAGCTATGAAGTAACAATGGTGCCATCAACAAAAGTATTCGAGACAAGATTACAACAAAATATAGTAAATGGAGCACATGAGGCACAGAATTTACCATATCAAAATCAGCAAATAAGCCAACCACAACAAAGTGCTTTAACTAGTCCAAATCCCGGATTTCATACAAATCCTTTCGACACAAGTTTTCAACAACAATCAACTAATCAGTATACTACGCTATTAAATAACCCACAACAAAATCAGTATACGCCGCTAAATCAACCACAACAAAATCCTACTACAAATCAATATCAACCAAGTTTAAATATAAATTCTTATACGGCTAATGCTCAACAACATTTAAATCAATATTCAAATATAAATCAACAACAACAGCAAGGTGTAATATCTGCTTCACAGCAACTAGAACAACAACAAGGAGCAGGCTTATTTTCTCAACAACAACCAGAACAACAAATAAACAGCAATAATGTGCAAAATTCCAATAATCTGCTTTACGATTTAGTCAATAACAATAAATATGTTTCACAATCGGAAGCTGCACAACTCGATGTCTATCCGTACAAACAACTAACAATTGGCAATACTAGACCATTTACACGTATCATAACAAACTGTGATGCTAACGGTCATTGTGAACAGCAAAATGTTGCTGAAGGTGGAGATTTTCAACATCAACAGGTTTTAGAACAATCAAAAGCTAAAATTGAACCAATTTCTGATAAATGCAAAGGTTATCATTATTCACCAAATTCATTACCCAAGGAAATTTCTGCTACAAAGGGTAGTAATTTAAGAGATAGACGCCTATTTCCATATAGTGAACAAGTAATAGCACAATATCCGACTAATTAAATAGGTAATGGAATTATTGAAAAATATTAATACAGTGCTCTCAATAAGTAAAACTAACTGCTGATTAATATATGTTAGAGTGGACCGAAACAAACAAATTTCGATTTTAAAATCGTCGCAATGGGGAAAACTCGTTAAAGCGATATAAGGGTCGGAAAGTTTTCAAAATTTCTCTAAAAGATAAATCTTATTGTATGATACATCTTCTCTGGTGAATATTCCCAGTGTAGAAACGGTAATGACATATCATTATTTTTTGGACTGCCAGTAATGACACCCACTTACCTTCTGCATTATTTTCAAACATATAATAATGAGTTACTGATAATGGCTTATTTTTATCATTATTTCGAATAGAAAATAATTTTCTAGATTTTTTGGAAAATTTTTTGAAATCTATTTTTAGACTCATTATTTTTTAAACACTGGTAAGGATATATGTACCCAGCAAAAAATAACCTCGATTTGGTAAGCAGTAACTACATTCCCAGCAAAATCTTTCATTACCAAATAAGTGGTTATATAATAGAAATTCATAACTCTGCACAACTTATTTTTTGGCGTCTAAACTCATTATTTTTGTTTGGCGTGGTCGTTTTTATAAGTAGTCACGCTTACCCGCTCGCTTAAGAAAAAATGAGAAATAAATAGTTATGAGATTTTGAATAATAAGTGGTTACACACATGCTTACAAAAAGTTGAATTATAAGTGGTTATCCGATTGCTTACTTGATTCTTAAAAATAAGTAGTTAGGCAAATACTATTAGCCTAAGGAAACATTAAGAAAAATTTAAGTTTTCTGTAGTGTGTAATTTTAGGACTCGTCATAAAAATTTAAACATAAAACATATTTACATATAATAAAAAAATTTAACTGTGTAAAAAGTACTTATTTCAACTAATACGAGTAAGTCATTATTTTATATTTAGAAACAATGAATACAATAGGCCGTTATTAGGAATTCATTATTTTATTTTTGGTAATGCAGATAGTAATGAGGTGTCATTACCAATATTTTGCTGGGTTTTTATGCTTCCAAAATAGCGATTAAACTTCATGCGTTCAAGAAATCAATTAAAGAAGGCAGAAAATTCAAATCTATTTTAATTTGCTTTGCCTTCTTATACTGCATACTTTTGAAGCAGTAACGAATGCGGAGATTTCTTTTGTTGTTTATACGATTTGTTACGAACAGTACATTGTTTCTGACTTACGATCTGTTACGAGCATACATTTTTTTACTCTGCCTTCTAAACTGCTTCTTTTATAAGCAGGAAAAAAGGCAGAGAATTTATTATCGATTTTACGACAGTGTTACCAGAATGAACTTTGTCGGGAGCTCCTCAAAAAAAAAAAAAAAATAGTACGTGACCCCTTTAGAATTAGATAGAAAAATTTCTTTTTCAATTCCAGAAGGGGTCCTTTATTTTTATTAGCGCATTACTTAAGCAAATATTTTACTGCATCTTTGGAGAAGTGAGGGAAGTGTTTTAAATTTTATTAAATACACATTATTTTAGTGCATCTCGGAGCTGAAGAAAAGGCGCATTTCATTGCGCTTTTCACCTGCTGAAAAGAGACATACGAAGTGGGACATCACGAACAAAAATCATGTCTTCTGGAATAAGTTTAGGAAGCGCACGGTTATTAAATAATGCCTTCCAAAACTGCTTCTAGGTATGCAGTATTTTTTGCTGGGTAACAACATATTTTTTTTATTTTTTGTATGTTGGCGAGTAAGCTTACTTGTGTGCAGCAGGTCAATTATGTTTTTATCTATTAAATATTACATGTCGATATATGTAGCTCAGATGGTAGAGCTATTGACTGGCAATCTGTAGACCCAGGTACGATTCCCGCATCAGCAAATTTTATTTTAAAAAAATACAATAAAAAATATTTTTTTTTATATAATTTATTTTTTTGAAAATCTACTTTTAGACTCATTATTTTTGTCAGTACTGGTAAGCACATAGGTAACGATATATTTTTTGATTTTTCGTATGCTGGTGTGTAACGATAACTCATTATTATTCGCGACATCGCCATATAAAGGTAAAAATAAATGTAATAACAAAATTAACTAGTTACCATTACCAAGTATGTAGTTACATAACCACATATCTGGTAATGATTTTCTACACTGGGTTGGTTCGCTGAACATATATAAAATACAATTGTTAAAATCATTCAAAAAATTTTTAAATATGGCAACCATATTGTTAATTAAAATGGCATGTTTGAAGATTGTTCTAGAAATCGATTTAAAAATTCCCCAAATTAACAGTTTTTTTAATAAAACGGTGGTTGTTAAACAAACCTCCGTTCCAAAGACAAAAAAAAATTTTTTGCCATATAAATCCAAAAAAATATATTTACGGTGTTTAGTTTATTAGTGATCACCCTAAAATTACATTTTTTTGGGCGAATAGTTTAAGCTTTATAGCCTCTCCAAACATACATTTTTTTTTATCAATTAGACACTGTTGCCAACAAGTTTAAAAAAAAATTGCTAAATTAGACCCGAAGGTCTTAAGAAATTCACTATATTTATAAAGAATGCAAAAGTTTTGCGATTTTGTGGTTATGTTGTCAAAATATTGTACTTAAATCTACCGATGTCAGATCTTTTTTCTCAAAAATTTATTGAATACTTATGTTCATAATAAGTGTTATAAATTTTTAAATAATGAAAACTTTTGCGATTAACCTACAAAATACATATGTATCGCGATTTTCATTTTAATATTTTAAATACTTAGAGGGTAATTAGAGGGCGTTGCACATAATAAGTACTACATACCCATATTTTATCGAAAAATGTATTTTTTAGAAAGTTTTTAATATAAAATCGTTTGGGATAAATAAATAACAACTTATAATAAATGAATATCAATATGTGAATTTAATGAAATTTTATAACATAAAACTGTTTTTAGTTCGATTTTAAATCATAAATTAATATCTCCTTCTGTTTAAATTATTTTTCAAATTTAAGCAAGATGATACATTTTTCACAAGTATATTACAAAGAATAAAAAATTTTTGGAAGAATTCGATAGGGCCAGCAGGACAGAATACGTATTTTCGGCTTTCGCTACAAAGCCATTATCAGTATCGTTTTGCCTTGATGGGTTAAATATTGATAATGATCTACTTATGCTTAAGTTGAAATCAAATATAATATGTTATCAACTCAACAAGACTACTATCAACGAAATCTAACAATATTATTTTTATTCTTGGTTATTACTGTTTTAGCTTTGAACTTTAATTCTTAAAGTATCGCAGCTGGTTCTATTCAACTCTGTGTGTGATAACACAGATTTGTGAACGACAACAGACAGTTAAATTTGAATGTTTGTCAATTAAATTATTAATTTTGCACCGTATCTTGTGTTTTAAGATGAATGAAGGGTATGGGTAGTTGATCTTTTTATTTGTGGTAAATGAATGTTTTTCGTTCGATTCAGGCATGTGATGAATATCGAAAACGAAAACGATCTGATTTTCAGTGGTTAATATTTTACGATATGTACAATACCAATTATTTTTTATTTGATAATTTAGATGTTCTGAGTCAAATAAACTGATAAATAATAATTTAATTTATTTTCGTGAAACTAATTATTTTAGTTTGAAAAACTGTTCGTTTTCGTTTTCGATTTTCATCACACCCCTGAATATCTCTTTCTGTTTAAATTATTTTTCAAATTAAAGAAATATGATATAATTTTTAAAAGTAAATTTTAAAAAAATTAAAAATTTTTTGAAAGAATTCGATAAGGGTACACTCAAAAAAAAAAGTCCGTAAAGTCAGCAAAAAATGTTGCTGTGTCAGCAAATTTTTAGTCAGGAGCGTGCTTGCAAAAAAGTTGGTAATTTCAGCAAAAGGTTTGCTGAAAATCAGCGAGCTGATTTTTACCAAAAAATAGTAATCTTCAGCAAAAGTTTTGCTAACACTTAGTCGACTGCAAATGAAAAAAATCCTTGCTAAAATCACTAAACTTTTTGCTGAATATTAGTAGACTGAAAAAAACTCAAAAAACTTGTAGCGAAATTTTACTTTAGTTAATTTATTTGCTGAAAATTTAAATATAGAATATGTGTAGTTATTTTTCTTTTTTTGTCATTTCCGTTTCCAGACAAGCTGCGACATCTACATCTTGTCTATCTGGTTGTCGCCCACGCTATGAATGCAGTTATCAGCACAATTTTTGTAGCAAAATAAATTAGTAAAACAATAGTTCAAAATTAGTTTAGTGCTAAAAAAATATAACTAAAATTTTTGCTGAAAACGGAATTTTAACAAAAAAATTGATGAAAACTAGTACACTTGATATACAAGACGTTTTACTAATTTTTCTACTAACTTATTTTTTTGAGTGTAGCAGGATAGAATTCGTATTTTCGGCTTTCGCAAAACCAATTAGCACTATGCTATTGAAAATGCAGCTGATTTGAGTGAATGAAGAGTATTTAAGTTCTGTATATTCCTATGCTGAACGAATTAGTGCTTATAAATAACCAAATATTCTTTAATCTCTAGATAATCTACCACTAAAAGGTTAATGTAAACTAAAAAATCGCCCCTTATTCATTTTTGTTGCCAACCATGTTTTTAATTGTTTATTGTTATGTCACTAAACCCTGAGGGTGTCAGTCAATGAATAACGAAATATCGGTGATATACATATATAAAATAATTAAAGATATTTTATATTAAAAACTAAATAACCCCAAGCTCAATTTCTCATATTTAATAAATTCCAAAAATGTCAAAGCTATAATTTTACTTCACTACAACTCCGCTAGGTGGCACTGAGAAGTGCTCAGTATAAACAAAAATAATTTACTATGAATAAATATGTGCTTTCGCAAAGCTTAGATTTAAAATTTGAAGCCAATAAAATTCGGAAACGAAAATTTATATACTATGGCATTACGTTATATGCAGATATTTATGTGGTTGGGTCGATCATACTTTAATATATTTACATTTTGCTTGGGTTGAGTGTCGATTGATTTAAAAAAAATGTTTTTAAATTTTTTCTTGCTTGTGAGAAACATTTCCGCTCTGTGCTGTTTGATAATGGAAATGCTTTTGTTTTGGCCCACTTTAATATATAAATTTATTACGAAAATAGTTTAGCATAAATTTGTTCTTTGGTTAAAATCTCCAAAATTTTCATTTTTTATCGCTTAACCTGTCCTTTCAATTTATTCGCCTCTACAACATATCTGAAGCTCATTGAGATCCGCGGGTCAGGAGACTTCGCTTGTAGAAACCTTCACACTGAAGGTTTTTGAATTAACTATTAAGTTTGCTGTTTTTAAACCCTACACCACTACGTGGAGAGGGTATAATAAGTATGTGCTGATGTTTGTAACATACAAAAATATTGGACCTAGACCCACCTTATAGTATACCGAACGACTTAGAATCATTTTTTATTTCGATTTAACGATGTCCGTCTGTCTGTCTGTCCATTAGGGTTTGGGGTTCGGAAATTCCCGGGTAATCCCGGGAAAAGTTTGCCGGGAATTCCCGGAAAAATAATTTATTTTTCCCGGGAAAACGGGAAATTTTAAAAATATTAAATTTTTTAAATTATTTTTGTTTCGAATAGGATTTTTTAATTTTAGTCATAAAAAACATTTTAAATACCAAAACAAAAATGTCATTGTTAAAATCTTTTAAAAGGGAATACATTTATTTGACACACCAATAAAATCTTTGCCAAGTAATTAGGAGCATTTCAACTAATAAAGATTTTTCGCATAACTTATTCAAAATTTAAGTAGTAAAACCTAAAAACTTGGTAAAATATTTAAAAGAAATATGAAAAAAAGCTTTGTTTCTTACTATCTAAATATTTTAAATGTATAATTTAGGTAAAGTCGACTTTAGTTAAAATATTGGGTGGCAGTATACCTTGACTTGGTTTATTTTTGGAGCATTCTGATTGGTTAATTTATTTTCAACCAATCAAAATATTTGAAAATATAATTATTTTTGTAAGGTTTTCATACACAAAATGAACAAAACCGTTTGATTAAAAATAAAGTCGACTTTAATTTAAAATACTCCTTTAAGGCACATCTACACGGGATAGAAATCTCGTAGAGTTTACGCCTAATTTGTCATCTCTAATATAGTTGGCACAAGTTTTTATCGTAAAAGTATCATCTCTAGTCGTCAAATATTTGTTTTTAATAAAATTGTTGTATTTTAAAGAATAATTTTTTTCTCCAAATACCAAAAGGTGCATTTAATAAACTACAATGTTCAATAATGTTACAAGACATCTTAAAAATTGTTACTAATTAAAGAAGTTATGTATGACAGCAATTGTCAATGCCCTAGAGATTACATTTCGTAGACTTGTACAGAGCTGCATTTTCAAAAAGTCTAGCGATTTTTCTATCCCGTGTAGATGTGCCTTTATATTAAGGGTCAATAATTTTATAAGTAACGTTTTCATTAATAAATGTGAAAAGAAAAGACTAATGGTTAACGGTGGTATCTAAATTTGGTAATACGACATCTAAATTTGGTTCTCAAAAAAAAAAATAAATTGATGGTCATGCAACTTCTCTTGAAGAAAACAACAACAAGAACAACGTTTCAGCTAAAATTAGCAAAGTACCCGAAGAAAAAAGTGTAAGCTGAATAGGCATTAAAGGTTTTATGGTAGGGCAAACATTTCCTGAAATGGTTCCAAATTAGCCGCAGTCAATCCGCACCATTATTAGATCTTCGTTTATTCGAGAAAGTTTTTATAATAAAAACCTGGCATTGCAAAAAAATGAAACCGATATAAAGAACATTATATTAAATTACTACAATCATGTAAAAGATATCATGATAAAAGAAATATCGTGCAATATTTCTAGCAATGGGAGATTTACTATATTTTTAGATGAATGGACAAGAATATCACAAAAGAGATATTTGAACATATGTATAAACGGAAATAATTCATTTTATAACCTGGGGTTGGTTTATATATCAGGAAGATGTAATGCTGATGAAATAAGAAGAATTGTAGAAATAAGACTAGAAGAGTTTTATTTGTCTTTGGAAAATAACATTGTGGCCACCATATCTAATGGGCCAAGTATGATGAAACGGTTTGTTTCCGACAGTCCAGTAGTAGGTGCTTTCTGCTGGAATCATGCAATTCATTTGGCAGTGCTGCGAGTAATTTATGTGAAATCAAATGTTCAACATTTTGATATTTTTTACTTTGAATTCTCACTACACGGACTGCATTTGTTTTGAAATAGTGTTTTTTTTAACAAAAATTACTTATATAGGTGGTTTTCATTATCCCGGGAAATAAAAAAGTCTGGGAAATCCCAAACCCTACTGTCCATGCATTCTTGTGTGCATTCTACAGGTCGCAAATATGAAGAAATTTCAATGAAATTTGGTACACAGACCTATGGTTAAAATCGGTCCATGTTTAGATCTAGTGCCCATATAAGGGTCCTCCCAAAATTGGCTTGTTTATACGCTGCAGGCCGCAAATACGAAGATATATCAATGAAAATTGGTTCCCCGACTCACATGGTCCCAAAGACAAAGCCTATTGATTCTAGGTAGGATCGGTCCATATTTGGACCTATCGCCCATATGGGCTATATTTCTGATTTTCTCTTATTTTATAATTTTATAGAAAATTTGGACAAAAGTGCATTTTAACCCACTCGAATTTCGGAGCCATACATTAGTTGGCTTTTAACCAGACTGGTGCAGGGTAGTACATAGTCGGCATGCCCGGCTTTAACTTTTTTGATCCTTTTTTTTTTTGAGAAAAAAGTTCATGCATTATTCAATATTTTTGTACCCAAATTACCTGCAAATATTCTGTAGGTAATTATAAATGAAAACTTTTAGCTAGCATTACAATTTCATACAGCCACTGGTCATTGCATAATCATTATGATTATCATTCGATAAAAACAAAATTTAAATCGATATTTTTTTAATAATAAACTAAAATAAAATTTATAATAAAAGTTGGCCAGGGGCTATATGTACATTGTAAAATCCCAATAACAAGGCTAAGAAAATCTAAAAAAGAAATTCTAATATATTTTATAAAAGTGATTAGAATCTGTGATGATTATTATTTAATGAAATCATTGAGATTATTGTTTATTTTTTGTATTATTGTTACAAAGTACCTTTAAGATATAATACCAGTTTATTTTTATTTTGTTTCTATTATGTTAATTAATTGGAATATAGGTAGGCAAAACTAAAATAAACTTAAATTCATATCAAAACTGGTTTTATTATTTAAGGAATTTCTCAAGAATAACTAATTAAAAATATATATATATTTAAATATACCACACATCACTGTACTGTGGTTTTGATAGTTTTTCTATAACAAATAGTATTTTGGTCAGCTAAAGTCGAAAATCTCATTAAAAACTGTTTTTTTTTTTATAATTTACGCAAGGTGAGATCACCAGAAAAATTTTTATTGATGATGTGTTTGGAATATTTCAGATAAAAATCGCAAAAATTTAAATACTCGAAATTATTCGAAAACTATCAAATATATGAAGAAATTCCTTTAAACCAAAATTATTCTTAGGAAAAAATTCTATTATATGGCGTGCCAAAATATGTCCGAACCCATAAAACTTTTCTTGTTATTCAATTATAAATTTTTCCTAGAGGCACAATTGTACACAGAAAGAATTTACAAAATTCCAATTAAATTTATAAATCCTTTCTCATACCAAATTTGTAAATACAAAAAAAAAAAAAACTTTTTTAAAAAGGCACCAACAAAGAAATTTGTAAATCCCAAAAAAATTTTTTTTTTTTTTTGTAACTTTGAATTTTTATTTTTAAACAATTTTTATATGAAAGATAATAATTTACAAACCCTACAAACAAATCGTTCCGTTTACGTACCGTTTTCGGTCCGTCATAAACGGAATCCAACTCCGTTTACGTACCGTTTTTCGGATCCGTATACGGACCAGAAAACGGATTTTAAGGAACATCGAAACTGATTCGAATCCGTTGAAAGTCCGTCAATGACGGACCGTTTACGGACTGTTATGTCGTGTAAAAAACTGAAAAGTCCGTTGAAAGTCCGTCATTGACGGACCGTTTACGGACCGTTGCGTCGTATAAAAAACGGACAAGTCCGTTGAAAGTCCGTCAATGACGGACCATTTACGGACCGTTATGTCGTGTATAACCGGAGTGACTCCGGACCAAAAACGAACTTGTATATCTAAATTGACTAATTTTGAGTAAATTTTTTTTTTGATTTTTAATAGATTTATTAGTAACGATATTATTTACATTTACACTATATTTAGCATCAATTCACGACAGTCACCCATAATAGAATCGATAATCTACATGCAAAAGAAAAAATAAATTAGTTATGGTTTAATTGATTGTATTTACGATGGCGTTTTACTCGAAACAACAACAATTTACACACAATTTGGGAAAAATTGAGTAGCCGCGTTAACGAACGTGGAACAGAGCTTTTGTTATAAAAACAAACGATATTACTAGGGTTTGGGGTTCGGGAATTCCCGGTCGGGAATAGGATTTTTTAATTTTAGTCATAAAAAACATTTTAAATACCAAAACAAAAATGTCATTGTTAAAATCTTTTAAAAGGGAATACATTTATTTGACACACAAATAAAATCTTTGCCAAGTAATTAGGAGCATTTCAACTAATAAAGATTTTTGCATAACTTATTCAAAATTTAAGTAGTAAAACCTAAAAACTTGGTAAAATGTTTAAAGAAATATGAAAAAAAGCTTTGTTTCTTACAAATAATCGCCCTTACTATCTAAATTTTTGAAATGTATAATTTAGGTAAAGTCGACTTTAGTTAAAATATTGGGTGGCAGTATACCTTGACTTGGTTTATTTTTGGAGCATTCTGATTGGTTAATTTATTTTCAACCAGTAAAAATATTTGAAAATATAAATATTTTTGTAAGGTTTTCATACACAAAATGAACAAAACCGTTTGATTAAAAATAAAGTCGACTTTAAATTTAAAATTCTCCTTTATATTAAGGGTCAATAATTTTGTAAGTAACGTTTTCATTAATAAATGTGAAAAGAAAAGACTAATGGTTAACGGTGGTATCTAAATTTGGTTATCCGACATCTGAACTTGGTTAACAAAAAAAAAAAAAAATTGATGGTCATGCAACTTCTCTTGAAGAAAACAACAACAAAAATAACGTTTCAGCTAAAATTAGCAAAGTACCCGAAGAAAAAAGTGTAAGCAGAATAGGCATTAAAGGTTTTATGGTAGGGCAAACAGTTCCTGAAATGGTATCCAAATTAGCCGCAGTCAATCCGCACCATAACTAGATCTTCGTTTATTCGAGAAAGTTTTTATAATAAAAACCTGGCATTGCAAAAAAATTAAAACGATGTAAAGAACATTATATTAAATTACTATAATCATGTAAAAGATATCATGATAAAAGAAATATCGAGCAATATTTCTAACAATAGGAGATTTACTATAATCTTAGATGAATGGACAAGAATATCACAAAAGAGATATTTGAACATACCCTACGGGGAAATGGACCGGTCCCAGATGACACGCAGGATAGGTCCCAAGGGGGCGGAGACCGGTCGTTGATCGGTCTTTTTGTTTAAAAGAGACATATCACTTTAACATGGCGTTGTCATTGGAAATGACCAATTGCCACAGTTGAGACACATTGTGGCAGTAAGGTGGTGTGTCTAAAAATAGCTTTTCAAATATACTAATAAAAAATTAAGAATTAAAAATAATCTACTTGGCGTCGAAGAAGGGCTCGATAACACAACCTTCTGCTTGTAAGGCAAACGCTCTACCGTCTGAGCTAATGTTGCTTATGCGTGATGGCTGGCTGATGGTTAAGTTATATGTTTTTAGTTTCTATTCAAATAAAAAAGAGAAAGAAAAAACAGACACACACACAGCAAATAAAAAAAACATGGAAAAGAAAAAAATAGAAAAGAAAACAACATTAACACACACAAATATGGTGGAAGTGCCTTGAATATGCCCCCGATTGACCGGTCATGGGATAGGTCCCTTAATGGCAGTTGACTTGTTTTTTGAGTTGGCCATAATTAAATTAAAAAAGCCAATTAAAACTTAGAAAATTACCTCAAAACCTCTGATAATATAAATAAAAATTTAAAAAATTCCCCTTAAGTTAAAAAGAAAAGTTAAATGAAATACCAATTGTTAAAACTAAAACAGCTTTAACATTAAAAAAACGTTGAAAATACAAAACTTAAAATTTCTTACCAAAACATTATAGAAATCTAAAATAAGCAAATCGTGAACAAATAAAGTTAAAAATAAATAAAAGAGTAAAATAAATAAAATATATTTTTAAAAATATGCCGCGAATTTTGTTTTTTATTTCGGTATCGGTCAAGTTTTTTTAAAAGCAACAGTGAAAATAACGGATCAGAAAATACTTAGAAAATTAATTAATTTTCTTTTGTTCATATTTGTACTAATTTAGTAATATGCCTTAGGTTGACCGGTCACGGGATAGGTCCTTGGAGGGCAATTGACTCCTCATTCCCCGTAGGGTATGTATAAACGGAAATAATTCATTTTATAACCTGGGGTTGGTTTATATATCAGGAAGATGTAATGCTGATGAAATAAGAAGAATTGTAGAAATAAGACTAGAAGAGTTTTATTTGTCTTTGGAAAATAACATTGTGGCCACCATATCTAATGGGCCAAGTGTGATGAAACGGTTTGTTTCCGACAGTCCAGTAGTAGGTGCTTTCTGCTGGAATCATGCAATTCAATTCGCAGTGCTGCGAGTAATTTATGTGGAATCAAATGTTCAACATTCTGATCTTTTTTACTTCGAATTCTCACTACACAGACTTCATTTGTATGGAAATAGTGTTTTTTTTAACAAAAATTACTTATATAGGTGGTTTTCATTAACAATTTTGTTCAAAAATATTTCCCGGGATTTTTTCATTCCCGTTTCCCGGGAAATAAAAAAGTCCGGGAAATCCCAAACCCTAGATATTACATAAACCACAAACCATTGTAAAACTCGCACTAAATTTTATTAATCTTACCATCTAATATATATATGTATGCGACTTGATGATGTGTTGATTGTGTTGTGTTGGATATATTCTAGCTACCGCATCCAATTTATCGCCAAAAAAAGTTTTTAAAAGAATTTAATTGTTAATTAGAAATTTACAATTTTTATTTTTTTGAATAAAAATTAAAACCCAATATTTAGAATTTAATTGTTTTTATTTTGAACACAAATTAAAATCCATTAAGTCCGTATTTTACGGTACGGAAACGGAGTTAAAACGTATTATGTTCGAAAATCCGATTACACGGACAGTTAATGCTCCGTATACGTACAAGCTTTGACGGATACGTGTTTTACGGACCGTTAATGTGCCGTAAAAGCCGGATTCATGATTCCGTATGTGCCGGAGTGTCCTTAAAAATGTTTCTTGGGAATATTTCAAACAAAAAAATTGTTTGCAATAAAATTTCAATTTAAAAGAAAATGTGATGGTTTTTACAAATTCCCATTGTTGGTGCCTACTGTTTTTTCTGTGTATGGGAAATTGTTGTTGACTTCCCAACAAAACGTCAGTAATGCGTGGTCAGTACTAATATCTAAAAATAAACAATAGAGTTAGGGTGTACTGCATAAATTTGTTTATATTTTTTTTTTTATAAAAAAAATGTCACAAATAATCATGGTATAATTTAAATTTTGAAATAATGATGAAAATATCACGTTATTGGTAAGTCATTATTTAATGTTCAAAAGTAGTGCAGAAAGTAAAGCGATATTAATACTGGTAGTCCAAAAAAATTGTACGACATTATTGTTTTTACACTGGGATAATGTATTCCTTGTGAGTTTACTTTTTACAAAATGCCCCTTGTTTTCAATACTTTTGAGCGTTTCTAATAGAAAACAATCGACATTTATTACCAAATAGAAAACAATCATCCAAACCACTGTGACATAATATGCCAGTTAAAATTCCTAATCTATATAAATACATATATAACTTATTTGACAAAAAGGTAAATAACCGCAAAAAATATATTATTCGCATTAGTCATATTTTAAAGTTCTAACAGAAGAGATTTAAAATTTTTTTTAATACTGGTATTATCGGAATTAGAATGATATTTCAACATATAAAATTGGTAAATCCATAAAAAATAATAAAATTAAATAAAAAAAATTCTTTTTAAATAAAACTTAAATTACAGCATGCACTTTTCCTGTTATTTTGCACAACATACTGTAAAGATACTGTCGCCAATCCAGCATTTGATGGTTATCGTTATGAAAAACCTAGTGTAACATTTGATTATCCTATAGCTATGAGGATGGTGCCAAAAAATCTTGACATTAAGCCAACTCTTACAACAACAAAAGAAAGTGTAAAAATTGAGACAAAACCAAAAGTCACAATTGAAACAATGGGTAAAAACGAAAATGTGCATCAAATTGAGACAATTGATAAAACCACAGTAATAAAGGCAACTCAAATAAAACCAAATTTAAATACTAATTTTAAGCAAATTGGAAATACAACAATATTGCTAAACCCAATAACTGAACAACTAAATTATAATAAAATAAAACCAGCCTTGGTTACACATAATAACCATGATAACCGTGAACTTTCCCATAATCGTCCTTTAGAAAGACGTTTGTCGCCGTATACAGAAACTTTTGTAGATAAGGAATATTTTGAGTGAATAAATCAATATTATTAAATAGCTAAACTTTTATGATACTTACTTACTTATATATTTTCAGTGCAAGTATATAAAAAATACTAATTAATTATCTGCATTGCTTTTTAGAAGCAATGCAGAACAAAAGCTCATTTTTTAGCGCTACTCTTTTTTTTCCTTCCAAAAGAGCAATAAAAGAAGACAAAGTGCTTGATGTTGTACTTTATTACTTCTAACATGAATCTTATAAATGTAATAAGATGAAGACAGAATTCTAAGGCTGGCCTGTTTTTTTATGTGCTACCTCGAAAGTTTAAGGGTTAAGAAGTGTGGTCAGAAATTACCCTATTTTTTGGTTTATTTTTTATTTCTCTTTGTTTTAATTTTTTTCAAAAGAAGTTGCAAGCAAATTTTGTATCAGCGAAAAGGTATTTCAAAAGTATATTTTCTGCCATATATTTGTTTTTTTTTTTTTTTGTAAATTATCGAATTGTAAAAAACACTAATTTTAGGGTACTTTATACTGGTATGACTTCTCAGTTTACAACCTATTAATTACTATTAAATTAAAAAAATTTATTTAAAAATCAAATATATCGGATCACAATTTATTTTTTAAATTTTCACAAAAAATATTTTCTACCCCCTTTTGGTTGGCCATACAGCACTTGTTACACGTTTTGGGTCTCCGCAGCGCAAGGTTAACGATTTTATGAGCGAAGCTTTAGGTATAAAAGACAATATAAAGTCCAACGGAAAATTCTAAGTTATATTTTGCATCAAATAAAATATAAACAATAATATAATTTAATGGAAAATCACTGATGAAGCTTGTCCATAAAAAAGGCAGAAACTAGATCTAGTCTGATTTGCAAATTAATAATGTGTCTATAACTTTGAAAAAATGTTTATTCTTCTTCTTAACCTCAAACATACTTAATTAAAAACTTTATATTTGATACGTATTTGACCTCCAACAAAGATGGGTTAACAATGACTAAAAAAGTTTATATTAAATAACCAAGAAACTATCAACAGAAAACATATAAAAGCAGCAACTGAAATTTCCGCACTCTATTTGAATTTCATCAGACTTGCTATAACTTGAAATATTTTGTTTAGCTTAAATTGGTATTCAATTTGGGGAAAATGATCAAATTTGCTATAAGCTTTCCTTACATATTTGGGTCTAACTTTTGTATTATTTTAGCTACATATGTGACTGGTTGATATATCACTTTAAAGCTATGATATATCACTTTTAATCTTGCTTAAAGTTTGGTCCCCAACTCACTATTTATTTGATAATTCCTGATTTATCAAAAAAAATTTTTAATTTTTAAGAATTTTTCTAAAATGAATTAATTGTTTCTATCCTTTTATAATTGAAGCTATGATTGAGGCACGTGAATAGTTACTATTTTGAAATGAACTTTAACCATTTATCGTTATCAAAGGTCTAAAGCCATTTTATCTTAATCCACGGTACGGGATGCTTTATCGTAGCTTTTTAATATTTTTGTATTAGTTCTTAGTTTTTTATCAATGACACTGTCAAATATCAGATTGGTACTCCTTTTGGTTTCTGAGTTATTTACAAAAGTGTGGGAAATTCTAGATCATAATACCTCCCAGCAAAATTCTTTTGAACTGGTTACCTTCGAATCTGTTCTAGAACAGGTCTTTTTACCACCAGATCCTTATAACAGGTTCTAGAACTGATTCCTGGGAGTCAAAATGTAAGGTTTTCCTATCGCAGAACCAGTTCTATAACTGGTTCTAGAACCGGTTCCAAAGCAACCTGTTCTAGTTTGGAGGAAAAGAACCAGTTGCTTTTGGGACAAACTCAAACAAAAATCGTCGATGGTAGAACATAAAGTTGAACAGGTTGTTTGCAAGTACAAGTTGTTCTACAACCGGTTCTGGTATTTAATTTAAAAAAAAGTTAGATTTTTCAGCATTTGTATGAAATAGGAACCAATAAGATTACCATTATAAGATCTCGCAAAGACAAAAATAAAATATGTTGAGGAACAACATATATTTTTTCAGAAATTTTAAAGAATCTATTTTGCAATATATGGCGATTTAAATCGCGGATTTCATTAAATTAAACTTTGAAAACTGTGAATATTTTATTTCTTATAGTATTTAAATAACCATCCTTTAAAATTTTACCACAATAACTCTCGTGGCTTAAGCCTTTCAAAAAATATAGACAATTTGGCTAAGTCAAAATTGGGATTAGTTTGATTGGTTTTAAATATAAAGAACATCAATCCCTTAGATCTTTTTCCTGTAGGAGCAATTAAAACAAAAATGTTTATTAAATTGCACGGAAAACATCGCCGGAGTCTGAAAAATCCTTAAAATTTTATTGAGATGATTACCAGGATTTAAATCAGAGATTATTTTTTAAATACACAAAGTTTTTATTTCCTGAAAAGTTTCAAAATTATTTTCATTATTTTTGTTTATATTCACTTTATTTATTAGAAGCTGATTTTTTATATTCCAAAAGACTGTTCAGTATGATCCTTTGGAAAAACCTAAAAAAGAACTCCACCATATCTTTCCGAATGGAATTTGGAGAATTTCAAGTGAAATGAATTGTGAATTCTATTTGGAATTTATAATATTTGATCTTAAAACTTAACAAAAATAACGGTAATTAATTTTTTTTCTTACAATATTGAGAAAATTTTAAGAGAAATTTCGATTTTTGATTTCGAAACGAGAAAATTCTAAAAGATATTAGCATTTTTCATTTCAAATTTAGAAAATCCCATTAGAAATTTAGTTCTGCAATTTAAATGAAAAAAATTTAAAATAAAATTTATTCTTTTTCCCCTAAGTTGTTTTTCACGTGGAAAAATATTACTCGAACTTTAAAGGCCTCAAATTCTAATTTAAATTATAAAAATTAACAATTTTTCAATTTTGTACAGACACAATCACAATATATAGCAAATATCATTTTTCCTCAAGAAAAATCATTAAAAAAAGATTAAATTTGCGTGAAAACAATCGCTACTCAGTTTTCACGTAAAATTCATAGTCTTGGAAAATTATTATTTTTTTGTTTTTTATATGGAGTACAACAATTTTTTCACGTGAAATCCGAACAACTTACGGTGCTAACACGTTTTTCTAAAGGGTACACATTTCGAAAATTTAAATAGTAAGAGCGTCTATTTTTATTTAAAAATCAATCAAAATCGGAATTTTGTATTAAAAAATACGAAATTTTAAAATGAAATTGTTTTTGCCATTCGAAATTAGAAAAATTTTCAAACGAAATTGTTCTATATAAAATTTTGAAAATCCAATTTGAAATTTAGATCTTTTAACTACATTTCTCCAAAAACTTTAATTGTTTCATAATCAAAATTATCAGTTTTATAAACGAATTTGTTAAAATGTCTATTGAACTTTTTTAAACGACGACTGGTTAAATGAAAATATAGAAAAATTTTTATATTTCATCGAATTATCCATAACAAATTTGTATTTCTTTATCCTTTTTTCTCTCCTTTTTCTTTTTTTTTTTTTTGCTGATTGGGGGGGGTGGATTTCCCTATTCCCCCCTCTGCCTGGAGCCGCGCATGCTTCAAGGGTTGTTTTTATTGCGTTTTACTTTTATTTAAAAGAAAAACTGAAATCTAAACATGAATAACAATCCATAAAACAATGGTAGTTCAACAATATAAAATTCACTATTTTAGTGAAAACTAAAACTATATTTTAATACTAATAAAGAAAATTAAATTAAATTTTAGAAGGAAATAAATATACTACAAAAATCGTTAAATACTCTTTAAAATTGGCATTTAAAATCGGATTTTAAAGTGTGATATATAGATTTTGTTGCCTCGAGGAGACCAGTGTTTTGCTATAAAGAAAAAATCCAATAAAAAAAATTTATACTGGGTTTATCGAAAAACTTCCTTAGCAAAAGTTATATGATTCTTTGCGAGCTTTAATTTTTTGATATTGGGGTCGTACATTAGGGTTGTAGCAACTGAGAACTGGTGGGTAACTACTAGAACGGGATACTTGAGGTTAATGACCCTTAGAGAAAAACACTGGCCTCCTTGAGAGAAAAACATCGGTGTATCATACTTTAAGATCGGACTGTAAATGCCAAAGATATAATGAAAAATGTAAAATGGCGACCCCTACATTCGGCAAAAAAAATATTTTTTTTTTGAAACCTCCTTGCAAAAATACTTTGTATTGGAGGGTGTACGGCGCACTTTTTTTTTGCCTGTGAGGTGGAACGCTCTAGTGTCCATCTTGTTAAAATTTGTTACTAGCACAGTGTTTATAATGGGTGTATCCCCCCCCCCCCCCGGACACTCGCATAACCTCTTCCATTTTTTGTGGCATAGAATGCACCAAATTTTGAAACTCGGAAATGTCGATTTCATCCATACCCGAGTGATTCCTTCTTTTAGCTCTCTTAAATTATTTAATTGGCGTCCATGTCTGTTGGAAAGTATTTTCAAACAATTTTATGTACACACAGAGAAAAAATTTGCCATTTTCTAACTGAAATTCGGTTACATCTACTGAAATAGGTTTGTACAACTGAATATTGGTTATCATAACAAAATTCGGTTAATACAACTGAATTTTAGTTGCAATACCCAAAATATATAGGAGTCACATTCCAATATGGTTTCACCAACCGAATTTATTAGTTGCAGCAACCAAAATAAACTCAGCAAATCGGTTGGCAATTTTTTTTTCTATGTGTATGTATTGAAAATTTACCACATACTGAAATTGATTGTTCGAAAGAAAAAGTTCAATATTAAAAACATCTTTCGTATCGAAAAAATTTTAGATTTTAAAGTACTTAGTATAGAGATATTTCATAGGAACCAAAGAAATTACCTGAAATGGCGTCCGATATGAGTTATACATCAATCCGAAAAACAAGTTACATTCATTAGAGATTTAGGAACACCCCTTTTAAATAAAAATATTACTAGATTCTGCGTTAGTGTTCTTACAAAAAACATTCAGTTTCTAAAATTACTACCTTAACTAAAAATTTTATTATAAATATTTATGAGTTACTTGAATAAATTTTAAGATTTATTGATATCAATACTGGAAAAATAACGTTTTTTTGAACAACTTTTGCCATATTTTCTATTGAAAAAAATCGTCATTTTGAAGAGGAAAATCGTCAAATCGTCATTTGGCTATTTTCGATAGTAAAACTCGTCAAAATAACGATAAATCGTCAAAACAGGCAACATTGGTAACAATGGACAAATTGCACGAATTATACTTTCAATTGCTTCCGCATCCACCATATTCGCCAGATTTGACTCCCAGTGAATTTTACCTGCTCCCAGCGAATTTTGCCTATTTTGGGCCAAAGATAATTCATTCTAAAAAAAGGTATCGAAATGTTAGCAAGGCGTTAGAGTGATTGTATCACTCTTGAAGGAGCCTATGTTAATGAATAAAGTCGAATTTTGCCGCAAAATTGTTGTTCTATTGCTTATCCTACGGATTTTTCAGTCGATGTGTTAAATACCATAAATTTTTTTAAAGTTAAATTATATGAAAAAATTAAATTTTTCTTATTGAAAGTATATTTCTTTCCTTGAATGTATATATTTTTTAGATAGAGTTGAAAAAGCCCCAAAAATGGATATCGATAAAAGTTCGATACAAAAAAAATATGCATTAAGATCACAGTGTTTGCTACATAAAAACCTTTCTTAAGAATTTTTCTTAAAAAGAAAATTTGATAGAATTCATTTTCTAAAATGCGCAATAAAAAAACCACTTAAAATTTTCGTATGGCATAATCTTAGAATTAATTTATATTTAAAATAAATAGATAAAAACATATTTAAAAACAAAAACAACCCTCCTTTCTAAACTCTACTAATGACTGGATACATGGGCATCATAATCAAATTGTTCCCAATCATGACTATGCTCGCGTGCCTGCGATGAACCCTTCGATAATAACTTTTGATTACGTTTCTCACGAGTCACATCAAAAACTTCAAGATGTTCACGTAAACGTTTTTCTTTTTCGGTTAAAGGTTGCGGTTGACGGACTTGCCTAGAATTACGACTTTCTTCCATTTGCATTTCGGACATTTCATTGCCTTCTAGTTCAGCATTAAAAAATTCTTCAAAATTTTGATATTGCAAAGATTCAGCAGGTTCATGATCATCGGTCCTAATCATTTCATAGTTATTGTTGTGAATCATACTATCATCCGATGAGGGTGAAGGATAGGCATGCGTTAAGTGTATCCCTAGGAGTCCTAACATTGTCATTAGTTTAAAGAACTAAAATGAAAGATTATTTCGATTAGACATTTGATTGAGTACATAAATTTATATAAGTAACTAAAGTTCAATTTCAGTCAATTATTAGTTTAATGCATGAATTACTCTTGCATTATGTGATTGAAATTAAACTTGATTTATGGTTTAATTTCAGCAGTACCTTTTTAGTTATAATTCCTGCCATTTTTTATATACACCGATAATTTTTGCATTTACTCAATGAAGTACTCAAAATAACAACTAAAAATATTCGCTTAATGTTTCGATTTTTATATAAATTTCACCCACTTTAAGAAGTTCCTTAAAGTAAGAACACTTAAGGAAAACACAAATGGGAACACTTGATACTTAATGAGGTAATAAAAACCGGATTTTTATTAATTTCACAAATTTCAAATTTAATATGTTAAAAAATATTAAATGAAAAACAATACCGCCCAAAAAAATTCCAAACATACAAATATTAAAAATACAATATTTATTCACTGCTCTTGCAGCTATTTTTTATTTTCAGTTAACATTTTGACGCAGTATAGTAATAAAAAAAAAAACAAACTCAAAATTAAATAAGCGTTAATGTTTACATTAGAGTGTACACTGACCCCTATTCCTTATAAAAATTAAGGAAAACAAATAAAAAACAAAATAAAAATCAAATTTAATAGGGTTGCCAAATTCTGCCTAACACTTTTAGTGGGATTGTCTGATGTTTTTGGAATTTAATCGCACATGCAAAAGAGTTTGTCGGAGGAATTTACTGAAAGTGACAAAATTATATTTACCCAAAAGTTTGACAGTTGCTATTGACGGTTGTTTGTGTAGAAATCAGTATTTGTTGTTTTTAACTGTAATTACCTACCGTTGTTTTTCTAGGGAAAAAATCAAAACAAATGTTATAAACGTTATTTAAGAAAACAAATAACGAAAAGTACTGTAATTTTGTAACAGTTATTTAAAGCAGTTACTTTTAATATCATAATAAACAACTACCAAAAGTCATAAAAATTCTAAAGAATGTCTGTTTTTCAAAAAAAAAATTTTTTTGTTTGATTCAAAATATTATGTGTAAATTTTTAATATTTTTAACACATTAGAAAAATGCTAAGAATTAAAAATATGCACAAATATGCATTAAAATTCACAAAATATGCAAAAGTAGCAAAATATGTAAAAATATGCATTAACCCTTAAATGCATGATCTCTTCAATTTTAACCATTTTTTATATATGGGTGAAATCAAAAAATGTGATAAGTTTTTGGGCCAAATTTGTGAGAAGGAAAAAGTGTTAATATTTCGGTTTTTCTTAATGGAATCAGTAAGTTTAGTCATTGTAAACCTAATTGCAAAAATTCTCTTCTATAAGTTGTCGCAATAACTTTTTTTGCACAATTTTAATTTTTTTGTGGTAATGGAGTTTACATTTCCGCAAGCAAAAGATATAACAAAAAAAATTGCGTACGAAATTTCTTCAATTTATTAGTTTTTTGTATTTGGGTTTTCAACATGCTTTCCAATAAAATACAATTTGTGTTTATCAAATTGGCGGTTTCGCGAATAAAAATACAATTCATTCCGCGAAAAAAAATTTTTTTTTTAATTTTGTGTTTTTGGTCCTTTTAAATGCTTTTCAAAAATATAAAATTTTTTTAAATCCAAACAGCGGTTGCGCAGTTACAAAATAATATATTAAAAACATAACATTTCGCGATCAAAAAATTCTTAAATTGTGTGAAACAAATTTAATTTGTCAAACTAATGTTAGTAATGACTCGAAATATCGATTCAAAACCAATGAAATGCAAAATCAATCGTTTTTCGCTCCAGCAGTTTAGGGTAAAAACTGATAACTTTTTTGATTTGACGCAAAATTATTAGTTGAATCATCTTTTGACGCATAAATATAAGTTGAATCACCTCTGTTTATGGTTATTTTAAAATATTTTAAACATTTACCTACATTTTTTTAATGTAATCTGATGCAAACAATTGTGGTTACGGAGTTTACAGTTACGGAGTTTACATTTGGTTACTTTTTTCGTTTTCTTTCAGAAACGCTTTGTCAGAATTTTCTTTCCGAAACAAACTCGTATGATGCCTACAAGGTGAATCCAAATATGACATTAGTTTACTTACTCGTTAAATAGTTTGGTGTAAAAATTAGGAACGGAGTTTAGAACATATTTTCAAATCTTATTAAAGACATCCTTTTTCGTCTGGAGAATGTTACATGCTGCAGAAAAACTTCAAGTCTGTTATACTAGATCATTATTTACAGTCCAACGATCCCAATGTTCCCAAAAGTAAATATAGTTACTTTTGGGAACATAATAAACCGCCCTATCGACGAGCACAGCCGAACCAGTAGGTAGCCGTTCCTTTTATAAATCAACCCAAGTTAAAGAATCAGTAGGTTTGAGGTTAAGAAGAAGAATAAACATTTTCTTCAAAAGTTATAAACACATTAAATTTGCAAATCAGACTAGATCCAGTTTCTGCCTTTTTTATGGACAGGAATCGTTACAGAGATTTTTGGCGCCCTACGTGGGGCCTCAGTTGCGTTTTTATTTTAAACTTTATGGTGCACTTAAATCTTGAAGCTGAGGGCCTTTGAATCCGTATATGTGTTGATACATATTCATTTTTTTGTTTCTTTGTTTATTTACCTTTCTTCTGGCTTCTGTGTTTTGATAATTATTAGTTTGGAAAATGTGTAGTTATGGTTTACCTGGCTTCATATCCTTACTTAATATTATTTGGATTCAAAAGCATTAACAGGGTCTGGGTTCGTTTACTGATCTATATTGGTACAATACTCGTGAGACTCTTATCCAATTTTTTTTTTTATATCACAGCAGGCAAGAAGATTATACAACGATTTCGTTCGTTTATAAATTCAACGCGAAAACAAATTTAAGAAACTATAAAAAAAAATTTACCTAATTTGTCACCTTTTTTCCTTTTTGTTTCATCAAACTCATCTAACAATTTTTTTCTGTTTCCCAATACGGAACTGATCAACACCGGGTGGTATAAGATTATTATGTTGAACTCGCCGCAATCTTGTAACTCTTTTCAGATTTTTTTGTTCAATTAATTTCATAAATTCTAAATGGTATTTATCAATTTTTGTTGCGTGTTCGGCGTATTTGATCAGACATCTATTTGACAGGTTTATATGGCAGATTTTATATTTCAGATTTATTTTGCAGATTTATTAAATAAAATTTATACAAATTTTATTACCCATTCCTGGATGAATTTCCTATTTTTTATTGGTTTCGGTTTTCTGGACTCCTTCACTTTCTGTTTCACTTTCTGTATATAATACTAGTTCTTTCCTTTTCACAATTCTTATTATCACAAAATTTTTGCACTTTTTATAATTAGGTATGGTACAGATGTTCAAAAATGTTCTAATTTTCTTTAAATTTTACAATTCTCCATCTTCCTTCCAATAATTCCAAATTCTTCATCAATGAAATTTTAAAATTTTTCTTGACAACATCAAACAATTTTTAAAGCAAAGCTTTATAGTAAAATATTTTTTCAAATTTACACCCAAAGAAAATTTTAGTCTAATTAAAATCAAGTGAAATTCCCATCAACATTCGTCTACAAATAAAAAGTTTCCCTCACAAGTGTAAATAACATTATACTTTTCGCAATATAATTAATAGATAACTCCATGGTGTATGCATTTTTATCAAAAATTATGACAAAAAATCGTTACAGAGTCGTTACAGAAGTCGTGTTAGCAAAGATTAGAGTTTGCTGTTCGGTTTTATTCGAAACCGAAACCGCGGTTTTTCAAGCCTTAAAACCGAAACCGAAAACTGAAAAAAATAAGTCGGGTTTTAATAAATACTTTAACCACTTAAAATAATTAATTAAATAGCATTCCAGTGTACAATTAGCATCCGAAAAGACTCATAGCAGTCCTATGACCTTATTAAATCATAGCTAAATGACGGTGTATTTCTTCACTGATGAAGCGTCTTTCCAAGCGCACTTTTATGTCTCACAAAAGACTCCGAATTATGAGCATTATTGGAAAATTTTTAATTTTCTGAGCCATTATGAGTCATTTATGAATTATTTTTGAGACATTTGTGAGCAATGACAACATTTTTTTAACATTTTGATACACCCAAAGTTTGAGCACCCTGAAATTGATCATATTTTAGAGTCTTTTTTCAGTCATAATTTCTGAGCTCTCAGAAAAACGTTAGCTGGGATATTATTGAATTTCGAAAATGGCTCAGCTCCTATTTTACAAAATTCCATTTTCTACATTAAGTATTACTTTAAAGAATTTTTTTTGTTATTACGGATAACACAAACTGAGTCTTATAATTTTATAAAAAAATACACCAAAAAGTCAAGTGGTTTGAGATGTTGAATTTTATATATTCAATTCAGATTTTCACAGCGTATTTTTCAAAGCGTAGTCCACAACATTTTTAAAATTTTACCTTTATGTTTTTTCAACCAAATTGCTAAAATTTAAATTTAAACTCTTGAAAAATACAGCTTTTGTTGCTTACAAAAGAATACAAAAATTTAATTTATAACGAGCTTCCGCGTCTTTTTTTTTTTCTTCTCCCACAAATGTCTTGAAATGGCGTTATTGCCTTTCGAGTGAGAAATTTAATCGAATTTTAATACATATCTTGAACGAGTTAAAGTACGTATTTAATTTCTATACATATTTAATTATTTTAAAACAATTCCATTAATGCCACAAGAAAACCGAAAAATAACCGAAACCGCGGTTTTCAAATTTTTCGGTTTTTAGCAAACTCTAGCAAAGATATACGAAAAAGTTTGTAAAATGTATTAATTTTTATTAAAAACGTAACTTTTCCTCTTCATAAAAATTCATATAGTTAGTGTTTAGCTTCATTGATTATTAAAATATAAGCTATCAAAGTTAAAAAACCTTATGAGTTACTGGTTACGGAGTTTACATTTAGTCTATAAAATTTGTCTCAAATTTTATGTATTAACCAAAAATTGGTCAGATTGTTATAAATTTTATAAAACAGGTGACAATGCGCTGATATATATCGCAATATAGAACTCAAATGTTATCCATGCATTAGAAATTAGTTGGCTACACGGTTTTTATTACAGTTTTTGATATCACCCATATGATTTCTAAAGACATGTTGTACATTTTAAGAAAAATACCAAAAAAAAAATTATTTTAAAAAAGGTGATTTTTATTGAGAAATATGGTTTTTTGCCAAATACAGTAGACGCTCGCAAATTAGAACCGCTTTGTTTTTGAGGCAATTCTAATTTCTGTACGTTTTTTTTTCGAAAAAAAAAATTGAGTAAATTTACTTCCAAAAACTTAAATAAAACTCTTTTTAATATTTTTTAATTCAATTTTATTTGATAAAAACAAGAAAACAAAACACAACAATTCAGTCCAATACATCAAATGTATTTTTTTAAATTAAAAATATGAATATAAAAAAAAACGAATGGCAACAAAACATAGCAATGCAGTCCAATTACATCACATGTATTTTTTTTAATTAAAAACTAAAAAACTGTATTTAAAAAAAATTAAACAATTAAAATTAAACAATGGCCAAGTTAACAACTAATCTTTGTTTGACATATAATCAGTTATATTTGTTTGTTTTTTTGGTTTCTTTAAATCCGAAATATCATTACGGAGAACCAAAAGATTACTTATGTGCTTAGTTGAAAACAATTCACTGTTATTGCACCATTTTATTAAATTATTTACGCTTTCAATGGCTGTAGTATTAGAGACAACTGATGATACTGCAACAACGTCGTCTTCGCTGCTATCTGAAGACTCACCATCGCTACTGAGAACATAAACAGATCCGTCATCAAACATATCTTCATTCCATCTGTCGATGTCTTCTATACCGATGCAATCGTTGGGAGCTATTTCTTTTAAAAGAGCTTGAGTTATCTGAATAACTTCGTTGCAGTCCTGATCTATTTGCAACAATTGTCCTATTGGCACGTCATCGTCGCTGTCGTATTGGTTAGAGTCCCAATTGGACAACTTTGACCAAGATTTCTTCATAACACTTTGTGGTACCGCATCCCAAGCTTGTTTCAGTAATAATATAGCATTGCGGATCGAATGGGATTTCAAATGATTCTTCAGTTCACCACCTTCAGCAATTAACTGAGAAAGAAACATACTTCTGTAATTGAGCTTTGTTAACTTAATAGGGTTTTGATCCATTGGTTGTAAAGCTGCTGTCACATTTGGTGGAAAGAATAATGCAACTATGTTTCCATCGTCACTTTTAAGTTTCTCAATGGGTGTATGAGCGGAGCAATTATCTATAAGCAAAATGGCTTTCGGAGGCAAATTATTTTCCTGAGAAAAGCGGATCACCTGTGAATTGAAAAAAATTTTAAAATTATGTACTGAACCTGAAATCAATATTTTTGTTTACCTCTTTAATAAATATTCCGTGAAACCATTCGTGAAAAATCCGAGAAGTCATCCAAGCATTTTTTGAAAAGTTGTAATGCAGAGGATTATTGAAATTTTTAAAACACCTGGGTTTTTTTGCTTTTCCAATTACCAATGGAACTAATTTGTGTGATCCATCAGAGTTTGCACCAAGTAGGACTGAAATTCTGTCTTTTTGAATTTTATGTCCAGGGGCGTTTTTTTCAAAAGCAGAGACATAGGTTCTGTCTGGTAGGCAACGAAAAAATAATCCGGTTTCGTCGACATTATATATTTGTGACTCCATTGAACCCATCTCAGCGATCTTTGCACGATATCGATGAATAAAAGGAGTGACTGAAGCAACATCACTGGAAAGAATCTCGCCACAAATTTTTAAAAAACGGATACCGTGTCGCTTCTTAAATTTGGTAAACCATCCATCACTTGCCCGGAATGCATTTTCATCTTTATCGGGATATTCCTCTCTAAATATTTGTTTAGCTTTCTCTTTTAATATTGGCCCAGTCAATGTACACTTTTTTTCTCGTTGATTTAAAAACCACTCATACAGACGACTTTCCATTTTTGGATATTCAGCGCTGTGCAAAGATTTATTGTTTGCCTCCTGATATGTGTTTGAAACAGCATTTAATATTGCTGTTCTATGTGATTTGATGTAGCTGATTGAAGATGTTGTCACATTAAAATCTAGGGCTAACCGGTTCCCTTGAACGCCTTTGTCAAGCTTTTCTAATATTTTGACTTTAGTTTCCAATGATAAAGTGTTTTTTTACGTTTATTTAACATTTTAAATGATACAATTTCACTATTTAATAGAGAAAATGCCAAAAATGTACATAAATGCGACAAAAAAAAAACAAATAGGGAAAAACATATATAATTTGGTGATTCCCCTTTTTAGTTTTACTTTATTCAAACAGAATAAAAATAAATTGGGGATTTCCTGTGTATTCAAATAACCAAAAAAAAAAACGCTCAGAAATTAGAATTTTAAATTCGAATTTCAGAGCGTTTAATGTATTGCAAACATTGATTCTAATTTCTGGACGTTCGAATTACTGAAAGCTCTAATTTACGAGCGTCTACTGTAGCTGCATTGTGATTATTTAAACGTGTATGAATAAAAAAACAAAAAAAATATATAAACTATAAATTATACATTTATTGTCGCCAAAATTAATTTTATTGCGAGAATACTACTTTAAATATTTAAACAAACATTTTTGTATATTACAATTTTGTAAAAAAACGCGTGTTTTAGATTTTTCACAAACATACGAAGCAAAACTAAGATTTTTCCTACAACTGTTTAAAAAACCTGAGCTAAACTATAAAAACACTTTACACAGAAGGGGCCCCAATACCCAAAAATGCAGTTTTGTGCATCAAGTGTGTTTTTTTTAATAAAAAAACTGGTATGTTGCCAAATGGATACACCATGCATTTAAGGGTTAATAAATCGATGCCATATTGATTCAAATCTGTTGGTTAGCAAAAATATTTGGTTAACGTTTTTTATATGAACTTCTAAGCCCTAGTTAAAACCCACACGATGTGGTAAACACCCAGCAAAAACAGAGATTCAACTACTTACTATAGAGAGGGAATTTTGCTTGACGAGTTTTAATGAAATTTTTTACAATAGTAAAATAATTAAGTTTTCTTCACATAGTAAATTAAAAATTTCATTCAATTCAGTTTTAATGAAACTTTTTCATTAAGCTTATGAAACTTTTAACAAATAAAATGATATTTTTACAAAGTTCTACGAGTTCCAGTGAAACTTCAGATAATTCTCTCAGTATAGTACCAGTATATTTACTCGATGTGCCAAAAGTCTTGGGTAGTTCATACCATCTCACAAAAACGCAAAGTAATGGGTACTATTTCACTATATTTATTGCACCCTTAACTAAAATTCTCTTTTCAGAATTTGATTCGCTTCCATATAGTCGTTATGCCCGCTTTAAATTTTCGTCTGGCTTACTTGTTAAAATAAAAGTTGTGGCAACCACATTTAATAACTAACCAGTTTTCAATATTAAAAAATTAAGACAAAACATGTTAAAAACGAATAAATAAAAAAATCAAAATAAAATTAACATAAACAAATAAATGTTAACATTTCATCAATTATAAAATTATGATTTAAAATTCCCCCGTATACTTGTTTTTCACTTTCGTTAAATAAATCAGTTTACAAAAGTCAATGGCCTGCGATTGCACAGATTCTTTTTTTTTTTTTTTTTTTTTGTTTGCTTCCACTCAGTCTAACAAGTAAGTGAAATAATCGACAATATTCAATACAGTTATTAATGAGCTTGTTGCTGCTCTACTTTAAAAACAATAAAAAAATTAAAAAAAAAATACTGTAAAAAGGTCCATTGTTTACTATTCATAAACAATATACACATCGTTATAAACGCCCATTACAAAACTTTAGTTTTAAAGTATGAGATTCGATGATCATAAAACAAGACCTCTTAATTAATGTTCGATTTTTTTTTTTTTTTGTTAATTTACTTTACTATTCTAAAAGCATTTGCCAAATGTTATTTAGCAGGTATCAATTTATGATCATATTATATTCCCTAATCAATGATTTTTTTTAACAGCGGTTCTTTATTATGAACATAGGTGGATGCAAAATATACTTACTTAGGTTTAGGCGCCCAACAAAAACATGGTAAACACAGGTCATTACCATTCAGATTACCACACTTACAATATATTTTCCATAATCGATTGAGGTTTATTTGAAAAGTAATAGGTAAAGTTTGTTTTCAATTGAAGAATCAATTAAAATACATAGAAACATATTGTTAAACTTTTTATATTCGTCAATAAAAAACAAACTACAAAAAATATGTATCGTCCGTAGGAGTTGATATTTTCAGTCAAATATTCTATTTTTAGATTTCTATTTTTAGAAAAAATAATTTAAATAATTTCGTTGTTTTCTGTTTTAAAACAAAAAATTCAAATATTTTCGGTTTTCTTTTTTGTTAAAATGGTTTGTTTATATACAAAATTATTTCAATTCAAACTAAAAGAAATTCTTTACTCATACACACAAACATAGCCACTAAAAATATGAATGTGTGTGTTATGTGTGTAGTGTTTTGAAAATTAAAACAAACAAAAAAAACTTTCAAATATGAAAAAACAAACCACTAAATGGTTTTTTTTTACGTTTTATCAGTTAAAAATTGATGATTATTTTAACAGACTTTTCAATTATTTTTATTTCTTTTATGGATTGTTTAAACAATATTTGAAAATAAATAGCAAAATGGTTCGAATATAATGTAAAATCAGTAGTCCTTTTTTTAATTGTATTATCAATTAATTTAATATGTATTTTAGGTTGTTTTAAACGATAAAATATTGTGAGTGCATGTAATAATAGGTGATTATTTACTCATTTATTAAAGCACACAACGTAATGTACTACAAAACTTAAAAAAAAACACTTTCCCGGACCTGGTATTTAATTAGGCCATGTATAGATATTACGGGAAACAAACACTTCGTCCATTTAGCTCTAACTCTCTTGATTTTCAAGTTATAGCTCCACCAAGGAGCCGATATAGTTAGGGGTAGTCGAAATAGCGCCAAAACTAAAATATACCATATAACCTAGAGAGAACCCCATAAAGACAATCTGATGAGAGTGTTTGGTTACGCTTGAAAATGCATTAATTGTCAACCGTTGGTTCTAGGAAAGTTTTTTTTTTTGTCATAAGTTTTTTCTCTATTTGTTGTAAAATAAATTGTGATTTATATTTGAAATTTACCATATCGAGACCCTATATTCAATACTCCATATCTGCAATTTTGACCAAAATGACTTTTTGATGGCAAAATCATTGTTAATATTATATCCATCTATGATATCAATTTGGAAGCAAAAATATCCATTCTTTGCCACTTTTTTGAATATTTTACATTTTCCCATATCTACAAACAAATTTATTTTCAAATACCGAAGTATATATCTACATATAAATTTAAATTATTTGAATTCTATAAGGTATACATAAAAGTTTTTTGAGAATATCTTTTTTTGCAAAGTTTTTGTTTTGCAACTAACCACCAAACTTTATTTTAGGAGATGTGCATTATAGTGCCTAGATTATAAATTTAAAAAAAAAACCGCACTTAAAAAATTGAAAAATAAAAGCGGAACGCTAAAAAAGCCTTTATGGTAGAAAAAAAACAATTTAAAAATTCAATCGGCGATTAACATTCTGCAAACGAATATAATGATGAAAAAAATTTCCTTTTTGCAAAATATTTTCGAGATTTTTTTTTTACAAACTAAGAACCAACCTTTGGTGTGGAAATTGGTATTATATTCCCAAGATTATAAATTAAAAAAAAAACACACTTAATAAATTGCAACCACAAAGTCGCCCTGGAAAAGGGCGAAAAAGGCTTTAAGGTGCAAAAAATGAATTAAAAAAATTAATCAGCGATTTACATTCTGCAAACAAATATATTAATGCAAAAATTTTTCTTTTTGCAAATTTTATTTTTCGCGACTTTTTCTTTTTTTTTCAACTAACACCAAAAATATAACAATAAAAATATAAACAATAATACAATTTAATGGAAGTTCGCTGATGAAGCCTGTCCATAAAAAGGCAGAAACTAGATATAGTCTGATTTGCAAATTTAATGTGTTTATAACTTTTGAGAAAGGTTTATTCTTCTTTTTAACCTCAAACCTACTAAATTAGAATTAATAAAAATACATATTAATGACAATATTAATTGTATTTGGTCTATACGACGCGTTTGAAAAAACAACATTATTACTATAAAAAAATAAAAATGCCCTGTTGGCTGTCCGTCTCCAATATACACAAATTGCCTGCACTTGTACGTACAAACCATACGTAAATGTGGCAATATTTGTGAAAAGGTGACACGGAGGAAATAAGAAGATAAACAGAGAAAATCTGAAGTAGAATGTTTGTATATGTCTGTTTGATCACTTCTGAAATTATTCATATAGAGACAATATGACAATAAAAATATAAACAATAATACAATTTAATGGAAGTTCGCTGATGAAGCCTGTCTATAAAAAGGCAGAAACTAGATATAGTCTGATTTGCAAATTTAATGTGTTTATAACTTTTGAGGAAGGTTTATTCTTCTTCTTAACCTCAAACCTACCAAACTTTGTTTTATGAAATGTGTATTATAGTCCCTAGATTATAAATTTAAAAATAATAGCGGAACGCCAAAAAAAGACTTTATGGTACAAAAATTTAATTTAAAAACTTAGTCAGCGATTTACATTCTGTAAAGAAATATATTAATGCAAAAAATTTCCTAACCTAACAATTTTTTCTTATTTTGTAGAGCTGTGTTATTAGTTAAGCCAAAAAATTGTTGTTCCTTTTTATATAATTTTCTGACATTTTCTTTTCTTTAATAGTTAAGTTAAAGTTAACCCTTCAGTATAAGACCCACCGTTAAAGGTTATTGTTAAAAATTGAAAGCAATTTCATTGCGTTCATTTGGAAGCGAATAAGAAAATCCTTTCAATTTATTGAATTATTACTGTTAGGATTTCCATAGTTGAGTATCCGGTACTTAAGTAAGCAATACATTTACAATTCAACTTAAAGGCTGGAAAATATAAAAATGCTAAAACAAAAGTTGGCAAATGTTCCTACATTGTTATGTTTTTATTTATTTTAGCCACATATACGAGTACATACATAAGCTGTTGAAATTGGGTCATTGTTTTAAATACAAAAAAAAATAAGAAAAAAAAAATAAATAAAACACATTTTTATTACACACAATTTTTTTACTAGGTTATATTTAAATTCTCAATAATTTGATAAAAATTAATTTTTTCCACAAATACGAAATTCAATTTTGTTTGGTACATTTAGTGTAAAATAAATTTTGTATTTTATTTTTTTGTAATTTATTGTAATTAATCATATTTATTAAATATTTTATAATTGTCATTTTATCTACAACCAATTAAGAATCATAAATTGACAATATTAACAGATTATCGGTTTTTATAACGTGTTAAATTCAATAATTAATGTTCATACATGCGTATGTATTTTATTTTAAAACTTATTATAAAACCAATTGCATTTTTTTTACTCATAAACATGCTGATATTAATTACTAAAACATATACATACATATAAAATGCTTGGGGAAAACAAAGAGGGTAAACATTGTGGGAAATGTTTTGAAAAATGTATGCAGGATAATTTGTGCTAACAAATTAATTTATGACATTAATGTTTAAAGGGAAAACTTTTAAAAAAAAGTAATTGGTAGTTAAAGTTTGCATAGAAAATGGGCTAATGACAACAGTTTCTAATAAATTGTAATGAAACCAGAAACAAAATAACGAAAATAAATGTTAGTCCAGTATTGATTGGAGCAATTAAAAAGGCACTGTCGCTAAAAATTAATCAAGGCTTTTAAGTAGTTCTACAGTAATATAAAATCCTTAAATCGTATTATAATGAAAATATTCCAAAAAATTATTTCAAACAAAAGTTTTTACTCTTTTGAAATACAAAAAATGTTTAACTTTTCATTAGATTTTCTAAAACTTGCTTATGCTCTTATTTATAAAAATTCTAAACAACAAAAAGTTTGAACAAACAAATATTTAGCATAACATTTGGAATATTATCCGCCAAAATAACAAATCATGTAAAAAAAACTCCCTTATCAAAAATTTTATAAACAAAATTATAAAAAAGTTTATGGCAAAAAAATGTCTTTGATCTAGCACGTGTATACTAGGGGATTCATGTAAAATACCATAAAATACATGAATTTAAGAGAAACGAAAAAAAATATTATAAAAAATTCAAAACAACACAAATAACAGCATCAAAACACCTCAAAACAATTCAACTGTGTACGAACAAAATTTATATTTTTTTTTCGTGAGCGTTTTAGTGAATATGAATCTAGCAATAACAACAACATGTTAAAACAGCAAAAACTTTGTAATTATACAATACAAAATTTCTACATACTACAATTTATAATAAAAAACAAAAAACACAAACATAAAACGTAAAATTATGTTATGAAAAATTGTAAAAATTTGAAATGGAATAGCTTTCACAAACATAAAAAGAATATTTTTAGGATAAAAAAGTAAATGATCCCTTTGTCTATTGTTTTTTTTTTGTCTAGTTTTTAAAGCCATGAAAATAAATAATACAGTGGAAACAAATGATACGGCACAGTCAGAAATACTGACACCCTACAAAAGGTCTCTAAGCTCAACTCAAACATAAATAACGTCTAGGGGCTAGACCAGAAAATTTTTTTTGTAAAAACTGCTCGCCTCCACCTTTATTTTATTTCATTTATTTTCCTGTTAAAAACTTTTAAAATTTGGAAACATTTTTCTTTAACAACTTTTATAAAGGAGGTGTTTTCGCGCAACTTTTAACGACAAAAATTTTTCTCATTCGTAAATGAACAAAATTGTAAAAAATCTTTAAGGCAGCCAATCAGAACAAAGTCTTTAAAAATAAAATGTTCTGATTGGTTGATTTTTGAAAACTTAATCAGTAAAATTGAACGTGTATTCTTGGCTTTATAAAAATTCTACTTTGTATTTTTTTTTTTTTTATTTACATTGACAGAAATAAATATGTACAAATAGCAGAATAATTTAGTGGAAATTAGTTAAAAACGAACTACACAGAAAAAGTTACTAAAAATTGGTTAAAAACATCCGCCCTTACTATCTAAATTTTTTAAACGTATATTTTAGTTAAAGTTGACTTTAGTTAAAATATTGGGTGGCAGTATGCCTTGACTTGGTTTATTTTTTGAGCATTTTTATGTAGGGCATACACGTTCAATATTATTAGCTGTGTTTTCGACTTAACTATATCCGTTAACTCATAAAAACTCTCAAAGTGCATAAAAACGCTTTTAAGAAAAAAACTAACACACAACTTTTCGTATGCACGTTAACTTTCAACACGGATAATTATCAACGTTGAAAACTCAACGTTTATACATTTTCACATCTAACGTAACTTATTCGCGTTACTTCCTTGGAACTTTTGCTGACGTATGTTCGATTATAACCGAGAAATTATAAACATAACCTGTTTAAAAAATTTTTATACTACAATCGGTTTAACGTAGATTTGCTTTAAAGACTTAACGTTGATAGGCATGAGACAAAATACAGCTATTGATAAATTTTTCAAAACTCAACCAATCACAACATTTTATTTTTAAATACTTTGTTCTGATTGGCTTTATTGATTAATTTATTTTCAACTAATCAAAATGTTTGAAAATATAAATACTTTGTAGGGTTTTCATACACAAAATGAACAAAACCGTATGATTAAAAATAAAGTCGATTTTATATTTGAAATACTCTTTTATAGTAAGGGCTATCATTTTTAAATAATTTTTGATAACTTTTTCTGCTCTTTTCACAGATTTATTGCTATGAGCGTAGGCACTATAATCTCCATTTTATCCATATCAATTTTCGTTCATCAAACTTTTCTTGAATGTAGGGATACAACCTTGCGGTTTGTTCTGCATTTATTTTTTTTATATGGAGTTTTAACAATTAAAAACGCACTGCGGATTCTCTCTAAATTTCCGCAGCGGAATCCGCAGCTGCAGCCGCAAGTTTGTATCTCCACTCAGGGCTGCCATAATTGCCGATTTTTCGGCATTTTGCCGATTTTTTATTAAAAAATATGCAAAATGCCGATTTGCCGATTTTTGGTCGAAAAATGCCGATTTTTTGCTAAAACTAAAAAACACGAAATTTTAATTTTTTGTGATTTACAAATCATGTTAGGACTTGTACTTTAGGTAGAAGAATATTCTCTTCCGATTTCTAAATAATTTTCAAAATTCTTTTGATCCCGAATACAAAAATATCAAACATAAATCAATTTCTGACGATGATTAATGGCAATTTTCTCTGTTTAAACTACTTTTAAAGAGAAATATGTAATACTAAAACTGAATTGATAATATCAAAAACGTTGGAAAAATCAATAATAAATGCATACTTTTAAAATTTTAAGTGCATATTTTTCGAATTTAATCATACATACATCTTATGTACATAAAACACGATTATAAATGCATGAATATACGAGCCCTAGTAATAATAGGCCTTTTTTAATCACTCTATTTAGTTTTAGATTTATTTTATTTTGTTTTTTAATTTTGAAAATTTAATATTTTTATCCAAATTCTACATTTATTCGCTTAGATAATGTGAAAGAAAAAATTTTAATTTTTCGAAAACGCAATTTCTGGAATTAAATTAAGTTAGATCCAAAACGGATTTATTTTATTTATAAATCTATTTTGGATTTAGTTTATTTCAATCCCGGTGTTCACATTTTTAGAAAATTTAATGATTTTCTTTCACATTATATTAGCGAATAAGTATTAGATTTTGAGAAATATATTAAATTTTAAAAGTTAAAAAACAAAATGTGAATACTTAAACGAAATAAAATAAATCCAGTGATAAACGAGTAAAAAGGTTAAAGTCGGGCATGCCGACTATACAATACCCTACACCAGTCTGGGTAAAAGCCAACTAATGTTTGGATCCGAAATTCGAATGGGTTAAAAGGGGCTTGTATCAAAATTTTCTATAATGTGAGTCAGCGCACCAAATTTCATTAAAATATCTTAATATTTGCGATCTGCAGTTTGTAACCAAACCAATTTTGGGGGGACCCTTAGATGGGCACTAGGTCTAAACATGGACCAGTGTTAACCAAAACCAATAGGCTTCGTCTCTGGGCCGACAAAAATCGGTGTACCAAAGTTCATCAAAATATCTTAATATTTGCGACCTGCAGCGTATAAACAATATAATTTTGGTAGGACCCTTATATGGGCCCTAGGTCTAAACATGGACCGATTTTAACCAAAATCAATAGGCGTCGTCCTTGGGCCGACAAAAGTCGGTGTACCAAGTTTCATCAATCTTAATATTTGCGACCTGTAAGTGCGCACAAGAATGCATGGACAGACAGACGGACGGACGGACAGACGGACATAGTTAAATCGAAATAAAAACAAATTCTTTGCTGATCGGTATACTATAAGGTGGGTCTAGGACCAATATTTTTTGGTCTTACAAACATCAGCACAAACTTATAATACCCTGACCACATAGTGGTGTAGGGTATAAAAAGGTGTAGGGTACCTTAAGTTCGGAGAACAACTATTTTTAAAAGCTGTAAAATTAATTTATGTACATAGTATTGTTGAGGTAATATCTGAGTATGTATCATAAAAATATTCATAAAATTACAACTAAAATTTTTTTATTATCATTTTATTTATCTCTTAAGCCTTTATTTTTATTTAATAGTTAAACTTAAAACATATTATTTTACACTAAATGTATTTTTCACATATTTTTTTATGTAAAGTAACATAAATATTACATAAATGAGTATTTTTGAAAGTGATGATTTTTTGCCGATTTTTTAAAATCAAAGTGCCGAAAATGCCGGTTTTTTTGAGAAAAAGTGCCGATTTTTCATCAAAATCATCTGGCAGCCCTGTCTCCACTCTGAATTGGTGATTCTTCTGCGTTTATTTTTTTTTATATGGAGTTTTGACAATTAAAAACGTAATGCAGATTCTTTCTAAAATAAAACTTTATTTAATTTCTCTGCATTTTCTCTCATACTCGCATATTTTCGTTCTCACACTCACCACAATGTTGCCATATTCCCAAAAAATAATCCCGATATTTGATGATGTTCAGAGATGGAAAATTTAAACGAATAAACTTTTAAATTTAAAAATCCTTCTTTTTCATGTTTATAACTAGCTTAAGCTTATCATTTTAATTTTATTATCTTTGCCGAAAATTGTCTATACCGAAACAAAAACCTCATTTTCCATTCCCTCATATACACTAAATGTACACACACATACATGTAAAGGAAATGTGAATGTATGTATAAATACAATCGTCACCGCAGCCGCAGTCATATTTAGAGATTAATCAGAACTGGGTCGACAACGACAACGAGAATTGTTTTTCATATATTTTGTATGGGAAGCAAAATGTCGCCATGTCGTCCGAGGATTTGTCGTCGTAATAGAATCTATTTTATTTTCATAACGACACACTAACACACACTCAAAATATTTGTCAAATTGTTGCCATATTTTTAACTAATTAATGGTTGCGATTAGAACAGAGTTGTAGAAATTCGTATTAGAGTTGCAAAAATTCGTAATTTGTTTACAAAAAATTTATTTTTTTGACAGAAGAAATATAATTGAAAATAAAAATACATAATTCACCGCAAAGAAGCAAAATTAAATACAATAAAATGTAAAACAACAAGAATTAATGTAAAACCAATTGAATTGATGAAGAATTATGGCGAAACAAATATAACCATATTCTTGTTTTGCTTTCCTTTTTTTCTAAACGTCAACAAATGTCGACAATCGATTGTCGCTGAATTTAAATTAATCGCAACGACTTTTGATGTCGTCGGTCGACAATCGACCCAGTTGTGATTAATCTCTTAATTTGTGTTTTCTCACCGCAGCGAAATCCGCAGCCGCAAGGCTGTATCTCTACTCTAAGTTTTACCTTTATCATATGATACTGTAGCTGTGTTTGTGCGGCATTCCTATTAATGATATCTCGAACAATTTTGACAGTAGAAAGCCGAAATACGTTGAAAAACTGTCAAAATCGTTCTTGATAACACTGATAGAGAGTCACACAAATACAGCTTGTATATTCGTATAGTTTTACAAAACTTTTCCGATTCATTCACAACACTTTTAACTTTTTCAAAGTAACTAAAATGGGAACACTGTCAAAGATAAAAAACAAGCCAAACAAAAAACAAAACAAAGCCTGCTATGACAAAAAATAAAAACAACTACAAAATTAATAACAAAAAAATGATTTTACTTTAATGAAATATTTTTATTCCAAATAAATATGTAAACATTTATTTGTCTTATTTTTTTAAAAAGTTTCAATATTTAGCTGGCAAACTCAGAGACTATTAATTATAGAGATAGGAAATCAAAACTTACACTACTCACCGGTAGGGGGCGCTGAAATTTAGTATCACCTGAACAACTATTTAGTATCACTTTAGTATCAGCTGAGTCTATATTTAAAATCTCAAAATTTGCTGAAAACTGCACAAAACAAGAAAAAATCAAGCGTAAAATATGTTCAAATAATAAAATTTGAGAATTCTTTTTTTTTTGTTTTGCTTTTTTATTTGTTATTATTTCAATTTAAATAAAAAAAGAAAATTGTCAATTTTTGAACAAAGTGCCATCTAGTGATAACGATGTCGTTATAACTTATTTTTTTGGTGATGCCATACCCCTGGGCAAACTATCAACGTTGGCTTATGTCATTCCCATACAAATTTGACATTAGTAACTTTGAGAGTTAACACTAAACGTTAGCTAATGATAACATTGATAGCTTGCCGCACAAACACAGCTATTGATAAACAGATTTTTTGATTGAAATAAGTACAAAGAGTTATTGGTTTTAACTTTTATGTCCAACAAACAGGTTTTTTTGAATATTTTTCTCATCTATTTTTTGTGTGTACCAAATAAAATTCATAATAATTTAAGATACACTGAGCGAATTATCATCACTTCAGTAAAGAATTTCTTCATAGTTTCAATGAAAATTGTCACTGGAACTCGTGCATTGAAACTTTTCATAGAATCTATGAAACAGGTTTCATTAAAGTCAATGTTTATGAAAAAATCATAAAATTAATGAAACTCTTCATAAAATGAATAGGCCACTCCTCCAATGAATGAATCATTCAGCCAATGAAGAGCTTCATAAAATCTATGAAGCAATTTCATTTATTATTATTAATTACAGTTGGTTGTTGTCGCTGATAAGTTGGAGTGGATAAATAAAAAGTATTTAGCAAATGCAAAAAGCTTAATAAAATTGTAGCATATTTTATAGATGTACAAAATATATCTAATGAGAGAATTAATTAAATTAAAAAGTTTCATAAAAAAATATCTAAAAAATTAATATGATTTACAAAAAATTTAATAGTCCAAAATTAATAATAAAAAATCAATTTAAAATAAAATAAAAATTGTAAAAGATTATTCTCTCAGGAAATGTCGATATTTTATAGAAAAAAAATTAAAAAAAAAGTAAACACTATTGAACAATTTCATATATATAAAGAACATTTTCATTAAATTTATGGAGATCTAACCCAACAAACAATTCGTTCCGTTTACGCACCGTTTTCGGTCCGTCATAAACGGAATCCAACTCCGTATACGTACCGTTTTCTGCATCCGTATACGGACCAGAAAACGGAACATAAGGAACATCGAAACTGATTCGAATCCGTTGAAAATCCGTCAATGACGGACCGTTTACGGACCGGTATGTCGTGTTAAAAACGGACAAGTCCGTTTAAAGTCCGTCAATGACGGACCGTTTACGGAAAAAAAATAGACCATATGTTTATTATTTTCAATACAAAGTACTTTTTTTTCTTTTTTATAAATTCATTAATAATTATTATTTATAATTACAATATTTAGCACATCTAGCTCGGTTTACCTATCTATCCAGCGCTTAGGGACCTGGAGTAAAATCCAACATCTATATGGAAAAGAGACAATAAATTAGTTATGGTTTAATTGTCTGTGTACACGATGCAAATTCTCACATGTTGTACACAAAACATTGTGAAATATTAGGTTTCATAAATCTTACCTTGTTACTTGATGTTGTTTGATTAATGGTGTGATAGAAAGAATTCCCTCTATTGCATATTCTCCATATATTCCCATTATAATAATATTTTCACCGACTTTACAAAAATTTTTTATTTTGTAAACATACCGATGAAATCCGTATTTAAAGGTACGGAAACGGATACACCAATACGGAGTTAAAACGTATTGTGTTCGAAAATCCATTTATACGGTCCGTTAATGTTCCGTATACGTACAAGCATTGACGGATACGTACCTTACGGACAGTTAACGTGCCGTAAAAGCCGGATTCATGAATCCGTACGTGCCGGAGAGCCCGTTAAAATGTTTCTTGGGAATTTATGAAATTCAATGAATTTTTTAACGAAATTATGAAATTTTATGAAAGAAAAGTTATGAAAACTTTCATAATGTTATATAAATATTATATACATAATGAAATTCTTCATTGATTCTACGAAAAAAATTCTATGAAATTATATCATTAATATCATGAAGGATAATTCTTTCAGTGTACATGCAATATTTTTGTGTTGGTCAAAGGCAGTTTTTGGTACAAGTAATACAATGGTTATTTATTTTAGACAAAATAACAAACAATTTGATGCCAACAACCATAAATATTTAATGTTTCATCAAATTTTACACTTTTGTTTTTATTTACGTTACAATTGTAAACAACATATATAACAAAGTAGGTACCATTAATTAAACATATTTTTATCTTTTAGCAAATGTGACAATTATTATTTTATTGTCTGTTGGTTTTCACAGACGTTAAATGTAATCCTGCTAGGAAATATCTAGTGGTTCAAAAAATAAAGCAATTGGAAAACATAAACATTTATTAAGTATTTTGTCAGAATATCCTTGCAAGCGTTTGTAATGAAACAACACTTTCCTCTTCATTCTTCCAGTTCCTTCCCGATAGTGTTATTATTCGGGCACTGTCAACGTTCATGACTTTTTACTATGCCCATACTTTGCCAACATTTAGTAAGCAATTACATCTAAGGAATATCAAAGTCATCATTTGGATATTTTTGAATTACTTTGCCGATAAATGAAACATCTGTTTAATGACCTTGCCAACACTTTAGCCGCACCTTGTTACGCGTACTTTTCTGCCTGGAATGTTATTTCGAAAGCTGAAAAAATGACAGAATTGCTGGAAAATTAATTGATAAATTTTTAATTACAACTGCTCGTACTCGTACATTTAAAATTATGTTAATATTGACTTTGGTTGTGGTTATCTTGATTAATCAGGACATCAATCATTAATTGTTGGTTTTCGGTAGATGTTCGAGTGAGTAATATTTGTTTTTGTTGTTGCATTTTTTATTAATTATTATTTATAAATTACCTGCTGGTTAAAATAATAATGATGATGATGATGAAAACAACCATATAATATCAATGAGAAACTCAACCCAGTTGATGGTCATGATGATGTTCTTTTATTCAAGGTCATCATTTTTTTCCTGCTCACTGATTTTTTACTCATAATTGCAATTAAGTTTTGTTGCCAAAATGATAATATATGCCCAAATGATAATATACCAACATATGCATGCATAATTGTACATATTTGTATATTTCAATAATTAATATATTTAAACTGTAGTTATTTTCATGCCGGCGGGGAGGCGATGGAAAGGAAAGTATCAACATTTTGCAATTCCATAATTATGTGCAATTTACCACAAATATTTATTATATTTTAAATATTAACTCTTTATGAACCACACTTATGGTACTGTACAGTGGGACATAAGAATTAATTTGTTTGAAAATTATTCGGTGCACACATGAAAGAAAAAGTTTGATAATATTTATGAAAAATTTTAATTTATAAATAAACTTCACAGAAAAAATTATTGCCAATAAAATTACAATTAAAATTTGGTTTAATTTCAAATTAATTTTCAATTAAAAGTTTAATCATATCAATTAAATTTTTAATTGAAAATAAGTATGGTGTCGAAAAAATTTTTAATTTTTATAAGTAAGTACTATTGACAACATATTAAAAAAAAAAACTCTTAGGTCCGATTACTGAATGCCCAGTTAGCTACTAACTAGGACTTTAACTGCCGGATAAATTGTAACTGGACATTCAGTAATCGGGCTTTAGTATACATTGCGTAAAATCATATTATTTTGTATTATTAATATTTTTTCTTCTATTGCAGATATAAAAATTGAAAAACTGTGTCTCGAAGCAGTCAAAAACATAAGAAAATTAATAAATATTTATTAATAATATTTTTAATATCACACATTTTAATAAAAGCGCCATAATTTTATTGAAAATTTTGACGATTTGTGATTAAATGATTACTTGATATGATTAAAAATTTAATTGAAAATTTTTCAATTAAAACTTTACTATGAAATTTAATTGATATAACGATTTTTTTAATTGGGCCGAATTTAATTAAATTTTTAATTGTATTTACAAATACTTTAATTGAAACTCGATTTTAATTTTTTCTGTGTTTCCGTGTACGTTAGTCCAACTGAAATGCAGTCAGTGCAAAAAATCATAATATTAAAACGTACCTCCGTATTATTACGTACCTCCATATATTATGGAAATGTACAGTGGGACAGATTCATGCACAGTGGAGCAGAATGAAAATATTATTATATTCGGTATTGTTTAACTGGTGAATCGGATTTACATAAAATTTTAGGGACATGCTATTATGTTGACGATCTTATGTTCCAAAGATGAGTAGCGACACCCTAAATAAAATTTTTGCAAAAACAATTAGCTTCTAATAGAATATTTAAATAGAAAACTTTTTGTAGTTTTGAAGAATTATTGCCCTCTCAAATTCTAAGAATTTTCATGCAAAATTCTATAAAAGAACATTTTTTTATTCGTCAAGCCAATATTATTACAATTTAATTGACAATAAAAAGCATACCATTTTAACGAACATTTACACTCGAGAGAATAGTCCTAATATCTAGCCTATCACTAGAGTTTCCAACTTATTTGTAAATTGCCTCTATTTAAAATAGATCACCGATCATCCCAATAGCGGAATGATCCAATTGTATACCCTATGCAATTTCAGTTAAAAACTTTTCACTCATTAACTAAAAGTACTTTTTATTATAAATCGGTACAATTTTTTATTATAAAGCACCGTAAATTTCACTCAAACTTTAAATGCTTCAAATTGCAATTTAAGTTATAAATATTAACATTTTTTTAATTTTATCGCAATTAACACAAAATGTCACTTTTTCACCATAAAAATAATAGTCTTGTATATTAAATTTGCGTGAAAACAAACTCCACACAATTTTCAAATGAAACTCATTGTCGTGATAAATCATTTTTTATATGGACTATAACAGTTTTTTCACGTGAAACTCAAACTACTTGCGATGCTTAAACGGGAAAAATATTACATAAAAACGAGTAAAAAGGTTAAAGTCGGGCATGCCGACTATACAATACCCTACACCAGTCTGGGTAAAAGCCAACTAATGTTTGGATCCGAAATTCGAATGGGGCTTGTGTCAAAATTTTCTATAATGTGAGTCAGCGCACCAAATTTCATTAAAATATCTTAATATTTGCGACCTGCAGCGTATAAACAATTTATTTTTGGGGGGACCCTTATATGGGCACTAGGTCTAAACATGGACCGATGTTCACCAAAATCAATAGGCTCCGTTCTTGGGCCAAAATAGGTCTGTGTACCAAATTTCATCAAAATATCTTAATATTTGCGACCTGCAGCGTATAAACAATATAATTTTGGGGGGACCCTTATATGGGCACTAGGTCTAAACATAGACCGATGTTCACCAAAATCAATAGGCTTCGTCCTTGGGCCAACATAGGTCTGTGTACCAAATTTCATCAAAATATCTTAATTTTTGCGACCTGCAGCGTATAAACAATATAATTTTGGGGGGACCCTTATATGGGCACTAGGTCTAAACATGGACCGCTGTTAACCAAAATTAATAGGTGTCGTCCTTGGGCCGGCAAAAGTCGGTGTATTAAGTTTCATCAAAATATCTTAATATTTGCGACCTGTAGAGTGCGCACAAGAATGCATGGACAGGCAGACGGACGGACGGACAGACGGACATTGTTAAATCGAAAAAAAAAAAATTCTGAGCCGATCGGTACACTATAAGGTGGGTCTAGGACCAATATTTTTTGGTGTTACAAACATCAACACAAACTTATAATACCCTGACCACATAGTGGTGTAGGGTATAATAAGCGATTAAATAAATAAGTAAATTAATTAATAAAATAAATAAATAATTCCGTGAATAATTTAATAAATAAATTAATAGATACCAAAATAGATAAATAATTTAATAAATAAATACTAAAAGACATAAACCAATTAATGAATAATAAAATAAATTATTAAACAATTAGATAAATTAAATAAATATTAAAATGACACAATAAGTAACAGCATGAACAATATAAGTAATTAAACAAACAATAAAATAGGGAAATAAATAAATAAATTAAAAAAACACCAGAATAAATAAATCAACAAATATACCCTTCAATTAATAAATTATAGTAAATCGATAAATCAATAATATTCTAAAAATTCAAAAAATTATACTTCTATTTCTATCATTAAGTGTTAATATATTATATAATTATTATAAATATTATAGAAAATTAAAACATATATCTATTTTGTTATTAATTTTATAACCGTATGAATTCACATACTCAATCAATAAATATATTTTTGTATTTTTGATTTACTAGAATCATGTGGTAATTTGTTTTTATTTGCGGTTGAAAATGTAACGTACCCTTAAAGAAAAAGGTCTTTTTTGGGGTACTTTTTAATATTTTTTTTCAGATCACAGAAGTACCATGGATGACTGAAGAAGTCATATGGGGTGGGCTACCTGCGAGGACAACTCTACCTTCGTCCTCCAGAGAGAAAATAATCCTAGTCATGTCAGGTTTAAAATGTCTTGTAGTTAGTGGTTAAATCCGTCTGTTTTTGATATGAATTTCAAGAATTTTGTTTTCATTTCCGGTTTTATTTTTTTTATTTCCGGTCTTTACTTTTGATTTACAGTTTCTATCTTTCTTTATATCTATTTCATTTTCGGCATACTTAATGAAAAGTAGCCGGCATTCTGCTGTCTGTCAGTTATTATAAAATTTCACTTTACATTCAAATTTTTTTTTAGTCATTTTTGATTTCATTTCTTCCTTTCTTGTATACGGCACGTAGACATAATTAAATGTGCAACCTCTAGTGGAAAAGAACCCAGCCATTACGGCTAGCTGAGCCGCAACAACAATCGTGCCATTTCCACAAAGATCCAATAAGAGGTCGTCACAGATCCGATAGCGACTGCTTCTCCTATTGGCACAGCCTTATTATTTGGTATATCCCAGTACCTACGTTCAATAAAAAATGTAGTGGTTTGCTAGTTCTTTACTGTACTTTCAGTACACATGACAGAGTTCTAATGCATTCTTTCCGAATTTCATAAAAAAAACAATTGGCTTACATAAATAATTTTGTAACATATTGAAAATTAATTAAACTTTTCATTTTTATAAATTAAAAAAACAAACCGTTGTTAATTTATAGAAAAAAGTACTGACAAAGCACATTTCGAGTAGTAGGTACTGGCATTTTGAAAAAAATCGTGCTCCCCCAGTATAATTTTTCTTTTCTAATGTCGGGAATTTCTACTTGGATAGATTAAAAATGACAAAATGTTTCGTTTATTAAGCTTTTCATAAATATGCTAGAGATTTTTTTTATAGGTTTATAGTTTTTCTTTATCAAAAATATATTAATCATTTGGTGGATAAAATAAAATATCATTATTTTATCAAATAGTCATTAAAATACAATAATTTCGTGAAACATAATCTTAATTTAAATAAAACAATTATGAAATCCAACCTTAGGCTCTACAAAACCTTAGCTATATTTTTTCCCACTGTATGTAAATTTACAACAAATATCTATACAAATAAATATTCGTTATCATTAAAAATTAACTTTCTAATAAATTTAAATATTTTTTGTAATTTACAAACTAACTTTAGTTTTAAAAACAATTGCTAATAAATTATACAAAAATTAATTTCGAATGGAAAAAATTATAATCACATATATACTTATATACAAAAACATATGTCTGAAATGAATATTTAAAGTGTTGATACAAACGATTATAAAATAGTTGTTGTTTATATGAATTGTGGCAATGGGCATTATGGTTTCCGAGCTATTGTTTGTAATAAAGTAGAAAAGAAAAAATATTTAATATGCCAAATTAATTTTTTAAAAACAAATTTGACAATGCTCTCTATATATTTTGAAATATTGTGTGATCGATTGAACAATTTCTGGTGATTTATCAAAAAAAAAATTTAATCCGGTTATTTGGCAAAACACACGAGATTTGATTTTATTTTATTAAATACTTAATGGAGAAGATATACACTACCCCACGAAAAATATATAGTAATAAATATATCGAGAGCCCATATTCAAAATATGCCAACTTAAATTTGGTCAAAATGAGTTTCCGATGGCAATACCCATCTGTGATATAAATATCAAAGCAAAAAAATAATTAGTTCTCGTTTTATTACAATTTTTGTTTTTCTGCTATCTCAAAGCAGAAATGAAATGGTGAAAATAAATGCTAACTCCCATAGTAAATTTCCAACATTTTTTAAAAAAACTAAATTTATTATAAATCTACCTCATATCTTATTGCATTTGGCATGCTGAATACGAATCTGGAAAAGATTTTGATATCCAATGGTTAGTTGGGTATGGTATATGGTAATTTTTATTAGATTAGTAAATAGTGGTTCCAAACAAAAAACAATTGGCAATATATATGGGTCATTATATCTCAAATCGACCAATGGTTGGAATCGACCCCTTTCGATTTGGATGAATTTTGGTCAGAACTTTTCTTTCATCATATAACGAAGTTTTGCCAAAGGAAAAAAATTACAAAATTTTTTTTTCCAAAGTTATGCAATATTTAAAATTTCAAAAAATGTCATAATTTTTCTAATTTTTTTGCTTTGTTACGAGGTTATTTTTTGAAAATCTCAAAAATTATAATAGCTACAAAAATCTTATTTTAAAGAGGATATTTAGACGTATTAAAAATAATATTGAAAAATAAATAAATTGAAAATTTTATTAAATTTATTAAAATTTTTATTAAAAAAAAATATTGAAACCCGACTAAAAAAGTTTTCATATAATCTTATATGATTTGATATAATTATAGATGTTTATATGTGTGGCTTTATATGACCATATACATTTATATTAACACTTTGGTTTTATAAATATGTTTGATATGACGTTATATATAATCATATGCGATTTGGTCTCCAGCTATATATTAAGAGATCTGCAAATATAGTTTATACATAATTATATATAATGGCGTATAAGCTTCTCTAAACAATCTTATATCAAAAAATATAACAAAGTTAATATAAAATTGTATTAATTTTATGTATTAATTTATCTGACATGATATCTAATTATACAAAATTTTATAAAGTCTAATTGCACTATTAAAATTAAAAAAAAACTCCGAAATTGTAGATCTGGTTTTGAAGTTTGCACTTTGATATATAAATAAATGTTTATAATTGAATTTAACATATATTTTTCAAACTAAAATAATTTTAAAGAAATAAATAAGGGAAACATTTTTTTTCATTGTGGAATTAAAGGTCGAAATAATTATTTTTACTTTTAAATTTAAAAATTAGACAAACATATGTTGAAATATATATATGGTTTAAGTTCATTTATTTTTCCGTAAAAAAAAAAATTAATTGTGAAAGTTAATTTTTTATCATGTTGATTTTTAATTTTTATTTAAAAAAATAAAAATTGTTTTTTTCGACCTTTTTATTCATTAATTAAAAATTTATTAATTCAGTTCGAGGCCTATTTCCTTATTATGAGTACTTTTTTCAAAAACTGTTTTTTTTTTTCTTCATCAGGATACTCTCCTGACAAATACTTTTGCTTTCAAAAAACCTCTACACTTTCAGGAATGAAAAGACGATCGTTTCGGGGATTTTCCAGGTCCCCTTCATCAGTTTTCTTTAGAAAGTGGTGGCGTAATCCCCGAAACGATCGTCTTTTCATTCCTGAAAGTGTAGAGGTTTTTTGAAGGCAAAAACTCTGTGAAGTATTTGTCAGGAGAGTATCCTGATGAAGAAAAATAGCAGTTTTTGAAAAAAAGTACTTATTATATTAATTCATAATAAGAAAATTGGCCTCGAACTGAATTAATAAATTTCTAATTAGTTAATTTTTTATTTTATAAGAAAGACACACATTTTATAAGAAAGACCAAAACTCTAACCTAGAAAAAGTTGTTCCGACAAATTTTTGTAATGTTTTATTTTGTCAGCTATTTCCAAGTTTATTAGCAAAAATTGTTCTAAACATTAAGCATTAGTATTTAATATGAATGAAATAAGTGATCTCAATAATATTTACTAAAATTTTCTTTGCAAATCTTCATCAAATTATATGTATTTATATATAATTTGATGCAGTTAGATAGACCCATTTTTCGGATCAAATTGTATCAGGTGAGATAACATGCTTATCTCGCTTGATATAATTATATATTCCAATATTCGGATCAAATTAGATATGGACGTATATATGGGTTTATATATGGTGATATATGATTATATAACATCTTTTTTAGTCGGGAAGATATAAAAATTAAAAATTTTGTAATTTTACAATTTTAAAAATCGAAAAACTGAAAAACCTATTTTTTTTTTGCTCAATTTTTTTTTAAATAAAACCTCTAACTGATCTTAAAAGATCCTGAAATTTTCAAGAGTGCGTTTAAAAAAAAAAAAAGATATGAATTTTTGAATTTTTGTATTCCCTTTTTTTAAGTTGAATCTTAATACAATAGTATTAAACAAATATCCAATTTTGAAATTTTGAGCAATAGAAAACAAATTGAAGGCTTTAGGCGCACAGAAAATTTTTTAAATCGAAATTAAGCTTTTATTTTTTTGGTAATGGTTTGAAAAACAAATAAGTGGTCTAGGTCTAGGAATTTTATAGAGTTAAATATAATAAAATCTAAATTAAATAAATTTTGGAATTTAGAAGTGGTTACTAATGCTTGTTTTTCTAGTATTTTTACTTCACTACACTCATAGAAATAAATCTGTAAAAATAGCAGAAAAAGTTACTAAAAATTAGTTAAAAATGGTGCTGCAGAGAAAACTGCTGAAATTATCAGATTTTCTGCTAAATACTAGTAAAACAAAAACTGTTAAATTTACAGAATTTTAGTTATATTTAAGTTAAATTTTAGTTAATTGATAATAACAAATTGTACTGTAAAATCTGCAGAAAATTTTGCTAAATATTAATAGACTAAAAATAGCAAAAATAAACTGTTATGTATATCTACAAACTTTCTGCTATTTTTAAGCTAAATTTAGTTGAATGGAAATAGCAGTCTATTCTGCTAAAACCAGCAGAAATATTTGTTTACAAAAATTGTAAACTGCTGTTTTCAAAAGGCTCTATTTTTACTTGGTTTTGAAAAAAATCGGAAAAAACTTCGAAAATTTTAATTTTTTTGTGATTTTTGGGCTACTAATTATTTAACAAAATTTTTTGTTGATTTTAGCAGGTTATTTTGCTATTTTCCATTAACAAAAATTTAACTCAAACATAACTAAAATTCTGTATATTTAACAGTTTTATATTTGCTGTTCCTATATTACTAATATATAGCAAAAATAATCTGCAAATTTTAGCAGTTTTTATTGCAGCATCATTTCTAACTAATCTTTAGTAACATTTTCTGCTATTTTTACAGATTTATTTCTATGAGTGTAACATTTATAGGCACATTTTACTAAAATTAGCTGCCTTAAATTAGCAAAGATTTCTATAACTTCTCTATTTGGGTGCACAATAGAGCACCCATATCTGCAAAAGTGTTATTTTTGCAGCTCCCCGCTCATTTTCGGATAGGATGAGAGTAAAAATAAGATATGTGCAAAAATTGGGTTTCTGCTATGTAAACCGGCCAGGCCGTTTACATTTATGTCCACAAAATTACCCTAAACAAGATTCATGGATTTATCCATCTATAACTCTTAAACTAGAAGTTTCTGGTTATTAAGTTACATAGCTGTTGTTTACACAATGAAAAAGCAAAGATTTCCTTCATACAAACTTTTAACCCTCCTATGAGCGTTAGTGGTGTTTAAAGAGGTAAACATAAAATTTTTTGTCAAAACTAAATTTTGAATGTCTCTCATTTAATTTTGGAGACTTGTAAATACGTATACTCTTCATCATATAATAGGAAATTTAGCGTAGCTTAAAAGCAAAATAAGTTTTTTTTTTATATTTCGTCCATTCCATGACAGAAAGCCTAAAAACTGATGAGTTATAGATTTTTTACACATGTGCACTAGGAAGTCATGTGAATCTTCCATTTTGGGTATAGGATGTGTTCAGCGAACTTATGTAAAACACTACGAGGTACAGTTTTTTGTAACTACTTAACCCTTTAACTCTTCAATTAAAGGGCGTTTTTTAGCCCCGTTTTTAAAAGGGACAAAAAGACCCATAAGCTGCAGAGTTGGAGGGTTAAAATGTTCCACAGAAATGTTACACATAGTGTTTTACATGAAATAGAAGATTCACATGCTTTCCTCCTAAAATTTAAGTTTGTGGGCGGCAATTGTGTATAAGTACGAAATTAACCCTTAAACACATTTTAAGTTTTGACTTATTTCTGGCATTGAACTTAAATTTTCAACCTTGATGTCTTCAGAGACTTATAGTAGAATTTTATGAGAAATATTTTTGCAGAATATTTTAACCCTCTAACTCCTCAATTAAAGGTAATTTTTGACTCTTTTCAAAAGGGCGACAAACGACCCGTAAGTTGAAGAGTTAAAGGGTTAAAATGTTCCAAAAAAATATTTGTCATGTCTCTGAAGACATCAAAGTTTAAAATTGAGGTTCAATGCCAGAAATAAATCAGAACTTAAAATATGTTTAAGTGTTAATTTCGTGCCAATCTGAAGGCGCTCAATAGAGCACCCATATGTGCAAAGGTCATATTTTCGCACCTCCCCACGCAATTTCTGGTAGATCGGGTGTAAAAATAATATACCCACGATCCTCTCGGATTAAAACAGGCCAGTCACCCGCGGCTTTCAGCCCTAAAAATGGACTAAAATTATTTCAAAGTTTAAATGCGCATAACTCTTAAAGTAAAGGTTTTACAGAAAAATACTACATAAACATATCTATAGGCAATAATGTGGGTAGCATTTTTCTTATACACATTTTTGACGTATCGATGACGCATCATGGTGATTTATGAGGTTAAACTCGAAGTGATTTATATGGCTAAACACAAATTTGGCTTTAACCACCTAAATCACCATGATGGGTCATCGATACGTCAAAAATGTGTATGACAAAAATGCTAGGCATATTATTATCTGTAGATATGCTTATTTAGTATTTTTTTGTAAAATCTTTACTTTAAGAGTAATAGCGCAAAGAAGCTTTGAATTAATGTTAGTCCATTTTTAGGGCTAAAAGCCGCGAATGACTGGCCTGTTTTAATACGAGAGGGCCAATTTTTGCGGGGATATTATTTTTTACGCCTAACCTACTGGAAAATGCGTGGGGAGGTGAAAAAAATTACACTTTTGCAAATTCCATATATTTTATGGGTGCTCTAGTAGAAATTTAAATATTTTCAATTTCGGGATGAACTAGAAAAACTAACATCGACCTTTCTCAGCCATTTGCCATCTTTCAATAGGATTCGTATATGAAAAACTGTATTAAAGTGGGTCCAAAATTCAGTACAAATTAATAGATAACATTTAATTACATTTATTTATGAACACAACATGATCACACATATATGATATTTTAAAAATACAATTAAACATTATTGGTAATGCAATTATGCAACAATTTATTTAACAACAGCAATAAAAACAAAAAAAAAACAACACAAAACAATAGTATATAATAGTATTTAATTTTTACACAAGTACCTATAAATAAAACACCCACAATGACAGAATGTAACGGAAACGGATACACATGCTATAAACATTGGTATATTATAGTGCAACATTTTAAACGCACACACACACACACACCCTCATACAATACATTTTCATTTGGTACATTTATATTAGACTGTATTTATATGTGCCTGTGTATTTAGTGTTGTTGGTAGTATAATATAAGTTTGTACTTTCAATTTTGAGGTCTTAATGAAATCATAAAAAATTCAATTGGTATTTTAAATTGATTACTGTTTGACCACAAAGTTGACATTGTTGCCACAAGTGGCCACACGTGCGTGTACATGCATGATTTTAAGTAGATTGCATTGCATTCACAAACTGCTAGCAGTGTTTCATTTTCACAGTTTTAAACTATTCTTCTCTGATCTCTAGATCCAAATATACTCGCATATATGTATTTTCTGTTTGTTTAAAGAAAAACTTTTTACTAAAACTAAATTTTATTTGAACAAAATTAAATTTGCGTAACACTTATGAAATTCATACAGAATATAAAGATTTCATGGCAATTCCGATGTGGAAGAAGAGTCAAAGGAGTGTACATGTGGTAAAGTATAACAAAATTTCATAATAATAGTATAAATTTGCATGTGTCTTGAAAGTGGGGAATATGTAGCAAAGGAGCATGAAGCAACAGCAGCCGCAGCAGCACTAATAATAAGAATCTCATCTCATACTTGAAATTATATTCAATATATGGTCGTTATCGCACGTACTATCAAAGAAACTTTAAGTCTACTCTCAAATTCTACCGTGGTTTAAAACGCCATATCGACTATTTGAGGTTTTTCGAAAGCATGTAATATATTCCTCTCAACATATGAACACACACACACACACAGACACAGACACAGCAATTTACACATCTATTCATATAAGTTAAGGATATATATTCACAAGCATGACATATGCATGCAAACCAGCAATGAACAAAAAACCTAAATGCTTTTAACTTTTGCAAGGTATGAAAGACAGGAGGTGCATAAGAAGGCCATCGAATATTGCATCTTTAATTTCATACTATCTCTCTCAGAGACGAGTAAAAGATAAAGTTTTTTTTTTTTTTTGTTATTTGTTATTTGTGTAGAATTTTGCGGTTCAACAGAAGCACGTCTCATGCATCCGATGAATTATAATCAGATCATTTCTAACAATACCATAAAGTAGTGGAAGAGTATGTAGAAGTTGCCGTAGCAGTGTTATGGAAGTATGGAAGTATGCAAGTAGTACAAACGATTATGACTACAACAAACAACCAACCAACCAACCAACGAACTTATGTACATTCAAATGTAGATGAAGAAGTTGTCAGTTTTTGTAAAGTAATTGCAATAAGATGTGGAAATATTTTCATTTCATTTCCCAAAAATTATTTCTAACAAATAGTTGTGGCAGCTTAACATGTCTTAGGTTTTACTTTTGAGTTTATATCACTTGCTTGCTTGCTTGCTTATATATATGTGTGTTTGTGTATGTGTGAGTCTAATTCATTCATTTCTGCGGAGGTGTGGTAATTTTGACAAATCAAAATGATATTGTTGTAAAAAAAACTTCTGTGTAAATTGTAATTGCCTAAAGAAATTCTAAAAAGAAATTTTATTAACCCTTGAAGTAAGTGTTTAAGGAATATTACAGAAAATTAATGATTTTCGTTTGATTTAAGAAAGAAAGGTGATAATTACAGAGAATTTAAATTTTAAAAATTTGATAAGGGGCAATAGTACAGAATATGTATTTTCGTTTTTTTTTACAAATCGTAACTTTATAATATAAGCTGTCGTTCAGAGTTGAATTTCATAAAACTAGCTGTGAAATTTTAAGAATTAAAGTTCAAAGCAAAAACAGTAATAACACAGGCTAAAATAGCATTGTTAGAATTTCATTGATGTTGGTCTAATTGAGTTTATGCGGATTTGTAAATTTTTTTCACACTCAATATAAATAGATCATTATCAATTAAGCTGTACAACACAAAAAAAAATAACAAGATTCTGACAACTGATTCTGGCAGAGGGGACTAAAAAGTTTACGTCTGGCCTTATGTTTTTTGGGGTGTTAAAGTTTCCCCCATTTTGCAAATATTTATTGTGAATCGGCATAAGAAGACATGTGAATCTTCCATTTAAGTTATATGATATGTTTAGGGAACTTATGTAAAACACTACGGGGAACATGTTTGTAAAACATTTTAACCCTCTAACTTCGCAATTAAATGGACTTTTTTGGCTACTTTTTAAAAAGGGACAAAAAAGGCCCATAAATTGAAGAGTCAAAGGCTTAAAATGTTGCGCAAAAATATTTGTTATGAAATTTTACTATTAGTCTCTAAAGACATCAAAGTTTATAATTTAACTTCAATGCCAGATTATTATTGTAAATCGACTTAGGAAACCATGTGAATCTTACATTTTAGGTATAAGATGCGTTCAGCGAAGTTATGTAGAATACTACGAAGATCACTGTAGTCCTCTATCTCTGCACTAAAGGGACTTTTTTGACACTTTTTAAAAAGGGTTAAAATTTTCCGCAAAAATATTTGTCGCCAACTCTTCATCAGATAGAGCGCAACAACTGTTCTAAGATTTAACATCTCGCGCAATTACAGTGTTACCATATTTGAGGTCCTTCATCTTGCACCATCTTTCAGTTCTTCTCAATCGCCTTTCCAACAAAAAGCAACAAGTTATTTAATAGGAAGAATTTCCGGAGTTTTGCTTCTCTTTAAAAAAAAATAAAAAGAAAAGAAATAAATAAATAAACAAATATTATTCAGATTTATTAATTGTGTACCAGAAATGATCAATTTATATAACTATTTATCGATCGAATTTCAGAAATTATCAATTGATGCCCAGTTCAGAAAATCATTACCAGATATGTGGTTATGTAACTACATACCTGGTAATGGTAACTAGTTACTTTTATTATTACATTTATTAATTTTGTATGGCGATGTCGCGCAAAATAATGAGTTACACAACAGCATACGAAAAATCTAAAAATACATCGTTACCAGAGACCCAAAATAACTGTTTTATTTCTAAAAAAAGTCACCACCCAAATTTATTTAATTATAATATTTCAATAATGCACTATATTTTATAAATCATATTGCACAAAACAATCACAAAGTTTGGCAAAGATTTTAATTTTTTCAATTTTTATATTTTACTCTATAAATTTCTGTTGTTTTTTGATTTTTATTTTAAAACTTTTTATAAAAGTTACAGAATGATTTTTTTGAAAAAATTAAGCAGTAACTTTTTTATTTGATAATAAAATAAAAATTAAAAATTGACCTAAATTGAATGCCGGAAGGTGATGGAATATACATATTTACTCACTTTAAATCACTGTTCAATCTTTTATTAACACTAGTTGACATCATCAGGATATTATAATTGTTGAAGTCATTGGTTCTATGGCTTTTGATTTGTATTCTTAATTGTTATTTTTTGATAAAGAAAAAAAATCACAAAATAACTTTTATTATTTTTGAAAAAATAAAAATCGTGTTTGGATTGTTTTTGTTTGAATTTAAAATAAAAATCAAACAGAGCAAATAAACAGAAAATTAAAAATACTCAAACAAGAAATAATTGTAAAACAATCACTTTTTTGAATAAAAGTTATAACTGTTACGTCCCTGATCGTTACCCATGTGATTACCAGTATTGACAAAAATAATGAGTCTAAAAATAGATTTTCAAAAAAATAAGTTTTATAAAAAAAAGTATTTTTTAAATAAAATTTTCCCGTGCGTGAATCGAACCTGGGACTCCAGATTGCCAGTCAATAGCTCCACCATCTAAGCTATCTCGGCATGTAATTTTTGATAGATAAAATCATAGTGGACTTACTGCGCACAAATCTGCTTACACCCCAACATACAAAAAATCAAAAAATATGTGGTTACATATGTCCTTACCAGTGGTGAAAAAATATTGTTTATAAAAATAGATTTCAAAAAAACTTACAAAAAAAATCTAAACATTACCTTATGTTTGAAATAATGATAAAAATAAGTCATTATTGGTAACGCGTTATTTTTTATTTTGAAATAATAGAAAAAGTAAATAGTTATTAGCAACTCATAATTATTTATATGTTTTAAAATAATGAAGAAAGTAAGTCGGTGTCCAAAAAATAATGATATGTCATTACCGTTTCTACACTGGGTATTCATATCTATCAATTGAATTTCAGAAATTAGTAATTTTATTTTAGCAACGTGTTATAACCCATTAATTAGTGATATTTCTCTAAGACGATAGTCTGAGTATATTACGCAGTCTAATTGTAAGACACCTAGCAAAAAAAAAGAGATGCCGAAGCAGTAGAAAAAGCACTACAATTGATGACCTAGATGTTCTTCTTTTTTAACATAAACACTAATGATTTTAACATTGAGTTGTCATAGGAGAGGAGTACTCCCAATTCAACATTTTTTCAGTACTTTTTGAACGAGTGCAGAGGAAGCTCTTTTTCACCAAAATAAAAATTAAAAAAAAATCTTTACAAAATAAATTATATTTTTTTTTATTTTACAAAAGTTTTTTTATTGCCGCCACCGGGTATCGAACTAGCGCTCTACCGCTGAGCTATTCTTTGATATGAAAGTTGCCTGGCATAAAAACACCACTTTGTTAATGCGAGATATTTTTCCTTATTCTCTTCAATAAAAGTACTTATTAAACAAATGTAAAAGATGCACTCCAATTCAATATTATTTTCAGTACTATTTTCACAGGTGCATAAAAAGCAATTTCTCACCATTTTTTTATACATATACATATGTACATATTTTTAAAAATTTTAAAATTAAAAAAATATTGAATTTAAACAAACTAATTAAAAATATTTAAAAAAAAATTAATAGAATAAAAAAAATATTGGTCCCGCCGGGAATCGAACCCTCGACTCTCTGTTTGGAAATGCCTAATGATACCAAAATCACTTTTTACTATCACTTTTAGAGCAATTACTCTTTAGAAGCAATACTTAAGTGGTTTTTTGGAAGTTTCTCAGAAGAAATTCTAAAAAAGCAGTAAAAATACACTAACGGATACTTGTGAAGTATTGAAAGAAGTAGTTTATAAAGCATTACTTCCGATTTTTTTTTTTGCTGGGCAGTAGTCTGAGTTTAAGACAGTAATCTGAGTATAACACGATAATCTGAGTATAAGACGATAGGCCGAGTATAAGGCGGTGGTCTGAGTATAAGTCGGTAGACTTAGTATAAGACGGTAGTCTGAGTATAAGAAAGTAGTCTGAGTATAAATTTAAGACGATAGTCTGAGTATAAGACGGTAGTCTGAGTATAAAACGGTAGTCTGAGTATTAAATGGTAGTCTAAGTATACAACCGTAATCAGAGTATCAGGCGGTAGTCTGAGTATAAGACGGTAGGCCGAGTATAAGGCGTTGGCTGAGTATAAGACTTTAAAAAATACGTATGCGCAATTTTTTCTCCTGGTATTTTGTTCACAAAAGCGAAACATTTCGCTCTATGTTTGACAAATTTTTTTTATGTGGAGTATGACAACTTTTTTCGCAGAAAGTACGAACAAAATACCGATCTTTATCATTTAACCGAATTTTATTAACTTCAGATTAATATATTCAAATAGTTTCCTTGTATGTAAGATTAACCTCAAATAGGTTAAGCCATTTTTAAATCTGGTCGATTAACAGTTAATCAAACATTTAATCTGGTTGCCGATTCTAAAGGACTCTGTGTTCATATCATTAATTTTTTGCAACTCTGTGTTTTGTTATAACGACGCTTTTCAACATAAAAAGCACACACACAACGTCAAAAAGAATTTAATGCTAAGACGCTGCCGAAAAGTATTTTGGCGCTGTCAAATTTTTTTTTTTTTTTTATGTTGATCTTATGCCGGATCGTGACAGCTTGGTATTTTAAAATGAAAAAGTTAAACTTTTAACTGGCCAAAAAGCATAGCTAAACGATAAATATTAAAACTGTAAATTAACTATAATCAAGTACAATAGATTAATTCAGTGTCCCGTTTACTGAATGCCCAGTTAAAATTTAGCCGAGAGTTAAATTCAAATTTTATATGAGAAACAACAACACATGTTTCAGTTAAAGTCCTAGTTAGTACATAAATAACCGCACATTAATTAAACGTGCCTAAATGGTCTATAATATTAAAGCGTAAAGACAGTTCTCTTGGAAATAACTCACAAATTTTGGAACCCTAGCAAAGAATACTAGGTGCTATTTCGTTTCATTCTTAAGTTTCATTTTCTGTTTTTATGGGTTAATTTGAAATGCTTTAAATTTATCTCAACTCTCTTTCCAATCTTGAACTAAAATTCTTTATCATACTACACGCAAACGTTTTAGTAATATATGCACATAATTTTCTTCTTTGGTGGACTTCATCTCTAAGGTAACAATAACATAAGATATCCCAACAAATACAGGCAGCAATCGTGGTAGTAGTCAAATAGCATTAAATGTGTATGTGTGTGTGTGTATAGAAGTGACTCTATATGTGACTTATCTGTCATTGCTAGATGCCATAGCAACCATAACCAACAAACCAACCATGTGCAATCACTTAAAGGATTTCAGTTTATATACAGTTTTTTTCCTTCTTCTTCTCTAAAAGAAATTTATCTGTGTCCTATGGCTTTAAATTGGTATAAACTGCAACAAAAACAACAACAAAAATTTAAAGATATAAATAAAAAACAAAGTTTAACAAAAAAAAAAAAAAAATAAGTTGAAACCTGAAGTATATATACAAACATACATTTAGACTACGACTAATATTGCAAGTGTATAAAAATGTTATATACGTGTATCATATGTTTAAAAATAATTTCTATACTGTAAACAATACTTAACGTAACATACATACATCTACATATACAACATAGCCGTGTACTCTTATTTCTTATTTCATATGTAGTGGTGTTGAGTGTTAAAATAAATAAAAACAAACAAAACAACAAGGAACAAATTTTATATTAAACAAAGTTGCAACAAAACGATGTGTGTTTTTTTAATTTTTTTCGTCCTTTTACACTACAAAGGACAAAATTATGCTAAAGTGTTAAAGTAGATGTTGTAGTTATTATGGATGGAATATGTTATTTTCAGAGCTTCTTGTTTGCAATATAATGTAATATGATTTTTTTTGTTTCGTTCTTAAAAACAAAAAAAAAAAACAAGTTAAATATATGAAGAAATAACGTGATTTTGTATTAAATTTTTTCATATTCCAACATTTAGCCACCATTGCATTATACGTAATGACTACCAGGATGATGACATGGATAACAGAGATGACGATGATAAAAGGTAGTCAGTCAGACATTATAGACTTACATTGTTTACACACATGTACGAATATGTATGGTGTAGACAGTTTTTAAAACAAAGAAAATTTGTGAAAACTGTGTGGGAAGATTTATAATTATCCAACAATTTCACTTCGTGGACAACACTTTCTTTTAGTTCAAGTTGTTTCGGTTTAAACTAGATATCCCCATAGCATAGAGTTTATAAAATAAAGAGTATCCGAGTTAAACCGCTTGTAAACAATCATATCTTAAATAAATATAATACCCGAATAAAAAAGTTTTCATATAATCTTATATGATTTGATATAATTAAAAATGTTTATTTACACTTTGGTTTTATAAATATGTTTGATGCGATTTGGTCTCCAGCCATATATTAAGAGATCTGCGATATAGTTTACATATAATTATTAGGGCAAGGAATTCCATGCAAACGCATGTTTTTTCTCGATGGTCCGAAACTAATATGGGCTAAATATTTATCCGAATCATCAAATTTAGAATAAAATGGCATCGATTTGTAGTTGCATATTTTGACAAAAATGTATTTTTTTGCATATTTCGACTTCAAATACATATTTGGTGTTTTTTTAATGCATATTTTGTGCTTTTTAATGCATATTTGTGCTTATTTTCATTTTTAGGAGCATTTTTTATTTTGTAGAAAAATATAAAAAATTTATACGTTTTCTTATTCATATTCAATCAAAATATTTATTTTTGTCTCATTATTTTTAAAAATAAACATTCTTAAAAATCTTATTGACCTATGGAAAAGCTTGGAGTTTTGTGTCTGTTTGCAAAATAAATTACTTAAATATGTTTCTAAATTTTTAAATGCATTATTTTTGCAAAAATAATAGGTTTTAGTGCATATTTTCTTATATTTTTAATGCATAATTATTTTTTTAGCCGCATTTTTTAGGCGCATGTTTTCAATTTTTAAGTGCACGAAATTCCATGCCTTATAATTATATACAATGGCGTATATATAAGCTTCTATAAACAATCTAATATTAAAATATATAACAAAGTTAATAGAAAATTCTATTAATTTTATATAATTATATCTGAAATGATATCTAATGAGGATGACATTTTATAATTTTTAGAAATATTTGGAGGCTTAAACTAAATGAGAACTTCTTGTTTTCGTCTAGGAGTGTTAAATAAATATCAAAGAAAAACAAAAAATTATAACAGTTTTCTTTGTCATCTTCCAAAATACTAGTCTGTTGTTTTGACAGATCAAGCAAAGTGGTGGGATTACTTTACATATAACCAAATTTAACTTTTTTTTTACTATTTTTTAAATGCTGATATTAAACGAAAACATTAATAATTATTAGAATTAACAATTATTTTACCTATAAATTACAATTAATGCTCAATGTAATAAAGTGTGCTTAGTGAGCACTCTGCATTTATAGTATCCTTTAGCAAACGATATTACCGAAAGCCATAAGATTCGAATTATTAAAGGGCGAATTAAAAGGCAAATAATCATATCCATGTGTTTCTTAAATAATATTGAAAAAGTAAAACAAAGAAGTTTATAAATAAATTATTAACAAAATGATAATCAAAATTAATATACATATATGAGGTATAAATAATGTTTAATGAGAACAAAATAACTTTTCAGATATACCTTTTTAGAGTCCAATAGAGCTAACTCCCGTACAAACAATTTTAACAGAATTAATCAGAACGTTTTTTTTTTAAATCCCTATGAAATAGTTACTAAAAGCAAATAAAGTGAGGTACGTTAACTTAGAGGGAAAATCAATTCTCAACAGAATTTCTCTCTACATTTAAGTATCTAAATGGGATTATAAATGTGTTCAATGCATGCGAAAGAGATGAAATGAACGAGTTTTTCTATTCTTCTTCAACCCATTGAATATATTATAGAGCGCTACGTCTTGCTATTTCAAGCTTAATTTTATAAAATGCTAAATTTACCGAAAAGATCTGCGGTGTGGTTCTCTCCGATTTGGATAGAATTTGAATATGTGGCAGAGAGTATAGAGAACATAAAAATATGATCTCAGTTATTGCAGTTTTTACTTTTGTGATTTCTAGAAGAGTTACAGAAATTATTTATTTATTTTTGTTCCTTTTTTTAAATAAAACTATTAAAAACACAACAAGTGTACACTCATAAAAAAAAAGTTAGTACAAAAGTCTGTTAAACGCGTTCTGTTCTATTTAATTAATTTTCCTGTTATTTTGTCTTAAAATTTAGGATTGAACTAATATTTTTTGTAATTCTTATTTAGCATTACAACTACTTTCAACCGTATTTGAACTAACTTTGCATGCTAATTTTTAGTAATTTGTGTTTCTTAACTTTACAAATTTTTCAGCTAATTTAAACCACAATTATTTTCTAATTATTATATTTTTGCGTCTCTGCTATCAATATCACAGAGAGATGGCGCTATATTTTAATTTTTTTATTATAAGATCGTAAAATAGTTTGTATCTCGGAAACTAAGCGAGATAGAGCAAAATGGACAAAAATTCGTCACTCTGTACCTATAAAGTAACCCTTACCAGACACATATACTCCCAATAATAAATATGGACCCGTCTAGGGTCAGATCCCGGAAGTCGAAATTTTAAGCGACATTTTAACAGAAATTTGTAGTTAAATCAGGTAAAATTTCTGCTGAATTCAGCTCAAATTTCCTAGCTAATTTGTCTGAAAATTTGGCTGAAATTGTCCGTATATTTAGCAGTGTGTAAAAATTAGCTTACCTAAATTTAGCAGACCATGATTTTTAACTTCATTGAAAATTCTGCTGGCGCAAATTAAGGTACTGTTATTTTAGCAGAATTTTGAACTAATTGTACGGGTTTTTTTATGAGTGTATTAATTAACGTGTTGCTTCCTTTGAAAAGGGGATAGAGAAGAAGTCAAAGGTGGTGAAAGACGAAGGGCTTCAAATATGGCAACTCTCTAATTGCGCGAGATTTTAAATTTTTATAACAGTTGTTGCGCGCCATCTGATGGTGAGCTGGCGAACTTTGTTAAAGATTTTTAGTTCATAGCCCTGTTACATTATTTTACTTCGGTGGGGTTAAGTGCTATGGGAATACCGAAGGAGGACGCTGCGGTATGTATGAGGGATAGAAAAAACTCATACATATTATTATTTTTCATAAATTGATGTTGCCTTGGTTGGGGATCGAACCCGCAACCTAATGTGTAACAGTCCAAAGCCCTAACCATTACACCCCAGCGCATGCGCGGTTCCAGCAATTAATATAAGGGGAAAAATCATACGCCTCAGTGGCCAACTCAATGTATTTGTCTACTGTGGCGTATGATTTTTCCCCTTATATTAATTGCTGGAACCGTGCATGCCCCAGCGCCCACAACTAGTACACACCGAATGTGCGAATAGAAATGTTAACAAGCGTTTTTTTTTTAATTTTACTAGAATAGTGCCACTGACAAATATCCACATTTTAAATTTTGTTTTAAAAACTGTTCAATTACTACACGTGTTTTAATATCCTTTAAAAAAAAATGTAGTGGAAAATATAAACTCGCTGCTATTTCTCAATTAGAACCAGAATAAAAGAGTGGAAGAAATAAAGACATTCTTTTGTATTTATTTATTTTTTCATGCTTTCTTCCAACAAGTATGTCCTTAAACATTTTTCTTTTGTCTTCTTACCAAAATAAAGAAAAAAATACCATGTTTTTTTAAACATGCAAAAAGCTTTTTCACTTCGCCATTTGAATAAGTTTTTCGTACATAAAAAAAATACCGCATGAAAATGTGTTGATGAAACATTTGTTATTGTTCGTCTTCTTAATTTTATTGTAACACACTTAAATGTATACACGGTTGATTTGTTTACGATTCCACGTTCAACATTGCAAAGTCCTTTCTCTTCGTCTTTAGTACCTATAGTGTGGTTATTGCTGCCTACACTTTAAAGTGAATGCCCTTCTTTGCTTACACTTGAGTGCTTCAATCTGTATACCGACTTAATTCAATTTCAATTTTGATGAAAATTGAAAGCAACCCAGCAACCTAATTAAATTCACAAAACAATCAAGCACACAAACATATATACACACAATCATTCAAAAATCCTTGAATACAGTGGGACAATTGATTGATTTCGTTTTTCTTTTTTGTTTAAAAATTGGAATAAAAAATAAGTTCACAAACGTAAATTTCAAACCGAGAAGATTATTTTTATGGCCACAACTACACTCATAAAAAAAGCCCGTACAAATAGTTCAAAATTCTGCCAAAATAACAGGAAAGAGTACCTGAGTTTGCGCCAGCAGAATTTTCAATGAAGTTAAAAATTATAGTCTGCTAAATTTAGGTAAGCTAAATTTTACATACTACTAAATATACGGACAATTTCAGTTAAATTAGGTAGGAAATTTGAGCTGAATTTAGCAGAAATTTTACCTGATTTAACTACAAATTTCTGTTAAAATGTCGCTTAAAATTTCGACTTCCGGGATCTGACCCTAGACGGGCCCATATTGTGTCTAATAAGGGTTACTTTATAGGTACAGACTGACGAATTTTTGTCCATTTTTCTCTATCTCGCTTAGTTTCCGAGATACAAACTATTTTACGATCTTATAATAAAAAAAATTAAAATATAGCGCCATCTGTATGTGATATTGATAGCAGAGACACAAAAATATAATAATTAGAAAATAATTGTGGTTTAAATTAGCTGAAAAATTTGTAAAGTTAAGAAACAAAAAGTACTAAAAATTAACGTGCAAAATTAGTTCAAATACGGCTGAAAGTAGTTGTAATGCTAAATTAGATTTACAAAAAATATTAGTTCAATCCTAAATTGTAAGACAAAATAACAGGAAAATTAGTTAAATAGAATCAGAACGCGTTTAACAGACTTTTGTACTAACTTTTTTTTATGAGTGTATACAGTTTTTAAGGATAATTTGAAAAAATAAATTTTTTTTAATCGGAACAAATTCTGAAATTTTAGTGCAATAGATAACTCAATTTATCTAAAAGTCGAGCAGTTTTTTTTTTATTTATAAAAAATAGACATCCTTGTATGTAGTCAGAAAGTATTACCATGTTAATCGGCTCCAAAATGTATGGTCCCTTAGACCATCAATATGGCAAATAAGATATTGATTATACGTACCGGTATCCTAGATTATTATAAAACAAATAATTGAATTTTTATTGAAATTTGAGTTAGATAATATTCAATAAATATTTTTTCCCAAAACGAAGACGAGTAACTCGCTAAATTTTCCTGAATCAATAAAAAGCAGGGTTGGCAGGCAATACCGCTAAAATACCGATTCAAACCCCTTTCACCTGACTAGCATTACCCCTAAAATACCGTTATCCTTAAAATACCGTTACCGAAATAACTGAAATACCGTTATCCTTAAAATACCGATACCGAAATAAATGAAATATCGATACCCTTAAAATACCGTTACCGAAATAAATGAAATACCGTTACCGTTATTTTTAATTTTCTGCTTTTGGTAATTGCACGTGGGTATTGAGTATTTTTCGTACTTTAAGTTGGTAAATTGGTTTTGTTTTTAATCTCGTTTGTTTTTTGTAAAAAAAATTGCAAAATTCATCGAAATAACTGACTACCGTTATCCTTAAAATACCGTTACCGAAATAACTAAAATATCGCTAACCTTAAAATATCGTTACCGAAATAATCAAAATACCGTTATCCTTAAAACACCGTTACCGAAATAACTAAAAAACCGTTATTCTTAAAATACCGATACCGAAATAAATGAAATAGCGTTACCCTTAAAATACCGTTACCGAAATAATCTAAAATAGCGTTACCCTTACCGATAACAGCATCGTTTCGGTTACCATCCATGATAAAAAGCACATAATTTTTTATTTATAAATATATGTAAAAAAAATGTTTGCCCCTTTTGAGAAATAGTTATTTTTTACACTGAAAATTCTGAAATAGTTTTGATTTTTTTTTAAGAACTTTTATTTTTACGAGCTCTATATTAGTAAATATATAATCACGCCTACTTCGCAAATTTCTAGGATATTTTAAAATCTGGTTTAAATTGGTTTAATTAAAGCTTGATATTAATTATGCTGGACTGTTGGTATGGAAAGTTCATATTTTTAAGACAAGAGTTATGATTGCTACACAGCTTCATATAAAAGAATTTTGATAAAATCTCATCGAAATGCAATCACGATATGGTTTACTATTTCGAGTTTTAATTTTGTATACTGTACTGTATACAATTCATGATATTTTATAACCCACTGTTCGTATCTACATACTGATTCCACATTACATAGTAGGTAAATGATTTCCTATAGAACTACAACAAATTTCTAACACCACATTCGCTGCTAAAAGATGGCAAAACAAGTAATAAATCTACAAGCATCAACCAACAATTTACTACTGCTGGGCTGGTTTGTAGTGACTTATTGTCACTCATACGTTTAGGTGGCACATTTAGCTGTGCAGCAAACAAAAAACGGTGCGTGTATTTTAAGTGCCTTTTCACCTATTTTACAAAGAGTGTGAGTGAGTGAGTGTGTGTGTGTGTGTGTGTGTGTGTAAAAGCCACGACTAAACTAGGAAGCCGAGTATACAACCATACTAGACACATTTCTTCTATTTTTTGTTTGTAATTTCCAAACAACTCTTGAAATTAACTGCTTCGTTACACGTGCTCTTGAATATGAACCATATAGCAGCCAGTAGTAACTGCCAGCAAGCTCTAACGGGGTAAGGAAAGTCTGTAGGGAGAAATTTATATTGTAAAAGCGATGACAACAACTTGATTGCTAGATATGTGTGAGTGTATAGAGCTACTCTACTACTAGTAATTTGTAATTCCATTGAATGTATGAGTGTTAGTATGTGTGCACAGTGAGTTTTAGTCGTATTTTAAAGTTTAAATAACTCAGTCGTGCATCCATTGGTTACTTTTCTAATTCCATTATTTTCGGTTTTTGTTTTTCTTTGTCTAGTATCTTTCTATTGTTTCCTAATAAAAACCAGTGACACACAAATAGATGAAACAATCACAATCATATATTTACTCACACATATATCATTACACCATTTATAGTTTAGCTTTAAAAATACATGAGAAGTTCTGTGATTTAGTATATTTAAAACTAAATTTTTTAGTGTTTTATATATGTGACGCGCAAAATAGAAAGGGACCTAAGGATAGAAAGGGACCTAAGGTCAGGAGAGCATGGGATCGGTCTCATTCGATGCTCAGATGTTGTCCACAAAAAAAAAAAAAAAATTGATTTTTTTACCCTTAGGTCCCTTTCTCTATGCGCTGTCACATATGGATAAAAACAGTAAATTTTTCAAATCAACTAAATAAAATAAATCCGGTTATTTCAAAAGAACAGTCCTAATGAAAATCAATATTTTTATTACCATTCGATACATCCAGAAAACAGATTTGGTGCTTACAACCGCATTTGTAGCCAATGGAATGGTTGCAGTAACCGAATTTTTCAGTTGTGACAATATAAAATCAATTGAGGCACGACTAATTTCACTATGATAAAGAAATTTCAGTTGTACCGCGAATAATTCGGTAGAAGCAGCCGAAAAAATCATTTGATGCAACTGAACTATTCGATTGGCAACAAATTGCGTTGTCAGCACCGAATGGGTTTCCTCTATACATAACAAAAAAACTGGGGGAGTTAAAGTCTCACTTAGTAGCAAACAGGACATTGTGAAAATGACGCTTGTCACTCTGTTTGTAGCGTATCAAAATAACAAAGTCTCTATAATTGGTCAATCTCCTAGAAATGGTGTAGAAATCGCTTTCGAGTTGTATCCATTTACACATTGTTTGGTTTTTTTTCTCTCTTGTTGTTGTTTTATTTTCGTTTTATTTATTTTTGTTAAAAGTTTTCAAGAGTTACTTGTACTTACTCCAGTGCTGAGTGAGCACTGTGTGTTGTGCTCATCGTAGCCTGTGGTGAAATGTGGAAAAGTACGTGTAGATTTGTTGTTACTGATTGGCATTTGTAATTAGTCGAAAAGTAAATAAAAAAACTTTGATTTCGTCAATTTTTATATCTATGTCTAATGACACTAGGCATGTTGTAACATGATTAATGAAGAAAAAAAGAGTTTGTCTTTGAATTATTTGTTCTACAAGCAAAAAATTTGTTGCAGGATGGATGTGGGTGTTTATTTAGAAATTTAAAATTTTCAAACAAAATTTCCAAGTTTAATTATATACAGCTACACCCAACTCTACTCTATATCTTCTTCATTTAAGTTGAGCATGTGTGGTACGTGTATGAATAAATTGCTAAAATTCATTTAACTAGGTCGTAAACACTTTAAAGATTCACTTGAAAATTCCAAACACATACTGATGCAAAAAAGACTTGCTCACACACACACACACATATATAAGTGTATGCCATTATATTTCTACTCCTGCCTGCAAGAGTGTGTATGTGTTGTTGGACACATGCATAGTTTGGAAAGTTAATTTGTATTTGTTTATGGCTTTTGGTGGCATTAGTCATGCCAATAAATTACAATTAGTACAAGCAACATCAGTGGTTTAAAATATATATAATTCAGACTATGTATGACCCATAAGCCCCCCCCCCCAAAATAATGATGACCATCTTTTGGTTTTGGAATATAAATAAATTCATGATCGTCGAGCAACATATGGTTGGGATACAATAACTTCTACCTCACTAATTTGGTAATGATTATTGTATACTAATTGGAATATATTAAACATGATTGTGCAAGTATTCTAAATAAATTAAAAATTAAACAAATACATTTGCAGATATGTAGACATAAATCATTAGAAAATAAGTCAGTAGTAGTAAACATTTCAGAAATGAATGTAACTTAAAGATAATTATGTGAAAATTTCTATGTAAATTTGATTAATTTGATTAAATTATTGAGGTCAATTACTATGGCAAAGAAATGAATACCTGCATGTGGGCGTTTTACAAAAGAATTTATTTCAAAAACAGCACTGAGAGAATTATCCTTCATGATATTAATGATATAATTTCATAGAATTTTTTTCGTAGAACCAATGAAGAATTTCATTATGTATATAATATTTAATTATATTTAATCCTTTAATTCCCAGTGGAACATAGGGCCGCAACAAATGTTCTCCATTGTATTCTATCGGTAGACATCATTTTCATCTCACTCCAGGACACACCATGCTCATGCAACTCGTTCTCTATTTGGCGTCTCCAAGTGTTCGCAGGTCTGCCAGGTCTCCTGGATCCTTGGGGGTTATATTCAACGGACTGTCGAGTTAAATCATCCGCTGGCTTTCTCAATGTGTGCCCTAGCCAACTAAATTTACGCAATCGGATATTCATACTTAAAGGAATTTGATTGGTTAAGTTCCACAAATCCCGATTTGATATCGTGGCAGGCCAGAATATCCAATGTATACGCCTGAGGCAGCGGTTTACAAAAGCTTGCATACAACTCATTTCACGACTCGAAATATTCCAGGTTTCACAGCCATACAGAAGCAGAGATTTCACGTTGCTATTAAAAACCTTGATCTTGGTGTGATTGGAGACATTTCGCGATCTCCGGAATTTATTAAGCATGCCGTATGCTTGCTTTGCCTTAATTAATATTATGAAATCTTTCATAACTTTTCTTTCATAAAATTTCATAATTTCATTAAAAAAATTCATTGAATTTCATAAATTAGATCTCCATAAATTTAATGAAAATATTCCTTATATATATGAAATTGTTCAATAGTATTTAGTACTTTTTTAATTTTTATAAAATATCATCATTTCCTGAGAGAATAATCTTTTATAATTTTTATTTTTTTTTTATTATTAATTTTGGACTATGAAATTTTTTTATAAATCATATTAATTTTTTATAAACTTTTTTTTAATGAAACTTTTTAATTTAATGAATTCTTTCTTTAGATATAATTTGTACATCCGTAAAATATGCTACGATTTTATTACGGCTTTTGCATTTGCTAAGTACTTTTTATTTATCCACTCCAGCTTAGCAGCGACAACAACCAACTATAATAAATAATAGTAAATGAATTTGCTTCATAGATTTTATGAGGCTCTTCATTTGCTGAATGATTTATTCATTGGACGAGTGGCGTATTAATTTTATAAAATTTCATTAATTTTATGAACTTTTCATAAACATTGACTTTAATGAAACCTGTTTCGTAGATTCTATGAAAAGTTTCAATGGACGAGTTCCAGTGACAATTTTCATTGAAACTATGAAGAAATTCATTATTGAAGTGATGATAATTCTCTCAGTGAGGAGAGGATGTGCATTTTTGGCTTTGGTTTCGTTCCTGGGTGCTTTTTCTTTACCCATTCCAGGCTTTCTTTCAATTATTATGTTAGGTCCTTGTTGAACTTTCTGATGATCAAGCGTACTTCTCTGACAATCTTTTTATAAGTCCACAATGGATTATTTTGAATGGTTTCAATAAACTTTGTTGTACACTTGTCTTTGATTCCCCCTTTGTAAACTAATAAAACACTCGCATTTGACATACCGACGTACTTTAAAATTTAAAGAATTTCTCAAACAAATTTTGATGAAGAAATTTTTTTTTATTAAATATGGAAAAAGTTAGTAAGAAAAATCTGTGTTACACTTTTTAACGGCGCACTTCTTATATTATTGTACTATCATATGTTTAAATACGAATCGTTGTAAAGTTTTTTAATAAATATTACTAATCCACTAAAAAATTCATAGAAATTTACAATTTCATTTAATCCTAATTGTATGTCAAAAGTAAAAGGAGAAACGACAACTTATTATTGTAAAAAAAAAAAAACATTACAATATTTTCTAATATCCAACCACAAAGTATAAGTCAGAATAAGACGATATCATGGCATTATTAGCATGTTTGTTGTTTTTTCATTGTTAAGCTGCCAAAAGAATTTGTGTTGAAAGACTTATGGCCACCTCCCAGCTTTTTTGTAATACTGGACGCAAAACAACAAAATTATTATAGAAATAAATAAATCAAAATAAAATAAGCAAAAGTAAATAAATATGATTATAAGTTTTCTGGACAACATTGAAAATATGTTTGTATAAATAAATCATTATATAAGGGTTGTTACTCGATTAATCGAACGAACAAAAGTAAAATACGAATGAACAATTTAGAAATCATGATTTTTGAATAACGAATAATTCGAATAATTTTTGACAAATAAATTAAAAATTATTTTTTTTAATTTTAATTAAAAAAATGGTACTAAAAATTGTATTGGACAAAAATAATTAACTCATATTCGAAATTTCCACTTGATAAATGAATTTATATGTTCAAAACTAAAAAATTTAAAACTTTATACAACAAATATTGTTGCAGGATAGGAAGTATCCAATTATGGGTCATAACACAATTCAATTATGTTCACAAAAGTAAAAAAAAACTTCTCGCTTTTTTAAGCCCAAAAACTGTAATAAAAAGCTAAAAATTCGCAATTTTTTATAGTCACCATAAATCTACAATCATTACAAAGCCAAATGTCATATTTTTACAAAAGTAAGACAAAAATGTTTTATTTTGTACGCTATTAACAATTTTATTAAAACGAGAAAATCGTCAATATCCCAGTGTAGAAACGGTAATGACATATTATTATTTTTTGAACTACCAATAATGACACCGACTTACTTTCTGCATTTTTTTAAAAGATATAATAATGAGTTACTAATAAATATTTACTTTTTTCATTATTTCAAGGTAAAAAATAATTTATTACCAATAATAACTTATTTTTATCATTATTTCAAAAATAAAATAATGTTCTAGATTTTTTTGTAAATATTTTTGAAATCTGTATTTAGACTCAATATTTTTTCAACACTGTAATGTATATTGGCGAGTAAGCTGACTTGTGGGCAGCAAGTCAATTATGTTTTTATCTATCAAATATTACACGTCGATATAGCTTAAATGGTACAGCTATAGACAGTCTGAAGTCCCAGGTTCAATTCCCGTACGAGAAAATTTTATTAAAAAAAATGTTTACATTAAAAAAATATTTTTTTTTATAAAACTCATTTTTTTTTAATCTATTTTTAGAATCATTACTTTAGTCAATATTGGTTAGCACATAGGTAATGACATATGCTGGTCTGTAACTCATTATTTTTCGCGACATCGCCAAGGTAAGAAGAAATGTAATAATAAAAGTAACTATTTACCGTTATGAAATTCAATATACTCAAAGAAGCTTTATAAAAATACCGAATTACTCAATTTTCTATACAAATCAGCCCGATGATACAGCTCATGGAGGTACGGCATGGAAGTAAGCACATCAAATGCACGGAAATCCTAAAATTCAGAAAAGACTGCATCCAAGCAACCTCCGTATTAATTGAAGATATTCATGGGCCTCTTATGATATCTGCCGCCTACGGTCCTCCTTAACACAATAATACCGGACTTGAATACCTCGATTATATAAAATCTCTTGGCCACGGATTTATCGCAGAAGGAGACTTTAATTCTTAAAGCACAATAAGGGGATTAACTCTGCCAAAACAACTATTTGAAGCAAATAAGAGAATACAAAAGCAACTTTCTAAAGCAACCACATCTTATAGACTTTTTTATAACTAAAAATATAAACCATCTAAATCATAAAATTGAATCGTACTTTGAATTGTCTTCTCTCCACTCGCCAATTATACTTATCTATCAATCTAACTTTCTACTCGAAATACAAATATTCATATTCAACAAATTAAGCGATTGGGACTGTTTCAGGGAAATAATTAAAACAAAACTTACTGCAAATATATCGCTAAAAACTAAAGATGAAGTGGATAGTTCGTTGGCACATTTAAACAACGCATTAATATTTGCGGCTGATAATTCTATTCTACAGAATCAAACAGAAAATAAATAAATACAACATTTCAACATTCATTAAAGAAAACATTAAAATAAATAGAAAACTTAGAAAGAAATGGCAAACGTTGAGGCCACCTAACGATAAGACCATCCTCAATAAATTAACAACGCAGCTTAAGTAGCTACTCAAGAAAGACGGGGAAGATAAACTTGAAAGGTATCTCAAAATTTGTGTTTAACCACTTAAATCACTTTGATTTAATGTCCCACAAACCTGGATTTTAGGAGGAAACAATGTGAGTCTTCCATCTTAGGTGAGTTCAGAGAACTTAAGTGTTACATACGCTACACGCTTATAAATAAATTAAAATTCAGCAAAACATATCTACAATAATAAATTAAACGAGAAAAAGGTTAAAGTCGGGCATGCCGACTATACAATACCCTACACCACTCTGGTGTATTGTTTGGATCCGAAATTCGAATGGGTTAAAATGTGAGTCAGCGCACCAAATTTCATTAAAATATCTTAATATTTGCGAACTGCAGTTTGTAACCAAGCCAATTTTGGGGGGACCCTTATATGGGCACTAGTTCTAAACATGGACCGATGTTCACCAAAATCAATAGGCTTCGTCCTTGGGCCAACAAAGGTCTATGTACCAAATTTCATCAAAATATATTAATATTTGCGACCTGCAACGTATAAACAGTATAATTTTGGTAGGACCCTTATATGGGCACTAGGTCTAAACATGGACCGATGTTCACCAAAATCAATAGGCTGCGTTATTGGGCCAATGTAGGGCTGTGTACCAAATTTCATCAAAATATCTTAATATTTACGACCTGCAGCGTATAAACAGTATAATTTTGGTAGGACCCTTATATGGGCACTAGGTCTAAACATGGACCGATGTTCACCAAAATCAATAGGCTGCGTTATTGGGCTAACATAGGTCTGTGTACCAAATTTCGTCAAAATATCTTAATATTTACGACCTGCAGCGTATAAACAATATAATTTTGGTAGGACCCTTATATGGGCACTAGGTCTAAACATGGACCGATGTTCAAAAAAATCAAACTTGTTCGTACTTGGGCCAACATAGGTCTGCGTACCAAATTTCATCAAAATATCTTAATAGTTGCGACCTGTAGAGTGCGCACAAGATTGCATGGACAGACAGACAGACGGACGGACGGACGGACAGACGGACATCGTTAAATCGAAATCAAAAAAATTCTGAACCGATCGGTATACTATAAGGTGGGTCTACGACCAATATTTTTTGGTGTTACAAACAACAGCACAAACTTATAATACCCTGACCACATAGTGGTGTAGGGTATAAATATTAGAGTTCATTTGAAAAGTAAAAATTTATTCATTTTTCGGATATCATATATTATACCCTACATCACTATGTGGTCAGGGTATTATAAGTTTGTGCTGATGTTTGTAACACCAAAAAATATTGGTCGTAGACCCACCTTATAGTATACCGATCGGTTCAGAATTTTTTTTTATTTCGATTTAACGATGTCCGTCTGTCCGTCCGTCCGTCCGTCCGTCTGTCTGTCTGTCCATGCAATCTTGTGCGCACTCTACAGGTCGCAACTATTAAGATATTTTGATGAAATTCGGTATGCAGACCTATGTTGGCCCAAGGACGAACAAGTTTGATTTTTGTGAACATCGGTTCATGTTTAGACCTAGTGGCCATATAAGGGTCCTACCAAAATTATATTGTTTATACGCTGCAGGTCGGAAATATTAAGATATTTTGACAAAATTTGGTACACAGACCTATGTTAGCCCAATAACGCAGCCCATTGATTTTGGTGAACATCGGTCCATGTTTAGACCTAGTGCCCATATAAGGGTCCCCCCAAAATTATATTGTTTATACGCTGCAGGTCGCAAATATTAAGATATTTTGATGAAATTTGGCACACAGACCTATATTGGCTCAATAACGCAGCCTATTGATTTTGGTGAACATCGGTCCATGTTTAGACCTAGTGCCCATATAAGGGTCCTACCAAAATTATAATGTTTATACGCTGCAGGTCGGAAATATTAAGATATTTTGACGAAATTTGGTACACAGACCTATGTTAGCCCAGTAACGCATCCTATTGATTTTGGTGAACATCGGTCCATGTTTAGACCTAGTGCCCATATAAGGGTCCTACCAAAATTATAATGTTTATACGCTGCAGTTCGCAAATATTAAGATATTTTGATGAAATTTGGTATATAGACCTATGTTGGCCCAAGGACGAAGCCTATTGATTTTGGTGAACATCAGTCCATGTTTAGAACTAGTGCCCATATAAGGGTCCCCCCAAAATTGACTTGGTTACAAACTGCAGGTCGCAAATATTAAGATATTTTACTGAAATTTGGTGCGCTGACTCACATTATAGAAAATTTTGACATATGCCCCATTTTAACCCATTCGAATTTCGGATCCAAACAATACACCAGACTGGTGTAGGGTATTGTATAGTCGGCATGCCCGACTTTAACCTTTTTACTCGTTTTTAAATTGTTTTTGTATTAAAAAAAAAAGATTGCAAAATTTTTTGCAAAAACATTTTTAAAAATGATGATATTTAAAATCGATCTAACACGTATTTTTACATACTATGATCAAAAAGTACACTCAAAGTTTTTGCAGAATCTTCTCTAAAATTTTGGTGAAATTCGAATCTGAAAAAAGTTCCCTCGAATCGCCGTTCCGAATTGTGGGACTTTATTCTTTACACCCTGATAAAATGACAAGGAGTAAAAAGGTTAGTCAGGCATGCCCACTATATTGATACCCTATACCAGTCTGGTTAAAAGGCAACTAATGTCTGGAATGGGTTGAAATGGACTTGTGTTAAATTTTGTCTAGGATAAAAAAAAATAGAATAAATGTAAGAAATTTTAATTTTCCGTTAAATTAGATATATTTAAGATAAAATCGTAAATATAGTCTATATGGACGATAGGTCCATATATGAACCGGTCCTTTCTAGAATAAATAGGCTTTGTGGTTGGCCACAAGTACGTCAGCGTTCCAAATCTCATTAAAATATCTTCGTATTTGCTAGCCGTAGCTTGCGAAAAAGCCAAAAAGTGCCTTTATATGGGCACTAGGTCCAACTATGGACCCATTTAAACTAAAATCAATAGGAATAGTCTTTGGGCCAATATAAGTCCGAGTGCCAAGTTTCCCCAAAATTAATATTTGCGACATGTGGCGTGCGATGATGCCCATTTTTAGGTCTAAACCTTGACCGATTCTACATAAAATCAGTAGGCCATGAGCTCATGTGAATCACAAATTTCATTAAAATATCTTCGTATTTGCGAGCTGTGGCTTACGAAAAATCCATTTTGGGAGACTTTTTATGGGCACTAGCTCCAAACATGGACCGATTTAAACCAAAATCCACACTCTTCGTCCTTGGGCCGATATAAGTCAGTATACCAAAATCTTAATAATTGCGACCTGTAAATAGCATGTGAAAATACCCATTTTTGGGGGACCTTTACACAGGCACTGGCTCTAAACCTGGACCGATTCTACATAAAATCAACAGGCTTTGTACATGAGCCTATGTGAATCAGCGCATCAAGTGACATTTTGTGTTTATTGTGATTGTGGCTTTGTTATAAAATTAAAAAATGGTTAATTTTTGTAACTTAAATTGCAAATTAAATTTTTTCACGTTAAAAACAGCTTACGGTGCTTTAAGAAAGACGTTTATTTCATTTCACAAAAGCGATTTAAGAGAACATTTTTGGTTTCAGATTCGTATTTCGAAAGACGAAATACTTAAAAAGTTTAATTATCAGTCAATGAAAAACCCTGAATAATACTAATAAAATTGGGTATAATTTTTAAACACAGTTTTTGCATAAATTACTTGTCATATATTCACACTCTTTGGTGAATTGGTGAATGGCAAATAAATCTACTAATTAATTATCATATAAATTGAATATTAATGTAGATGATAACTTTTTTATTTCTTTTTTTTCTGTTTTTATTGATTTAGTGAATTGAAATGAAATATAAATTGAATTTGTCAAATTAGTTGAATATTAAGCTTTAAAAGATGAAGTTGAAAATTTAAACTTTTATCAAATAGAAATAACTAAAATATTAAAACGAAAAAATGTTTAAACTTAAAAAATTCTATAATTTTATTATAATTTACTTTATAAGTAATATAAACTCTTCTGGCACACAATCATTACAAGACCAAAAAAATCTCAAGCAACAACAAGATGTATCCCATTTAACTTCATTTATTGCCAATAGGCCAGGGCCAGTGTATTTAAACAGTCAGCCATATATCATCTATAATACACCCAGTAATAATGTAGTAAATTCAACGACTATAACAAGACAACAAGTTCAACAACAAAGACCCATAAATCAAGCACAAGTTATTTGCGAAATACCACAAAAAAATTTTAATATTAATACAAGACGCTGTATTGAAAAAGAAAATGAAGAAGAAAGGCAGCAAAAAACTCAATATCTACAAACTCATCCTCAACAGCAGCAACAAACTTTTGAGAAAGTTGATTTAACAAAATCATCAACTTTAACAAAACAACATGAAAACATTATACAGCAGCAACAGCAACAACAACATCAACAACCAATAACACAATATGGTGTTAATCAACCACAAAATCGTCAAGATCAACAGCAACAAGCAAATTTATATTACATGCAGCTTTTAACAGTCAATCAAGCAGGAATAAAACAACAGCAACAACATGAACCCGAGAGAAAGCAACAGCTGTCACAGCAACTTTTCAAATTGGCAAATGTGGTACATCAAAGAAATAATCGACAAACTACTACCAACAGCAATAACAACAGAAATCAGCAACAGCAACAATTCAACATATACCCACAGCAGCAACAACCACAATACCAACATCATCCTCTACAACAGAATCAACGAAATAACAACAATATTCAACTAATTGTAAATGGAAATAGTTTGTCAACATTTCCATCATTAACATCATCATCATCATCATCAACATCCACAACTGACTCCCAGACATCATTTCCAGCAACAACTACAGGCGAAAATACATTTAACCCTTTTCTACCCACTGTTATAATGTAAGTTTTAAAATGTTCCATCATCATCAACGACTCAACGACGACACACAATAAAATTATCACTAACATTTTTCTTTTACTTTCATATTTACACACAAACCCACACCAATCCGCTCTTAACAAATGAACAGTGAAAACCCTTATTATGAGCCAATTAAAGAACAAGTTTCTCCAAAACCATCGATCTGTGAAAGGTGTTGTGTACCAAAGCAGTTGCCATGTTCTTCATGTTGTGATATGTCACCATTTTTAAGTGCTCAGACTTTAAAAACTTCAGCCGGTTAATTTATGTACAATTTAAATTGTTTAAATTTATGTGTGTGTGTAAGTGAATAAAATCGTATTACAGTATGGGTGTGAGTGTGTACGTGTAAGTTTTGTTGGCTCACACAGTTAAATTATCTGCATGTATTCTACACACATGTACAATAAATGTCTAAATGTTATTTTTCATAAACATTAATAGTTTTTCGTCTTGCAACATTTACATTTTTTGCTCTTTTGCTAATGTACTAATTTTAATTTGTAGAGAAAAAAGTTGTAATTTTTACACCTTCTAATGGAGAAATTTTGCGAATCATATAAGGCGGCTTTAGGAATAGCTACATATGAAATATATCACAGGGCAATACTGTATCGAGGAGTGGGTGATTCTTGCTCAGAATGACCACCAAAGGTTAGTACTTATTACATTTAGAAAGAAAACGTTTAAAGTTCAAAAATATTCAGATATACTCAAAAAAAAGTCAGCAAATGAAAAAAATCGATTGCAAATGAAAAAAATCCTTGCTAAAATCAATAAAACTTTTTGCTGAATAATAAAAACTCAAAAAATTTTTAGAGAAATTGTTGATATATTTGCTGAAAATTTAAATCTAAAAATTGTGTTTTTGTGATACTTTCGAACATTTTTAGAAAACTTCGAAAATATAAAAAAAACGTCCAGACTTGCACATTAGTAGACAATTCTAAATAACGAAAAAGCATATAAACTACGGTTTTTATATTATAAAAGCCTTTTTCTTAAAAAAGCAAAAGGGAACACAAAAAAATTACCCAAGCTACTGAGAAAAATGTCTGTCCTTTTATTTCACATAATCAATATTAATAAACATTTTCTTTATACATTCACTTTTTATCTTTATCTTCATAAAATTTAAATATTTTATTTTGTCTGTAAATTAAATCATATTTTATCTTACTATGTTATATTTTTATGTATATGCAATCTTTTGGCGTCCTTTTGTTTTATTTTTGGAACACAGATATAAAAATCTTTCACGGTTTTATTTATTATATGTCTGAGAAGAGCTGTGTTTAAGTATCATTTTTTTTGTCCGCAACTCCTCTAATGTCTAATCTGCGACATCTACATTTTTGAAAACACAATTTCAGCAAAAAAAATTGCTGAAAACTAGTATACTTGATATACAAGACGTTTTACTAATTTTTCTACTAACTTATTTATTTTTTTGAGTTTAGGAATGCAACAAAGAAGATTTCTTCCAAATTTTGAACATTTCAATGAAATTACCTTCAATTACTATACGAGTATGCCGAGTTTCAACTGATTCGGATAAAATTTTCGGATATCCAAGAAAATCATTTTTGGTAATTTTTTGTGAATGTGCTAAGATTTTGTTTTGCAATAGAATATTTGTTAATGATCGTATTGCAATAAAATTTTACACTAAGCTGAGCCTTGCTATTCACTATACTATTAAAATAAAACAAAATTTTGAGACAAGATGAATCAAATCACACAATTTCCAAAAAACTATAAAAAATTTCAAAAAATGGGAGTTTTTGCGATGATAAAAATTCACGAATACAGCCATATTAGAAACATATGGAACATCTTTACCCACTTTTACTTTTTAAATTCCGGTGATGCACTCAGAGAAAAAAAGTTGAAAATTTAATAAAAAATGCTCGAATTCGGAATGGTCTGGGGGAAGAAAAATGGACAAGTAGAGAATATTTTTTCAATTAAGCACATCTAAAAGAAATACTATATATGTTCTTAACAACCTTTTAATCTGGAGGCAAATGAGTTTTGATACCTTTTTGACCAAAAAATTACTTAATTTACTATTTTTTTAATTTTTAAGTTTAAGACGTGCCATTTTAAGTGTGAAGAAGATATTGCAATGAAATTTTCTTTGTGAAATAAAACATATAGTTGCAAATATAACTGCAACTTTTTTAAGATTCTTGGAACTAATTTGGCTTTGCCATTGGCTATTGCAAAATGCAAAATTTCAATTTTCAAATGCGAATAACTTTTATATTTTAAGAGATATGCCACATATGTGCATGTTTATTGTAGGCCTTTACTAGCGGATTACAGAAGTAAACCCCTTTTTAAAATTACTTCATAAATAAAAAACGGCAAGTGTTAAAAATTTTCACATTCTTGAGTTGCGCTATTTTGAAGTCCAGTAGCGTAGCTCCTAAGGCATGTGGGGGATCAGCAGTCAAAACTTTAGCTCAGAATTACGTTGTTTATGGGCATGTACATAAAATTTCATCTAAATCCGCTCGCCGATAAAAAGTGCAGGAATTATTTCCAAAATATTTCGAAAACGCCCCACTGTGCAATATAGGACAACAAGCAAACAAAATTTCCCAAAAAAAATTCCCCATGTGGCAAGCAATTTGCAGTTGTGGCAAAACTAGCCAGTTATTTGTGACCTCCGGTTCAACTAACTCTGAAATATATATTAAAGAGTGTTTGCAGAAGAGACACTACGTCTCCATATAATTTTAGCCAGATTTGGCATTATGCCACTATAGCAAAACTGCTCGCGAGCGGTATACAAAAAATAATGTATTTTTTTTTTTACCCAGGGAGACAAACCCACCATAATGCTACGAGATCAGGCCTGTGGAGCGATATTGGGCTCTAGTAAAACAAAATATAAAGGGCATATAAAAAGCATCCAAGAACATAGTAGATTTTAAATGCAAGTGGACTGCCCGTTCCAAAAAAGAGAGGCAGAAGCAACAATAAAATCTAAAATAGGAGGTATTCCAGAAAGAGTGAATAAATTCATTAATAGCTAGTGATATTCCAAAAATTATAACTTTTTGCTAAAATTTTAAAATAAATGATTGAATTTTTATTTTACATTATATGTGTCGGTTTCTTTTATCTCTGTTCTTATATACAGTTAAAAAGGTAGTTATTTTAAGCTGTTAAAACTAACAAAAGCATTAAAAATTACTGGCAAAATTTTACCAAGTAAAACATAAAACAACTAACAACATTGGTAAACTGCTTTTACCTTTAATTTTCTTTTTATTATAGTTCCAAAGTCTAATTACTTCATTTTACTTAAAATTTGATATCAAAACGGTTCTCCATTTATAACGTTTCTATGCACTGGATATACAATAAAATTTTTTGATTTCTTTTGCATGTTAATACCTCAACAAGAATTTCTCAAAAACTTTGAGAAATTGTTTATTTTTTAGATAAATAAAAAAATTAAGTTTGTACTACAAAAATACAGTTTTGGTGGGTTCGATCCCCAGTGACCGCAATATCAATTTGGGAAAATAATATGTATGATTTTTCTATCCCTCATACATATTGCAGCGTCCACCTTCGGTGTTCCCATAGCACTTAACCCCACCGAAATAAAATAATATAACAGGGCTATGGACTAAAAAGCTTCAACAAAGTTCGCCAACTCTTCATCAGATGGCGCGCAACAACTGTTCTAAAAATTCAACATCTCGCGCAATTACAGTATTGACATATTTGAAGCCCTTCATCTTTTACCACCTTTCATGTCTTCTCTATCCCCTTTCGAAAGAAAGAAACACGTTAATTAATAGGAAGAATTACCTGAGTGTTGCTTCTCTTTAAAAAAATATATTATTCTCATTAGTTCTTCTTTTTAACTAACTGTCACAAAAGTTTGTTTGCATTTTTTTATATAAAACAACTGTTATTACAGTTAGAAACAACAACTACTGATTACTATACACTCATAGAAATAAATGTGCAAAAATAGCAGAAAAAGTTACTTGTTAAAAATGATGCTGCAAAAAAACTGCTCAAATTAGCAGATTTTTTTACTGAATACTATTAAAATGAGAACAACAAAATTAAAACTGTTAAATTTACAGAATTCTAGTTATATTTAGGTTAAATTTTAGTTAATTGAAAACAGCAAATTGTTTTGCTAAATATTTGTAGACTAAAAATAGCAAAAATAAAATGTTATATCTATAAAATTTTTGCTATTTTTAAGCTAAATTTAGTTGAATGCAAATAGCAGTCTATTCTGCTAAAATCAACAAAAATATTTGCTTAAAAATTGTAAACTGCTGTTTTTATTTAGCAAAATTTTTTACTGATTTTAGCAGGTTAATTTTCTATTCTCCATTTACAAAAATTTAGCTCAAATATAACTAAAATTCTGTATATTTAACAATTTTATTTTTGCTGTTCCTATATTACTAATATATAGGAGAAATAATCTTCTAATTTAGCAGTTTTTTTCTGCAGCATCATTTTTAACTAATTTTTAGTAGTTTTAACTAAATTTTTTACGGACTTTTTTCTATTAGTGTACTCAAAATAATAAGTCTGTTGACTGAACAGAAAAATTTGTTACTTTAACCAAATTTATTCCTGTTTTTTGGCTTAAAATAAAATTTGTTGATTTTAACAAATTTCGTTTTGTTAAATTTAACAAATCTAGATTTAAGTAAGAAATTAATAAAACTACACTCAACCAAAAAAGTGTGTAATGGCTACTGAAACTTTTGCTGTTATTACGGGAAATTTAACTGTTTTGAAGCCAGCGGTATTTTTTGCTAATTTTAGCAACACATGTCTGCTGATCTGTAGTACAATAAAATTAGTAGAAAAAATTAGTAGCCGCTACTAAATTTTAGTAAAATTTATGTAAAATGCAATTCAAAATCGATTTGCTAAAATCAGTTAAAAAACTTACTAAATATAATAATTTTATTACAATGAAATTAGTATAATAATGAAATTAGAAATAATTAGTTGCAGCTACTAAATTTCAGTAAATTGCTGTAAACTGTAATTTAAAATGAATCTGCGGAAATAAGCAAAAAATTTTACTAAAAAATAAAAAGACTGTAAAATCTAAAAAAAAAAAAAAAATTTTTTCTTTCGATTGTAACAAGCGTATAATTACTTCATTGTGCTTGAAATTTGGTGTCAAAATTGCAAACGGTTCTCCATTTATTGCCGTATTATGCATTGGAGATGCAATAAAATTTTCTGGGTGTTATTTCTAAACTAAGAATATATCAATAGTAACAAATATAAACTATACAAGAATTGTAAAAACTCAAAATGAAAATATTTTTAAATTAGTATATTTTTCTGCTAAATTTAGCACTCGGTTTTGAAAAATTAGTAAAATGTTTTTCTGAAATCAGCAGCGAAAATTAGTAAAAAAAATCCGTAATTTATAATAAGAGAATAGCAAAAACTGATTACTAAAAATAAAAATTGTACTAATAATCAGTATAAAAATAGTATAATGCGATTGGAAACTATTTACAAATTTTTATACAAACTTTTTTATTTGAGTGTATTTGAGTGACCGGGACTCTCCCCGGTCCTAGTCCATATCATCTAAAGCCATGTAAGGGCACTCCAAAGGGAGAGAAATAGCAGAAGCTTTAAAATTTCTGATACACTGGTGGCGCCATCTACCGGGTAATAACAGAAACATGAAAATATATTTTAACAATAAATTGTGTACAATTTAACGAATGGGTTCTTCAAAATTAGTTATAAAAAGTTTTGAAAATTAACACTCAAAACTAGTTGAAGTCCTGAGGATTTTTAGTGTAGTGTTAAATGAAGACAACTAAAATCTTTGTTTAAATCAGTTCTTCAACTTAAAATTTGTATTATTTTAAGTGTACACAATCAAAAGTCAAGAAGTAACTTCCAAACTTTGTTGAGTCTATTTTATGCGAACTCTCAGATTTTTATCTATTAAACTTGCGATTAAAGAAACAAAACCAATAAACATGCGCATTATATTAGCGGTTCATTCTTACTTTAACGGTTAAAGTGTGGAGCTAAAATGACCTAATTTGTTACCTTTTGCATTTTTTTTTCTATTTGTTTCAAAAAAACTATACAAACTGGGTGTCAAATGAAAGGTATTATGAAGTCTGCTATGTATAGTTGATCTTTTATATGGTAAATGAATGTCATTTAGTTTGATTTTAGATCTTAAATTAATATCAATTTCTGTTTAAATTATTTTTAAAATTAAAGAAAGATGATACAATTTTCCCAAGTAAATTAAGTAAAGCCATCATCAGTGTTATTTGCCATGAATGGGTTAATAATTGATAATCGTCTACTTATGTGAAAGTTGAAAACAAATGGAATATGTTAACAACTCAACTTAGACCAGGCTGCCCAAACTTATAGTTTTGTCCCCAAATTTGGGGATTTTTTGTTGGTCTTGGGGACAGAAGATTTTTTTGGGGATTTAAAAAATGTTTTGGGGATTTTTTGGGGATATTTAAAATTTTGAAGATTGTATTAACTTTGTGTAATTTTCAGAAAACATCAGTCAAGTTTGTTCGCATAATTTCAAAAAAATCAAATTCACCCTTTTATGGATTTTCTATATTAATTTAAAGCTTTTTAACACAAATAATTCCTTTTTGCCTGAGAGTTTTATATGATTAATGTCTTAGAATCTTAAATATTGTTTATACAAAAAACCATCATACCGATTATGGAAGAAGGTATATTGCATTAAACAGATAAACTTGAAAAATTCAAATCTAAAAATTCTTTAAAAATGACTTAAATTCTTTTCAACATTTTTTGTAGTTGGGGATTTTTTGGGGATATTTTTAGATTTGTTTGGGGACAACGAAAAAAAGGATCTGGCAAGCCTGACTTAGACTAACATCAGCGAAATCTAAATGTAGGGATACAACCTTGCGGTTTGTTCTGCGTTTTTTTTTTTTATATGGAGTTTTGACAATTAAAAACGCACTGTGGATTCTCTCTAAAGTAAAACTTAATTTAATTTCTCTGAGTTTTCTCGCATATTTTCATTCTCACTGTCACTACAATGTTTGCCATACTTTCAAAAAATAATCCCCATATTTGATGATGTTCAGAGATGGAAAAGTTGAAACGATTGAACTTTTATTTTGAAAAATCATTGTTTTTCATGTTTATTACTAGTTTGGATTTCATTTAGCCTATCATTTTAATTTAATGATCTTTGCCAAAGTTAAAATGAAAAAAAAAATATAAAAAATTAAAAGTGGTTCTATACTGAAACAAAAACCTCGTTTCCCATCGCTGGTGCTCTCCACACATACACTAAATGTACACACACATACATGTAAAGAAAGTGTGAATGTATGTATAAAAACAACCATCACCGCAGCCGCAGTCATTTAATTTGTTTTTTCTCACCGCAGCGGAATCCGCAGCCGCAGCCGAAAGGTTGTATCTCTACTCTAAAAATGCTATTTTTATCCTTTGTTATTATTGCTCGTTTTTGCTTTGAACCTTAATCTTAATTGTATCTCTAATACATAAAAGAGTAATAACTGGAGAATCGTTAGGAATTTTGACTTTAAATTGTAAGTAGGATGAAAAAAATTAAATACTCTTAATAATAAAAAAAAATATGGTTTTTATATCAAAATATATGTTAATTATATCTAAAAATTTTAACTGTAAAAAACAACAATTTTTACCAATTTGCCAGTAGGTTTAAAATATTTTGTAGTAAAATTCTTTCGGTTGTTTGCGATATTGTTAGTTATTTTTAATGCATTTGCTAGTTACTTTTCTCTTTATTTAAACTACATAAACATACATACAAACCTGCGTGTTAACTGTAATTTTTAGTAGATTCTAACGACAAACTTTTCTGGGTGAATTTTTCCATAATAAACATTAGTTAAGACCTATTAAAAGTAGGGTATATTTCTAAATACAATTTACCATGAATATGTAATAATAATTATAAGTACCTACACATACCCAGATGAAAATAAACATCATATGAAGCACGTAATTAAACGCGTGATGCATAAAAATGTGAAATTAAAAACCCCAAGAACGAGAATGAAAAAAAAAACATTTATGAATGCACAAAATATTACATTAAATAGGTAAGTCATATAAAGGTCATATAGGTCAACACAGCACTAAAAAATACCAAAATTGTAATATTTTGTGTTGAAGGGAATGGGCGGAGGGGGGTTACACAAAAATAAGCCAAAATTTTTATTATACTCATATGTAATGCAAGGACAGTCAGTAGTCGAGTAATAGAAAGGACATTAACATTGCGCTAAGTTGGAAACCACATTTTTATTATAAGGATAATTAATAGTAGATTTACACATCCTCACATGCCTCACATCCTCACAGTTAGCATCATGCATATGTATGAGTTTGAATCTAAATGTCGGCATATGTTAAGGTCTGTGTACGAATGAGTGTGTTGGTGTGTGAGCTTAACAACAAAATCCTAAATATTATTATACATTTTGTGGAATTAAGTTACAAAATACGAGAAAAAAAATCACCGAAAAAATGGCTTAAACAAAATAGCATTCATATGAAATTACAGTATCAGTAGGAGCTACTCGTAATAGCTGGCAGAATGGGTACATTGTTTAATTTTTTGCTCGCTATACAATCTTATTAATAATTAAAATTTGTTTAAAAACAACAGCAAACAAAAAAAAATAATTCTACTTTAATGTACAAAAAAATTTTCTAGAGTACGATGAGTGTAAGAAATTGTTGAATAGAATGTAGGGAAAAAAACAATTTTACAAATACATGCATAATTTTTTCTTTATATGTTGTTTCTAATTTAAATTAGTTGCCTGCCCTACCATCATCAGCAACAAGAGCAGCAGCGTTGTGCTATTGTAACCACACACACACATGTAAATAAACACATACATTTACTACATACATATATAATAGAAAATAATTATTACACTGCAAACAAAAAGCATTGGAAAAAATTAGTAATTTTAACCGTTAGGTTAAATTTGTTAGGGGGAAATTTGGGGGGTAAGAAAATCACTTTAGGGGCAGTTTTGCCTTAAAAACCAATTAAATTTTAGAGCTCGATGATTGGTTTTGCCAAATTGTTGATAGTTTTTATTGTAAATTTTTATTTTCTTTTAGCCTACATATTTTCGAAGTTGAAAAAATTTAGACTGTGACTGGGAAAGCAAAGAAAACCAGCTAAAATATAACGAAGTTTTTTATTTTAAAAACAAAAAATCAATTATTTGCATTTACTAAATTTAATTTGAAATAAAAACCTAGAAAATTGCTGAATTTTGGGAAAATTTATTTTAGGGGGATGTCTTTTAGTGGTAGAGCAAATTTGGGAGGTTTTTTGGACAACTTAGGGGGATTTGTAAAAAAAGACTTGGCAACACTGAGTAAAAAATAAATATAACGGGAGTTATAGGCACATAATAACAAAGTTGCCTGTAGGCAACGTTGGAGCTGAAAGGGATAAGGGTTATGCAATTTCAAGTTTTTAATGATTGACGAAAGGCACGGCTCAAGTATATATTTTCTAACCTGCCATCTGTTTTCCTCTTTAATCTAACATAATTTCCTTATGATTTTCGGCCTTAAACAGCTACAGAAATTTTCTTGTCAGCAACAATTTAGGACGTCTACAAAAATTTCAACGGAAATTTTATAAAATTACCAATTTATAATTATTAATTTCAAAAGATTTTAAATTTTGGGGCAAATTCGGAGTACCTAGTTTCTGTTTACATATTTGTGTCGGTCGTTGCTACTTTGTTTTATATAGATAAGTTCCTTGAAAAAATATCGAGGAACTACAAGCCTATAAGAAAGGCATCTTTGAGAGAGAGTTCTACCAAAAGAGTCAATGGAGATTATTCTCAGTACTCATTTCATATAATGCCAGGGTTACCACCAGTAAAACAAAAAATTACTCAGCTGTAGATCAAAAATAATCAAAAACTGTATGAAATTACACAAAAAATATATTTTTCATATCATTTCAAAATAAACTCTCCTGGGCACGGTGGAGAAGAATACAAATATTTTGGGAAGAATTTCGCCATTTCTTACCGAGTGATATGAAATTTCACACTGTAAGTTTTGGATGGCCGAAACTGCGGTAGCTATGCCATTCGACTGCAAAGTTTTGCCATTTTTCTATTTACAAAACGATTTTTAAAGACGTAACATTTCTATCATCTACAAAGTGCAAAAGTTATTTGCATTTTAAAACTAAAATTTAGCATTTTTGCTATAACCTGTTCCGTGTTTTTGCCTTCTGCAAAAGCAAAACCAGGCCAATTTTTCAGAATATATTATAACAAATTATTCTATTAAATTTGAATATTAAAAAAATGGTATTTTATCCATATTAAAAGTTTCTTTCAGAACAAAGTATTTATGTTTTTCAGAAAAGCTACTTCATTCAGATGCATTGCATGCAAAAATATTACTTACTTGCTAATTATTCTCTCCCATACTTCTCAAAATTTAACCGTTTATATTTAAATTAAACAAATTTTTCTCTGAGGACAAAGCTGGAATTTAAAAAAAAAGCTGGAGTAGATCAGGCGTCCGTAATGTGATGGCATAAGCCCTGTTCAACCCTAGCTTTAAATGTCGGCAAGTCAGAAAAAAAAAATCAAAAAAAGTATTTATAAAATTTTGCCCGTTTTCTTTAATTTTTATGTTAATGGTAGCAATAGACCTTAACATGACATTTCTCTGCAGTATGTGTCTCAAAAAATTTTCTTTTAAAAAATAAAAATATAACATTTTTTTCAAAAATTTCATACGATTCTGTTGAAATCTGAAGTTGGATTTACAGAATTCTAAAATATTCTGACTCTGCTCCACCTTGCTGCGTTAGAAAAATTTTTGTCTGGTCAAAGCCCACCCAAGAAACATTTTTATGGACTCTCCGGCATGTACGGAATCATCAATCCGGCTTTTACGGAACATTAACGGTCCGTAAAACAGGTATCCGTCAAAGTTTGTATGTATACGGAACAATAACGGACCGTACTTTCGGATTTTCGAATATAATACGTTTTGAATCCGTTTTGGTGTATCCGTTTCTGCACCGTTAAATACGGACATCACCAAAACGGTGCGGACTTCACCAAAGCGGCAGTATCATGATAACTACAGCAAAAAAATTTCAGACATTAGAAAGTCACAAACTTTCCCACTCTTTCGCTGAATTTTTAAATGTTCTTGCAAACCAAGAGAATTTTTAAAAGAAGCTTGACAATTATTTTTGCAAAAAATATTTAAAAGGCGGTGCTTTAAACAAAACAAAAAAATACATAACACCGAAATCTGAAAAAATCTACAAAAGTAATTCACCAGAAAATGGAGATTTGTGGTAAACAAACTCGTTTCGTCTAAATATCGACTAATTTTTATTAAGTTATTAAAAAGCTCCGGGACTTTTAAAAATTTACGGAAATTTCTGTAAAAAGTGAAATTACACAAAAATGTCATTATTCAAAAATTATCCAACGAATGTGTAAACAGTCCCGTTTTTGAATAATTATTCAAAAAGTGGTAACACTGTATAATGCATAAAATAAATCGCTCGCTATTCTCCATCAAGAGACAGAAGAAAGACTAAAATCTGTTGTAAACAAAGTACAAATTTTACAACCCTGTTCTGACAGATATTCCTTGTTTAGGTAAAAAATATGGCAACAATTTGACGAATATCTGTAGTATATGTTAGTGTGTCGTCGTGAAAATAGAATAGATTCTATTACGACGACAAATGGCCGGGCGACATGACAATATTTTGCTTTCCATACAAAATATGTATATGAAAAAACAATTGTCCCTGTCGTTGTCCACCCAGTTGTGGCTAATGTCTAACTTTCTGTTGATTTAAAAAAAAAATTGAGCTAAAACTGCTGAAAACAGGGTTTTGAATGAAAATCTAAAAGTCAAAAAATCTTTAAAATTGGCTATTTAAAATGTTTTTAAACAGCAGCGAAAAGTTAATATCACATTTCTTTATTATTTTCACTGGACTTCTATATCATATAATTTTCTAGACTGCTTTGCCATATAATTTTTGATTTTTTCAAAAAATGCAAAAAGTTATATCCCTAACAGAGAAACAAGCCAGCCGCCGTAAGCCGTTTAAGCCGCCGCCGCCGGCCATTTTTGCCTCAGCCGCCGCCGCCGATTTTTCTCGGCTCATTTCGGCTGGAAGTATCAATTTTCCAAAATAAAAATTAAAAGCAAATGTCATTTTTAAAACAAATTTTCTACTTCATCATTTCCTGAACCATCAAGAGTATTTTTTTTAGTTAAAAAAATAAAAGAACCAGTTTTATAGTCAGAGCTAAGAAGGATTTTTGTCATAAATATTTCTTAAGTTGGAAGTTTTGCTTGAAAACTTCTGACAGATTTCGCTGAAATTTGGATATGCAATAGAGAAGAGAATCCTAATGAACAATATATATATATACTTTTCAAATGACCAAGTGTAGATTGTAGGCAGAGCTTCGAAAGAATTAATTCAATTTTAGGTTAATTCGCACGAAACCGAATTCAGCTTTAGAAATTGAATATATATCATTCCATCAAAACATTCCTTTATAATTAATTCATAGGTTTCATTCCCAAATTTTAATATTAAATAGAATGCATTATGTTGAATACATTCCTTATAGAATTACAATCAATTTAAATAATTAATTTTTTCATTAATTCTAATCTTTTACAAAATGGCTTATCAAAATTGTCATTTTATTAAATCAGTAAAAGATCTAAGGTATGAATATACTAATGATTCTGACAACACTTTAGTTTATAATTACAAATTAAATAAAAATGTGGCTTATTTTAGGGATTTAATATTGATATCATATACACAACCCATAAAAATAATTAAAAACGCAACATTTAGTTTAAACTTTTACAAACCGAATGAAACGTGAAAGATCATTATAAAAAGAATGAATTCATGAAACAATTCATTCACTATGCATGAAAATTAAAAGAATGAAGCGAGTGAATGAATTCATAAGGAATGGTGTAATCGTAAGATATATTAGTAAATTTTAATTAAAAGTCCAAAAGTGAATTAAAGAATTAATTCATTCGAATTTATGGTCGTAGGTTTGGTTAAGTAGATCACATCACATTTTTCAGAACTTTCAGTACACCTGAAATTATTATCGAAAGACACATTTTTAAGACATTGCGGACGAAGATATTTACAATAATCGACGCTGTTCTGAGTTCCGCATCCACAAAAAAATTCTAAAGTGAAACATTCCGAATTTTTTTGCTGTTCCGTGATCCATATCCGAATTTTTTTTTCGTTTTATTTCGTGTAGAAAAAGCTTGATGATAGTGAAACGAATATATATTTTTTAACAACAATTATAATATAATAATTTATTTTAAAATTAGTCTATGAATATTAAAATTTGGTAGAAACAACAAATTTTCGAAATTTTTAATTCCGTGTTATTTTACAAATCAACTCTAATTAAAAAGTTTCGAAACTAAGAACAGGGGTGAATATCTGAATTTTTTAACTTTTCTTCTAAGTTTATCAACTTTGACATCTTTTCGAGCATAATTTTTTTCGAACCATATTTTTTTCTAGTTTATTCTAAAAACACATTTAATTTTGAGTGAAAATAGAGTTTGTTTATTTCTAAGTTCCGAATCCACATAAAAAATTCTAAAGTGAAACATTCCGAATTTTTTTGCTGTTCTGTGATCCACATCCGAATTATTTTCTTCGTTTTATTTCGTGTTGGAAAAGCTTGGTGAAAGTAAAAGGAATATTTTGTTGCAAAAATTAATATGTTAAAATTTATTTTAAAATTTGTTGAAACAGTCAATTTCCGACATTTTAAATTTTGTGTGATTTTACAAAACCACTCTAATTAAAAAGTTTCGGAATTCAGAACAGGGGTGATAGTGTCAAAACTCTGTTTTTGAGCGACTTCAAGCACTTAACAATTTGAAATTCAGCAATTGTAACGTTCTTGGAAAGACAAAAAATTTGGCTTCCAATATATGTATATAGATTTATTTATTTGTAACTGAAATATGTTGACAGTTTTTTTTTTAATATTAAAATTATTTTTTTTTTTAATTTGTATACTTTGACGGCTTTTTTGCAGTATTAAACAATTCTTTACTATTGTAATTCATTCTGAAAGTGGGTTTAGTTCTTAGTAAAATCAGATTCTTTTGTTTAAATTAATTGAAAATTGAAAAAGTTATCGTAATTTTTCTAAACATTTAATTTCAGCAACTCGAGATTCTTGTTTGCACAATCATTAAGGTTAATATTTTCAATTTTCTTATAAATGCAGAGATTCCATGTTTATAAAAAATTGTATAACTTTGACAATTTTAAAGCGATTAAAATAGAACTTCATTTTGCCCTAAATAAAGAATAAATTAGATAAAAATTAGTTTTTTTTTTAAACAAAATTTTGCAATTAAAAGCCGTCAAAATTAAACAAAATAAGAAAAAATTAGGAAAATCAGTTTTATTTGAAAATATTTCCACACAATTTTGTTGAATATATAAACATATGTATATATTTGGAAAGCCCAACTATCTCTCCTTCTAGCTCCGTTTAAAAACTAAAAATCCTAAATTTGTAATTTTTATCGATGAATTTAACTTAAAATTATTTTTTATTTGATAATTCCAAATTTTTTGCACAATTTTCTACTGCTATATTTTGGAAAAAACCTTAAACGTCTTTAAAATACGTGTATAATGTTCTATCAAGCCCATCAAGCCGCCGCCGATTATTTGGTTGCGCCGCCGCCGATTTTTTGCTTGCGCCGCCGCCGCCGATTATTTTGATCGGCTTGTTTCCCTGATCCCTAATATACATCCATATAAAATATAAAGCCCAAACCAGATAAACGTAGTGCAAACAGTTTTACCGCAGTACGACAGCTATCCGATAAATCAAGTTTTTTGTCTTTGAAAAATTTTGTGAATAAACATCAGCCGCCTTCAAATAAAATCCAATAAGAAATTCTTAAAAGTATGGAATAGTTTTTGTGAAATTCGAGAACAAGCCGAATTATCTAATTCGGCTTTAAAGGACACAGACCCTATTCTAGATTGCGTTCCACAATTCATTCTGGCAGAACTGATTCTACTTTTGAGCAAAAGAAACGTTATCTTAAAACTGATAGTAGAACAAAACACAACGGTCAAGAAGTTGTTATACACTCACAAATAATTTTGCATACCCATGTGAAAATCGAAATATATATGAACATACTTGATCATATAATGACTAGTATATGATCATGCATAGTCATACATGATCATATGCGTATATGCATAGGTCAATGTATGACCATACATGATCTCATATATGGAATGCAAATATGCATATGGAATGCAAATATATGAGATCATGTATGGTCATACATTGACATATGAAGATATATGGAAATATATGAGATCATGTATGGTCATACATTGACCTATGCAATGACGTATATGATCATGTATGACTATGCATGATCATATACTAGTCAATGTATGATCATGTATGTTCATATATATTTCGATTTTCACATGGGTAAATAACTTTGCTTTTGTTTATGTTCGACCGAGTCTTAGAAATATTAGTTTACATTTTTTAGCGTGTATTCAAAAAGCACACCATATTTGTATGAATTTTGCATAGAGTCTTTAACTTGGTGCGGAAATGAAATGTATAAAAGCATATGAATGTGGCACACGCCTTAAGGATATGCACCGGAAGAGCGAATTCAACTTTATTACCGGCAACTACAATCACAGGCTAAGCAAAGCTAGACTTGAATGTTCTTGCATACTTTTTCGAATGGAAATGCTTAGCGTTTACTCAAACTACTGCTGCTACAACGAACACAACATACCGATGGTGTCTTTAGAATAAAAAATAGCGAAACTATGTATTCATTTGAAAATAAAAATTTCCTCTGTTCATTCACAAAACTTATTTATGCTCATACAAATACACATACGAGTAGAGTATGTGTTGTAATGCTCGTATAATATGGGTTGGTTGCTCGTTTAGCATGTAATTTATTTTACCAAATAAAATATTCGAGGAGTTCACTATTACACTATACACAAACATACATTATAGTACCATGTGTATGTGTTTTTCATGCCTTTTGCATAGTTTTCATCATTGTGGTAGGGTTGATCTACATTCATATACAATTCATACGATTGTTGTTTGTACGAGTATGTTTAAATAAATTCCAGCAACAACTTCAGTTCGTAGTGTTCTATTGCAATACTAAAATAGCTTTTTCCTAAAAAAAAAACAAAACAATATGAAACGAAAACGAAAAAAGTACATATTTCCACAATACAACAGATGTTGAATTTTAGCAGCAACTTATAGAAACATAGAGTTAAACCAGAGCAAAACTTAACGTAACGAAACAGAACAGAACAAAACAGGAAGACAACCGAAAAAGCACTGTATGTTTTAAAACAGAAGATTCAAGAAGAACCAGGAATATGTTGACTGCCTCTGCTTTTTTACAGATTATGCTGGCATTTATTATTACAGAAACAACTTGTTTGGCCATATGTGTAAATTTTTTTTAAAGATTCACATTAACGTAAACACAATCATGCATACAAGTACAAACACAGTTACAAACATGGCATGGATATGATGATGTTGTTTAAATTTAAGCATTATAACAAATAAAATATAAACACTCATACATTCATAACAAAAATACAAATATGAAGGATATAAGTATTTGTGTGTGTTCATGTGTATGATTGCGATTTTAAATATTTGATACAAAATTCTATATCAGAATCAAAAACTGTTAATGTTTGTGTAAATCCTATACATATGTTACATTTTAAATCCTTAAAATCCTTTCTTCAATTTTAACAGGTCATGGAGTTTATTTAGGTTTTTATGGTTTAAAAATTTTAAACAAATTAAGATTTAAATTCTAATAACATGCCGTTTAGAGGAATACAGGTGTTCGACATAAACATACCCAAAACAAGAAGAGAAAAATAGTTGGAAATCCCACTAGAAAAGTGAAATCCAAAGAACAGATTGCCATATCGTACTAAAACTTACAAAAAAAGAGTTTTTTTTAGAGTTTGCTAAAAACCGAAAAATTTGAAAACCGCGGTTTCGGTTTTTAAAAATTTTGAAAACCGCGGTTTCGGTTATTTTTCGGTTTTCTTGTGGCATTAATGGAATTGTTTTAAAATAATTAAATATGTATAAAAATTAAATACGTACTTTAACTCGTTCAAGATATTTATTAAAATTCGGTTAAATTTCTCACTCGAAAGGCAATAACGCCATTTCAAGACATTTGTGGGAGAAGAAAAAAAAAAGACGCGGAAGCTCGTTATAAATTAAATTTTTGTATTCTTTTGTAAGCAACAAAAGCTGTATTTTTCAAGAGTTTAAATTTAAATTTTAGCAATTTGGTTGAAAAAACATAAAGGTAAAATTTTAAAAATTTTGTGGACTACGCTTTGAAAAATACGCTGTGAAAATCTGAATTGAATATATAAAACTCAACATCTCAAACCACTTGACTTTTTGGTGTATTTTTTTCTAAAATTATAAGACTCAGTTTGTGTTATCCGTAATAACAAAAAAAATTCTTTAAAGTAATACTTAATGTAGAAAATGGAATTTTGTAAAATAGGAGCTGAGCCAGCTAACGTTTTTCTGAGAGCTCAGAAAGAAATTATGACTGAAAAAAGACTCTAAAATATGATCAATTTCAGGGTGCTCAAACTTTGGGTATATTTAAAATGTTTAAAAAATGTTTTCATTGCTCACAAATGTCTCAAAAATAATTCATAAATGACTCATAATGGCTCAGAAAATTCAAAATTTTCCAATAATGCTCATAATTCGGAGTCTTTTGTGAGACATAAAAGTGCGCTCGGAAAGACGCTTCATCAGTGAAGAAATACACCGTCATTTAGCTATGATTTAATAAGGTCATAGGACTGTTATGAGTCTTTTCGGATGCTAATTGTACACTGGAATGCTATTTAATTAATTATTTTAAGTGGTTAAAGTATTTATTAAAACCCGACTTATTTTTTTCGGTTTTCGGTTTCGGTTATAAGGCTTGAAAAGCCGCGGTTTCGGTTTCGAATAAAACCGAACAGCAAACTCTAGTTTTTTTAATTAATTAAGGGGATCGATAGAGGATTAAAATACATTTAATTCAAGGTACATATCAGTATATACCAAATAAATGCAAGTATTTTATGATAAAAATAGTCCACATATTTTTTAAAGAAATTCAAAAATAAATAAAAAATATTTTAAGTATTTGACAATATGACGTTTAATAAGGAAGTAGTAGTTGTCATATAAAAAAAGATCGACTGCAATATAGTACCAAATAAAGAAGTTAAAAGAAAAACGAGTAAAAAAGTTAAAGTCGGGCATGCCAAATATATAATACCCTACACCAATCTGCTTAAAAGCCAACTAATGTTTGGATGTGAAAATCTAATAGATTAAAATGGACTTCTGTCCAAAAAAAAAATTTTTTCTATAAAATGATAAAATAAGAGAAAACCGAAAATATAGCCCATATGGGCGATATCTTAATATTTACATGGACAGACAAACGGACATCGTTAAATCGAAACAGAAAGTGATTCTGAGTCGATCGGTATAATCAAAGGTGGGTGGTATAGGTCCCATATTCTTTAGTGTTACAAACATCAGCACAAACTTATTATACCCTGTCTACGTAGTAGTGTAGGGTATAATAAAATGCCAATACGTTGGTTTTTCATTTTTATTTAAAAAATAAAATCTGATGTTTCGACCTTTTCAATTGATTAGTTATACCCTACACCACTATGTGGTCAGGGTATTATAAGTTTGTGCTGATGTTTGTAACACCAAAAAATATTGGTCCCAGACCCACCTTATAGTATACCGATCGACACAGAATTTTTTTTTATTTCGATTTAACGATGTCCGTCCGTCTGTCTGTCTGTCCATGCATTCTTGTGCGCACTCTACAGGTTGCAAATATTAAGAATATTAAGATTTGATCAAACTTGGTAAGCCGACTTATGTTGGCCCAAGGACGAAGCCTATTGATTTTGGTGAACATCGGTCCATGTTTAGACCTAGTGCCCATATAAGGGTCCCCCCAGAATTGGCTTGGTTACAAACTGCAGGTCGCAAATATTAAGATATTTTAATGAAATTTGGTTCGCTGACTCACATTATAGAAAATTTTGACACAAGACCCATTTTCACCCATTCGAATTTCGGATCCAAACATTAGTTGACTTTTAACCAGACTGGTGTAGGGTATTGTATAGTCGGCATGCCCGAATTTAACCTTTTTACTCGTCGGCATGCCCGAATTTAACCTTTTTACTCGTTAGAGAAATTTATTAATTCAGTTCGAGGCCAATTTCCTTATTATGAATTAACATAATAAGTACTTTTTTCAAAAACCTAGAAAATCCCCGAAACGATCGTCTTTTCATTCCTGAAAGTGTAGAGGTTTTTGAAAGCAAATACTCTGTAAAATATTTGTCAGGAGAAGAAAAATAGCAGTTTTTGAAAAAATTACTTATTATGTTAATTCATAATAAGGAAATTGGCCTCGAACTGAATTAATAAATTTCTAATTAATAAAATGCCAATTTTTGAAAATTGAATTGACCATAGGATAATAATAAATAAAAAGAATTTTTGTTCGGGGTACTGATAGAGGATTAGAATACCTTCAATTAGAAGAACATCTCGAGTAAAAACGTTTGTATATAATAATGTATAAATACCCATAAAATAAAAATAAATAAAATTTCAGTGTTGTTGACTTTCTTTTAAAATCGCTAAAAACAAAGAAAAATTTGGTCATGTTTAAAGTGCTGCAATTTTAAGTCTGGGTACTATTTGTAGACAAAAATAATGTCAGACTTAAAGAAATTTTATGGGATTTCCAAAAATATACAGTTTGTACAGAACCGATCAGTACTGCCTCAATTTTATTATGTAATTTTATAAAAGGATTATATCGCTAATTTTTCGTTAAAAGCCACGCCCACTTAAAACAAGTGAAAAAAGGAAAAAACAAACATTACGCTAAAATTCTGTACAATTTTCTGAACCATCTCCTTGCCTTTCGTGACAAATTTAGCCACGATTTTGATCTTTAAAAATAAAGGCAACAACAATAAAATTAGAAAAAACTTGAATTGTTTTAATTGTTTTAAATTATTGGCCACCACTGTATACCTATGCTCTGTCACACTATAAAATTTGTCAGTCGCCTTTTGGATATAATTTTAGATTACTTCAAACACTAGACAAATTTTCTGTCTCATTTCGTATGTACCCAGCAAAAAAAGAGATGCCGAAGCAGTAGAAAAAGCACTACAATTAATGATCTAGATGTACTTCTTTTTTAACATAAATACTAATGATTTTAACATTGAGCATAGGCATACCTAGACCATTTTTCTGGGGTGGGCAAGGGCCCCATTTATGTTTGGCTATTTATTTGCCCATTCTCAGACCCTTAATCTTAAAAAACACTTTCGACATTATGCTTGCGATTTTTTCATAAAAAAAGGCTTAAAAATAACTCCCTTCCTTTTGATAAAATTTTCAACATTTTCAAATGTTTTTTATAGAAAACTCTGAAATATGCATTCTTTTTTCTGAAGAAATCCTATATGCTCAGAATAGTATAAAATTTTTATATTTAATGGAGAAAATAAATCTAAGATCAACCTGTCTCATATTTTCTTCCACCTCTGACGAACCTATTCTTACCACATATTTTGACCACTTAAATTACCGAGGTGATCAAAAACTGACATTTTCTTCGTAGAATTTTTGCTTCTACAACATATTGAAATTTCCTCAAAATAGTACAATCATAGAAATAAATCTGTAAAAATAGCAGAAATGGTAACTAAAAATTAGTTAAAAATGATGCTGCAGAAGAAACTGTTAAATTAGCAAATTTCTTTTGCTAAATACAAGTAAAATAAGAACAGCAAAAATAAACCTGCTAAATTTACAGTTTTACAATTTTTTTTAGTAAAAATTTTTGCTAATTTAACATTATAGACTGCTATTTGCATTCAACTAAATTTAGCTTAAAAATAATAAAAAAATTTAGATATAACAGTTTCTTTTTGCTATTTTTAGTCCACTAATATTTAGCAAAATTTTCTGTAGATTTTACAATACAATTTGTCATTTTCAATTAACTAAAAGTTAACTTAAATATAACTAAAATTCTGCAAATTTAACAGCTTTATTTTTGCTGTTCTTATTTTACTAGTATTTAGCAAAAAAAAAACAGTTCTTTCTGGAGCATCATTTTTAACTAATTTTTATTTGCTTTTTCTGCTATTTTTACAGATTTATTTCTATGAGTGTAAAACAAACTAATTATTCCTTTAAAAAACTATTAAATCCAAGGAATTTTTCTCTTTTAGCCAGAGCTAAGATCGATTTGTGTCTTAAATATTTCTTAAGTAAGAATTTTTAAACAACATTTCTTATTTAAGAAATATTCAAGGTAAAAATCGATATTAGTTCTGGCTGTAAAACTGACCCTTAGATTCCAGCAAGTTATCTTCCTAGGAAACTAGAAGACATTTTCCCAATCAAAAACACAGGATTAACTGATATTTAAAAAAAATAATCATAGAACAAGAATTATAGACAATTTTTTTTTAAATTCTGGGGTGGGCAAAAAGCAGTCTAGGGTGGGATTTGCCCACCCCAGACCGGCCTAAGTCCGCCAATGACATTGAGTTGTCATAGGAGAGGAGTACCCCCACTTCAACATTTTTTCAGTACTTTTTGAACGAGTGCAAAAATTAGTGAAAAAGAGCTTCCCTAGTAAAAAAGATTTCTATATATTCATATATGATTTTTATACAATCATTTATGATTTTATACAACTATAACTTGTCGAGTATTGTGAAACATATATTTTTATATGATTATATCAAAAGATATTTAGTTATATAAAATTATATTAACCAGATCCACCATTTTTCGGATCAAATAATATATTTTTTATATAATTATATTAACCCATACATGATTTGATCCGGAAAATGGTGGATCTGGTTAATATAATTTTATATAATTAAATATCATCTGATATAATCATATAAAAATATATGTTTCACAATACTCGACAAGTTATAAATGTATAAAATCATAAATTATTATATAAAAATCATATCTGATTATACAAAAATCATTTTTACTAGGGTTTCACTAATTAAAATTTAAAAAAAAATTCATTGCAAAAAAAAATTATATTTTTTTTTTTATTTTACAAAAGTTTTTTATTGCCGCCACCGGGTATCGAACTACCGCTGAGCTATTCTTTGATATGAACGTTGACTGGCATATAAACACCACCTTGTTACTGCGATATATTGTTCCTTATTCTCTTCAATAAAAGTACTTATTAAACAAGTGTAAAAGTTGCACTCCAATTCAATATTGTTTTCAGTACTATTTTTACAGGTGCATAAAAAGCAATTTCTCACCATTTTTTTATATATACATATTTTAAAAATGTTTAAATTAGAAAAACATTGAATTTAAACAAATTAATTATAAATATTAAAAAAAAAAATAATAGAATAAAAAAAAAATTTTTTTTTAAATAAAAAACTATTGGTCCCGCCGGGAATCGAACCCGTGACCGTCTATTTGGAAATGCCAAATGATACCAAAATCACTTTTCACGATCACTTTTAGAGCAATTACTCTTTAGAAGCAATACTTAAGTGGTTTTTTGGATATTGTTTAGAAGTAATTCTAAAAAAGCTGTAAAAATATACTAACGGATACTTTGGAAGCAATGAAAGAAGTGATATTTTGAAGTTGTTCAGAATTACTTCTAAAAGAGCACTAAAAATACACTAAAGGATACTTGTAAAGCAGTGAAAGAAGAACTTTGTGAAGCATTACTTCAAATTTTTTTTGCTGGGTAGGTAATCATATCTAAGGAATTTTGGCAAAACAATTTAAATCGAGTTATGAACATTTTCTAAGATTTTTGTCGACAATATATGTAACTTTTGAATTCACATATTTCTGTGTATTTCTCATATTTTCCACTAAAATATGTAAAACCTCTAAAATTAACTTTTTGCGAAATTTTATTAATTTCCGTTTGACAAAAGAACCTATTTCATTTGCAGCATTAGGAATTTTCACTATAGTCTATTTTCCGTGCACAATTTTAAAAACAAAGAAATAAATTGTAACATTTATTTTATTGTATTTGTGCACAAATTAATTATTTCTGTAAACATATAGGATTTCAGTTAAATTTATATTGCATAAACCGGATACAACAATATTTCTATATGTTTGTACCATTTCAGCTATGATTTTGTACCACTATATAAAGTCTGATCCAATAATATCGCGCCATTATTCAGACACACTTATATCTGATATTATGAAATTATAACTGCATTGATGCAAACTTATGAAATTATATGGGCCCATTTCTCGGATAAAATTGTATATTTCAACAAAAAATGTATTCATCTACCTATTTGTTAAAATCGCGACTTTTTAAAAATTGTATATGGCAGTATAGCATAGTCCCCAAAGTCCAACTTTTAGTATAATAATGGGGTCACCTCTAAAAACTGTTCTTTCAAAATTTCAAGCAAAACAGTTTCCATTTGGAAAAATTATCCCAATAAATACATTTTTTACTAAGTTTAGTATCGTACTAAAGACATTTTAATATACTAAAGTGTCTTTGTAGCCAGGTCAGGCATCGAAATTTGCCATATTTCTACGAATCATTTAACAATTTTTGCAGAAGAGCAATAACATTTTCATAAGTTTTCGAATTTTTCGGCCTTCAAAACGCTGTAAAAGCAAACCGGGAGGAAGTGAGCCACAGTTGGATCTGGGTTTCATTATACTTCAGGCCAGTGCTTAAAATAACTTCGGATGCCAAAAAACTTACCCCTCAATTCATAAATGCTTTGTAAAGTTATAGCAGATTTACAAAACGTCATTTTCATACAAAATTTGTTCAGTAAACCTCCTATAATTTTACAAAGCGTTTATGAATTTAGGGGTTAAAATTCAACACACATTTAAGCTCTATAATAACCTTTCTGTGGCGACTGGGTAAAAACCAACGGACCAACTTTAACCATTTTCAATAGCATTCGTCTAAGAGGTACTGCGAACTTAAGTACCCAGATTTCATCGAATTGTCTTCGGTATTGTAACCTGCAGTGTCGATCATTTAATAATGACTGACGTACGGCCAACTGAGTTGATCAATATATATTTGGTAGCCATAGACTTGCGTAGGGAATGCAAAAAATAAAAACTTTTAAACAAATATAATAAAACAAAAATAACTTTTTTTAAAGCATTGGGCAATAATAGAGTTTTTATATTCTATAAAGCCACTCATAGTTAAATACCTCTTCAAGTTTGTGCCTTGTGGAAAATCCAAAAATTCAACACTTGAATATGTTGTTTCTACTGAATGACTGACTGACTATCTCTGCTTGTTGTTGCACAAAATTTGAAGCAACAATATACAGATTGATGTACGTACATCTAACTGAACATTTATTCGTTTATGCCATAAACATACATACAAACGGGAATATTTTACAGTTAATGCTTCTTTTTGCAACAGCAGCAGCAAAAACAAAAACAACATTCAAAATGGCAAACGATACGTTTCGAATATTTATGAGTTGCAAAGTGGCGCTTTCGCACTCATTCAACTCAATTTAAAAAGATGTGTAGCCTGGTAACTACTGTCCTGTCCGCCCCTTTTCAACGCCCTTTGCATAGTTTTCTGTGTTTTGAATTCGTTCTTTTGCTGGGTGTTTTCAAGAGGTACTGATGATGTTGTCCGGATACTTGGAATAGAAGAATGAGGCTAACTATAATCTATTTGGTTTTGTTTTACGATATTTACGATAGATGACGTCTATGATGAGGATGACGATGACGTTGCTGCTGCCACTGTTGTTACTGATGATGACTATGATGATGGCTTAAGTTATGTATAGTCGTTGGTAAAAGACTTACACCCACACACATACACACAATAACTGCGTTGGCGTCAGTAGTGGTGTGCAAATCTTTTGGCCTTTTGTTGAGGCCACAAACACCAAACAGTATCAGAAAGCAGCTTCGGTATCAGGAACATTCAACACTTGAATAATACTTTGCCAATAGCACAATGTACAAACTAATATTGGATAAATGAGAATAAAAAAACACATTCATTCATTCACTCATTCACTTTTCTGGGAATTATGTATTATGCGTTTTTGTGCGTATTATGTTCCCAGGTAGGTTAATTGAAAAGTTTGACAAAAGTTTAGACATAAAACAAACTCCAAAATTATTCATATAATCGTATGACTAAAAACAGGATATACATCGGCGGAAGGTGCGTGATAAATTAGCCAAAAACTGCATGTGAAACAATAGCAAATTTGTGCGTTCGTTTCGAATAATACCTTGTTCAAAATACTTTCTTCCAGTCTGCATAGAGCTTCACACTTCTGGTGTTACACTAACACACAGCCTAAAACAAAAAAGAACATCACATATAAATCAATGGCAATAATATGAAGCATCGCATTGAGAGTCTGAGAAAGAAAAGTCTTTATCGCACCCGTAGCTCCAATACAAGCCGAACGCAGCACGATGTACAGTTGGTCCTTAACTACCCGCTTCGTAGTCGCCGTCCACAATAGAGCCATAAATCAATATTGGCCGTACGATTGCCGGATACATCCAAAACACCATTTTCGGGCTTAAACCCCATCTCGAACCAAACATCCCACTGCAGGAGTAGAATGCAACCGTTGCCTTCCTAACCCTGTGCTCGGTATTAAGTTTCCACGATAGTTTCGAGATATTTGCATGTCCAGAGAGTTTGAGTTCGCAAGCCTGAAGCCACGGTTGTCTGAAGCTCTGTTTGGACCTATTCACCACCAATTCATGATATCACTTATTACATCCAGAAACATCCCTGAAAAAAGTATCATCACATCGTCAGAATAAGCAACGACTTTCACACTTTTACTGAACATTTTTTATGGAACTTTTTATACCCTACACCACTATGTGGTCAGGGTATTATAAGTTTGTGCTGATGTTTGTAACACCAAAAAATATTGGTCCTAGACCCACCTTATAGTATACCGATCGTCTCAGAATTTTTTTTTATTTCGATTTAACGATGTCCGTCCGTCCGTCGGTCTATCTGTCCATACATTCTTGTGCGCACTCTACAGGTCGCAAATATTAAGATATTTTGATGAAACTTGGTACACCGACTTATGTCGGTGTCGGACGAAGCCTATTGATTTTGGTTAAAATCGGTCCATGTTTAGACCTAGTGCCCATATAAGGGTCCCCCCAAAATTATATTGTTTATACGCTGCAGGTCGCAAATATTAAGATATTTTGATGAAATTTGGTACACAGACCTATGTCAACCCAAGGACGAAGCCTGTTGATTTTGGTTAACAGCGGTCCATGTTTAGACCTAGTGCCCATATAAGGGTCCCCCCAAAATTGTATTGTTTATACGCTGCAGGTCGCAAATATTAAGATATTTTGATGAAATTTGGTACACCGACCTATGTCAACCCAAGGACGAAACCTGTTGATTTTGGTTAACAGCGGTCCATGTTTAGACCTCGTGCCCATATAAGGGTCCCCCCCAAAATTGGCTTGGTTACAAACTGCAGGTCGCAAATATTAAGATATTTTAATGAAATTTGGTTCGCTAACTCACATTATAGAAAATTTTGACACAAGTCCCATTCAAAGGTTTAAAAGGCTTAATTCTTTCATTCACTTTTTAAAAATTAATGAAATTTGGGTTAAATTTCATTTCCTAATAGCATTCTTATGGAGTTAATTCGATAGCTTAATTCCCTCTAGCTTTAAATTATATGAATTCATTCTATTTTGATTGAATTCTAACTGAATGAAACCCAATTTACCTGAATTCATTTAATAAAAAAGTGAATGAAAAATGATTTGTTTTCATTCACTTAATCAAATGAAAAATTTAAATTTGCATGTAATTGCTGAAATATTAGCATAATACAATGAAAAATGTTTAAAATTCATCTAACAGAAATAAATAGTATCGTATGCTTTGTTACAGCTTGTATGCTTTGGTTTTGATTATATGTTAGTTTCAACTTACACTGCACTAAGTGAATGGTAATAAAATTTCTTCATTCAATTAGTAAAATGGTGAATGAACATGCAATTTGAATGATTCAAGTTAGGAATTCATTCAATTCCTATTAAAGCTTTGGGAATGAAGCTTATGAATGAATTCTTTACGAATGGTTTAGGGGAATGGTACATGAATATTTTTAAAATCTGAATTTAATTTTTCGTGAATTAAGCTTAAATTGAATTAAGTTTTTCGAAGCTCTGGTCCCATTTTAACCCATTCGAATTTCGGATCCAAACGTTAGTTGGCTTTTAACCAGACTGGTGTAGGGTATTGTATAGTCGGCATGGCCGACTTTAACCTTTTTACTCGTTAAAGCTATAACTGTCTTTTTTGGGTCATTTAAGCCTTTTTCAGGAAAGTCTCATAAAACGGCTGTTTTAAGGGTTAGAATATTCCCCGAATATGTTCGCCAGCAAATATCACTACAGCTTACCAAAGATGAAAAGTTATTAAAAATCGGTGAATTTTATTTTATCCCTTGCAGTCCAATGTTACATTATAATACTGTGCAACACTATTTCCAGGCGTGAATGATTTCTATGCCAGATGAATTATTTAGGTAAATATTAATACCACAACTCTTCAAGATTTTAGTACATTTAAAATAATACATCAGTAGAAAAATCTGTCAAACGGGTTTCAAATCTAGGAAAGGGACCGGTCCCAGATGACACGCAGGATAGTTTCCAAGGGGGCGGAGACCGGTCGTTGATCGGTCTTTTTGTTTGAAAGAGACATATCACTTTAACATGGCGTTGTCATTGGAAATGACCAATTGCCACAGTTTAGACACATTGTGGAAGTAAGGTGGTGTGTCTAAAAATAAACTAATAAAAAATTAAGAATTAAAAATAATCTACTTGGCGTCGAAGTAGGGCTCGATTGTCTCCTCATTCCCCGTAGGGTAATTTTGAGTGTTAGTTTTCAAAATTATTTATAGTTAAGTAATTTTTAAGAACCCACTCGTTAAATTTTACACAATTTATTATTGAAATATAATAGTTTCATCTTTCTGTTAGTACCCGGTAGATGGCGCCACCAGTGCATCCGAAGTTTTAAAGATGGCGCTATTTTTTAGCCCTCCCGATTTTTTGAAATGTCCCATATCTCGAAAACTAGGAGATATAGAGCAAAATTAAGGAAAATTTCGACTACTCCTAACCATATAATACTTCCGTGAAAGGGAGGAATCGGAACTGAAAATGAGATAATTTTTCTCAAAAGTCCTGGCTTTGAATACTCTAATTCTGAGTTGAATTTTCAGATTTAAGACTTTAACGTTTTTCTACTGTATAATTTTTATAATAGAAAAATTTTCTTCACTGAAAAACTTTTAAAATTTTAAATTTAAAAAAATTTTAACACAGTTTTTTAATGGAAAAGTTGAAAATCTAAAAATTAAATTTGCTAAAAAAATTTATGGGCTAATCGATGAAAAAAATTGTATTTGGTCTTTGAAGCATGCTATAGTTAAAATACACATTTCGTTTAATAAAAATTTATTAGAAATCTGATTCATAATCGTACTTTACTTAGCTAAAAAATAATTTTCGATTTGATACTTTCAACACTAAGTATTGTTTATTTTCACTCTTCTTTAAAATAAGTCGTAAGTAATGTATACATTTAGTAAAGGATTGACTCGTTAATCGGAAGTGAATATTTATTTTCTTTAATTAGAGAATTAACGACGTGCTAAGATAAATTTAAAAGTGATTAAAAACATTTTTTGTTTTGTTTATAAAGCAAAAAAAGCAAGTCATTAGCTACGCAGTTGTTGTAGCATTTTTCAGTTTGATGGATGTAATTTGTTAGAATCCACACTTTCTTGGGGAGGAATTGCTTTAATAAATTATTTAATGCCTGAAAATTAAATAATTAACAATTAAATGGTGACTTCCTCACTCCGAATTTTAGTAAAGGTTTAAAGTTAATGAGTACCAACTGTAAAACTTTATTATTTTTAGTGTCCGACCGAACAGTTCGGCCAGAAAATGTATTTCGTTGTTATTTCGTATGTTGAAGTATTATGGATAAATTTTGTTTATCGAAAAATGTGTGTTGGGCTGATTAGAGTGCATTTTGAGTGTAAAATTTAAGGAAAAATCGGAGGTTAAGCAACAAATTCACTGTTCCTTAACTTTATGGCTAAACTACCGAGTTTTGTTTAAATCTGACACTCAAAATCGAATTTGATCGGCTCAACAAATATTTTAGCAGTATGAAAGTTTCTCCCTAATGCTTTCAAATAACAGAAAATCGACCAAATGTCACTTTTTGGCCGAACTGTTCGGTCGGATACTAATTATTTTCTTCGTTATTAAGCAAATAAGAATACTATTTTTCACAAATTAGCTTAAAATCCTCCAATAAGATTGTTGTAAAAGTTTATTGTTTTTTAAGCAACTTTACAATTAACCCTTTGCGCAAAATTATCGTATTCTTTGTTATTTCAGTTTTTTTTGCAGTTTCTTTAACAGATGCTTAGTCCTAATATTCCTGTGGCAATACATTCTATTTTTTAGACATTCATGACAGTCATGAATTTGCCGCAATTGATGGTCTAATTACGCCACCAACAGTACCCAGTACCACAGCACCATAGAAACCAACAGCAACAAACTAAGAAACAGCCATTACCCAAACACCATTGCTGACTGGCATCTTTATCTACATACAAATGGAAAAATTCCAACAAATTCGTAACTACACATTCATCTATTATGCATACAAAACCAACCGACTTATAAACCAAAAGCAAAAAAAAATTGGAAAAACGCAAAAAACGGAAAGGACATGTTTAAAAGATTTCTGTCGTTCGCAACAATCGCAAAAGTAACAAAAACAACAACATCAGCCATAGCAATAGCAACAAGAGCAACAACAACAATTATAGGGGACAATGTATATGATGACTTTTGTTTTCAAAATGCAAATGAGGCAAATACTTAAAGTCTTTTTGATATTCATGACTACTGTTGACAAAATGGTTGCCTTGCCTTCCATTATAACATTACACACACACACACACACACATACATGCATACGTATACGTATACGTATTGTTTGTTGGCTGTACTGTATTGTAATATCAACTACTTACTAACCAAAGCTTTAAGATTAACGAGCATTTAAGAGGATTCTTTGCTTTTTTTACTTTGCTGCTTTTACTGTAGTTGTTGTTGCTGTTTCCGTTTCCTCATTGTTTGTTTTTATTTGTTACAAATTGTTCTACATGCTGGCGTATGAGTAATTTCAATTCATATTATTGTTGGCAATAAAAAATGAGTGACTGGTGGAAAGTTGAACATTTAGTGGCAGAGCTTAAATGTTATTTTTATTTAAATATGCATTTGTGTGTGCCAACAAAATTTTTGCTGAATAATAAAATAAAATGTTTCCTAACTAAATAAGTAAAAATAACAACAACAATGACATTCATATACTCACATGCACATACACAACACACAGAGATAGACTTTTCCCCATATACATATGTTTAATACAACATCAGCAGCAGATAGAAAGATGAGGCAGTCAGACAAACAGATCGACAGACAGACTTTCATACTTTCATACATTTATTTTGAGTTCACTCAAGCTGAAAAATGCTCATATATGGCAAATTAAACAGATTAAGATTAAAATCACTAAATCCACTAGAATAATTATATTTAAATGAAACTAACAAAAATGAATGCCTTCCCATTTGTACGAATGTGAATGAACATGCAATGAGTCTGTATTAAATATTCGTACAAATATATAAAATTAAAAGAAAAAACGCACACAGTGTTACGTTGGGGGCGAAATACATTTTGCAAATAATATTTGCAATAATGAGATTTGTTGTTGTAAAGATAGGAGTAGGAAAACTCCTAGAAACTATAAAATGAAGAAAAAAAAATTTTAAATCATAAAATTTTATTTATTTATTCTGAACACAAAAAACAAAATTTTAAAATCGCTTCAGTAATCTTTAAAATATGGCAACTCTTTTTATAAAAAAAAAAGGTTTTCTGAGCATTGCTAGATTTCAAATAAGAAATTCCAAAAATTTTATTTCAAATGCACATTTGACAACTCTAGATAAAAAAATAATTTATGATATTAGCGAAGATAAACGCAGGAACTTTTTTTGGAATACATACGGCTTTTAAAATAATGGAGTTTTAATGGCAAACGCTTCAGCTGTACAACTATAGTACAAGATAAAGGAATTTGGAACTACTTTTTTCTCATATTCATTATTTTGCAACACTCACAATATTTTATCGTTAAAAACAACTTAAAATATATATTAAATTAATTGAAAACACGATTAAAAAAAAGGACTACTGATTTTTCATTATATTTAAACCATTTTGCTATTTATTTTCAAACATTGTTTAAACAATCCATAAAAGAAATAAAAATAATTGAAAAGTCTATTAAAACAATCATCAATTTTTAACTGACAAAACGTAAAAAAAAACGATTTTGTGGTTTGTTTTTCATATCTGAAAGTTTTTTTTTTTTGTTTAATTTTCAAAACACTACAACATACACAACACACACGTTCATATTTTTATTGGCTATGTTTGTGTGTATGAGTAATGAATTTCTTGTAATTTGAATTGAAATAATTTTGTATATAAACTAAAATAGTTTGTATATAAAGAAAACCGAAAATATTTGAATTTTTTGTTTTAAAACAGAAAACAACAAAATTATTTAAATTACCCTTTAGAAAAACGTGCAAGGCCACACAATGTAATCGATTTCGTGTACTTCACTTTGTACATACTTGCGATATGGGATACTTGTGTATAACAATTATATATGAAACTCAAAATATTTGAAAATTTTCAAAAATTTTCTCTAACTTACATGCCACTATACTTGTGTGTACTTACTTGTGGGCCATTACAATGCGGCGATACCCTGGGTAAAGTAAGCCAGCTTGTGTGTAGAGTTTGAAAGTACTCGGAGATACTTGTGTGTACTTACTAGTATCTCCGAGTGCTTTCAAACTCTACACACAAACTGGCTTACTTTACCCAGGGTATGGCCGCATTGTAATGGCCCACAAGCCAATATACTTCGTAAGTACACACAAGTATAGTGGCATGTAAGTTAGACAAAATTTTTGAAAATTTTCAAATATTTTGTGTTTCATATACAATTGTTATGCACAGGTATCCCATATCGTAAGTACGCATAAAGTGAAGTACACCAAATCGATTACATTGTGTGGCCTTACACGTTTTTCTAAAGGGTATTTTTTCTAAAAATAGAATATTTGACTGAAAATAACAACTCCTACAGACGATACGTATTTGTTTCTAGTTTGTTTTTTATTGATTGATAAGAAAAGTTAAACAATATGTTTTAATATATTTTAATTGATTCTTCAATTGAAAACAAACTTTACCTATTACTTTTTAAATAAACCTAAATCGGTTGTGGAAAATATATTGTGAGTGTATGTATGTGTGTATGTAATATTCCAATAAACCACAGAACGCTGCGATAGAACAATCGAAATTGGATATTATATTCCAAAAAGATTATAATATGATTTTCGATAAGGTTTTAGCATATATTAAGGGATATTTGTTAACAAAATTTTTTGTAATTTTGGGCATGGACAGCAAATTTGCATATTAAAATAAAAATTAAAACTTCACAGCACATGGAGCAGATTTTGCATAAAAAATTAAAAACTTAGTGATTCCAATTTGGTTAATCGATTAATCGATTCCTAGATTAATCGCCTCTATTTCGGTTAATGTTGAAACAATTTAAAAATCAATTAATTATTCGACCCGAATAATCGGTTAAAATAGGTCTATTAACCGGTTAAACTTTTGTTATGGTTTCTTTACATTATTTTGTCCCAAAACTTCTAATTTTCAATCTTGGCCAAAAAACTTAGAAAAAATAAAAACTAACCAGAATACCATCAAACTATTTTAAAATCGAGTGAAAAAATCCTTTAGATAACTTTTTCAAGCAATTCAATTCAATGCGATAGACAATTTGTAATTTCCGTTTCTTTTAAAATTTAAATTATATCTTCATGTCCTTCAAGATGAATACAATATTTGGTTCAGAGAACTGCAAAATCAACTTTTTTCTTAAATTCTTATTCACATTTAATCACTCAACAAAACTCAGTATTGAATAACATCAAGCTGCTGAACGCGTAGTTCGGATCAGTTCGAGTCGTCTGTCGAACATGTTTTATTCACACTTAATCACTCAACAAAACTCAGCATTGAATAAAATCAGCATCATGCCGCTTGCTGAACGCGTAGTCGGCTGATCGCACATTTTAACTTCACATGTTTGCGAAATATATGACATTGTTTTATACTTATGCATTTCATCTTTAAATGAAAGCATTAGTTGTTTTATAAACTAAAAAAAAACGAGTAAAAAGGTTAAAGTCGGCCATGCCGACTATACAATACCCTACACCAGTCTGGTTAAAAGCCAAATAATGTTTGGATCCGAAATTCGAATGGGTTAAAATGGGACTTGTGTCAAAATTTTCTATAATGTGAGTCAGCGAACCAAATTTCATTAAAATATCTTAATATTTGCGACCTGCAGTTTGTAACCAAGCCAATTTTGGGGGGACCTTATATGGGCACTAGGTCTAAACATGGACCGGTGTTAACCAAAATCAATAGGCTTCGTAAGTCGGTGTACCAAGTTTCATCAAAATATCTAATAATTGCGAACTGTAGAGTGCGCACAAGAATGCATGGACAGACAGACAGACGGACGGACGGACGGACGGACAGACGGACATCGTTAAATCAAAATAAAAAAAAATTCTGAGCCGATCGGTATACTATAAGGTGGGTCTAGGACCAATATATTTTGGTGTTACAAACATCAGCACAAACTTATAATACCCTGACCACATAGTGGTGTAGGGTATAATTAGTCAAATCGATTTGAAGTAAATAAAAAATATTTTTATTTATAAATTTCGAGTACAACCATTTTTGTATAAATTTGTTTCAACTAAATAACATAATGATTATATTTTAAAATTTATATACATATATAAGTTTTTGGATATTTACTTCAAAATCTTGAAGTAAATTATTTACCCAGGTCTGAATTATGCATGAACCACTGTGCAACGTTAATTCTTATTATGATTTCGTATATTTATTTTTCACTTTTTTAGAGTGATTATTATAAAAACACATGGTAAAGTCACACATTTTGCAAAAGATTTTTTTTTGCAGGAATTGGAAGCAAACATTCACTTAAATATGGAGATATCCAAATTCATTTATATGTATGTATGTATGTATGTATGTATGTACCTTCCTACAGAAATATAGTACATTTGAAAATGACAGTATGTATTTAAATAGAGACAATGAGAAAATTCTTAATTTTGAAAATTTTTTACACCAGCTGTATAAGTAAATTGGAATAACGATTAGGGTGGAATTGCGCTGAATGAAAATAATAAATATATTTTTGTTCTTCAATACATTCATTTCTTCGAAATTCACTATAATTTACAATTTGAAATGCGAGTGTGGATTTCAAAATATAGGTACCTACTTTTAAAATATTTTCGAATTATTTTCCCATATTCTTAGCTTCATTTTGGTTTTCAATGGTACCCCCTAATGCATAAGTAGGATAAATAAATAAGATTGTGTGTGTATGAGTTAGAGTATTTCTAAGTGATTTCCATTTTTAATTAAATACAAGCAGAATATTATGAAGTTCCTAAATTAAATTCTAGGAAAGAGTGAATGTTTAATTCAACTTAAAAAAAAAGTCTACAAACTGAAATAAATAAATCATTTTAAAATTGTAACTTAATATTATTACCGACATAAACATTTTAATAATGTCAGAATTGGCAAAAAAAAAATTAACACCAACACAAAACACTTAAACAATTTGCAAAATGTCAAACTATTTAAATAAATTGTTGTTGTTCATGCTTTTCCGGTGAAATTCCACAAAAACCTATTTTCACACTCATAACAATTTTTTTACAATATTTTAAATAAATATTTTATTACAACAAAATACCATCAAGCAATATTAACCAATACCACCATACACAAAAAACACCAATGAAAATGTATGGGAAAATATTGAAAAAAAACATGATTTTAATTAAACAACAAGCAAATGTTTCTCTTCCGCCTGAATAAAGTGACAAGTAACCGCAGACAATGGCAAAGTTACCAATATGGCGTTTAAAATCTAGGCAGTTAAAGTGGAGGAGGATAAGGCAACTTTGTAATCTACAAATGCCCTATTCAAGTGTGTGTGTGTGTGAATATGTGCGTAAGGGAGTGTGTGTGTGTGTTTGTTATAATCCCTAATCCTTACTGCGAAAAGTCGAAAAACAGAAATTGCAATGTGACCGACAAAAAACAAAAAATATGGAGTGATGTGGTTGTTGTTTCGCTGTTTTTGGTATTTAAAATAAAAGTAAGAGTTACGTGGCATGACATTGCATGGCGTAACATAGTGCGGAGCGGTTAAGTTGGGTTGGGGTGTGTTTCGTTGGGTTTGGTTTTGTTGAAGTGGTATTTGCGGTGTGCTGACAATTTAGTGTCTGGCATTTGTTTTTCCTAAATTATGCGTGTATACCCAAAAGCATTGTACATCCGTGGGATATACACTAACACTATGGGTTATCAATTATTCGCGTTGCTTTGTTCGAACAAATTTTTAGGTTATTGGTAAAATTTTTGAAAATAAAATTTATAAACTCTATTTTTCTTTAGGGAATTTTATAAATTTTTACTACTATCGCTAAAATTGTTACATTGGATTGGTTTTGCATTTTAAATTTAATATGTATTCATGTAGGCATTCATGAGGCATTTGAGAATTATTTGACCAGTTTATTAAAAAAGTTTACAAATGTTTTGTTAAGTTATGGATAAAATTTCAAAGCTGCAGAAAATACTGGTATAAGTAGAAACAGTTATGTATGTTATGCCCAAACCTCTTTGGCTGCAAATCTGAAATTTATTGAACGAATGTAATTGAAACACTAAAATTGGGAAACGAAATAGAATGGAACAGGCAACGAGTGGAACTGAAACACCAGCAAATGGAAACGAAATGGAATGAAAAACGGAACGGAAAAAAGCGAATTTAATTTAAATGAAATGAAATCAGGAACAATTAATATTGAAACACAAAGCAATGGAAATTAAATGGAATTATACGGGGAGCGAGTGGAATTGAGAAAAGAAATGAAATGGAAGTGGGAACGATTGGTATAGAAACGGTAGACAAGTCAAAAAAAAATGGAACGGCACGGGAAACGAATGGAATTGAAGCAATAGACAAAGTAAACGAAATGTAATTGAACGGCGAACGAAATGAAATGAAATGGAAAGGGGAAGGTGTGGGCTAGAAATACTAAAATTGGGAGACGAATGGAATATAATCGGAAACGAGTGAAATTGAAGCACTAAACAACTGTAACGAAATGAAATGGAATTTGAATGACTCAAACCCTTAACATCCACTGATGATGGATTTGGGAATTTTTACGGGGAAGAGCAAAATGGAGAAAAGAACCCCCTTTAATTGCCTGTGCAAAATTATAAACTTGGCAGTAAAACATACTCCACAAAAATATTAAACAAATTTTTTTTAGCGAGAAAAACTCCTTATAAAAAATGTAATTTTCTTCTAAATACACATATTCCCATATTCAAAACTACCGGTAACAAAGCATCGGTTTTCTAATATGCAGCTTATTCAAAAAGTGAGTGCTTATCAGAAATTGTATATTTCAAATTGTTTTAATTATTAATTTCTTTTATATTTTGTTGAAAAAAAATCAAAATTAGAGTTATGAAAATTTACAAATAATCCAAGAGAGACAAAAATTTATATCCGAATATTTAAGGTCAAAAATACTTCTTATCTGAGTATCTTGTAACCAATCGTATACAAAAATGTTTTTGTAGTAGATTATTTCAATAAATTTCAAAATATCTGCTCGAATTTCTGGATTAAATGGTCTGCGACACATCAACTGTCTGGAGAAATTGTAATAACTTGGCTGTTTTTATCCGATTTAATCTTTTATTGCGTTATTAAAAAGATTATTGACTGGAAATTGAGATTTTTTAATTGTTCGATTTAGAATATGAAAATTTTTAAAAAAAAATGAACCAAAACTATTTTTTTTTTCGCTACAATCAGTTTTTTTTTTAATTTTAGAGCCGATGCGTTACGTTTTGCCTATAACCGATTATCCAAATTTTTTGGGAAACGTAGTTTTACATCCAAATGAATATTTCTGGTGGGGTAGACCTCTGTAATCGATTAACTAAATTTTGGGATTTTTATGTATGTCAACCCTCTAACGTTCTTGGGGAATTTTGCAATGAAACTTATACAATGTGTTTGGCATAAAAAATTAACTATAATTTCTTCCACAACATTTTGTTTCGGTGCCTAGTTTAGGCGATATGGGCCAAAATAGGTTAGAGTGAATCTTGAAAACTGATACATAAATAAAACTAATAATAAACATACTAGTTAAATGTTAAATAACTCCTTGCTCCAATATATATGTAACTTCAATCCAAAAAATACATTTTTCGCGCTGCGACTTAAGAAGATTTAGCGATTTTCGTTTCCCGGTAAATGCGAAATTGAGCGATAACGTCCCTTAACTTCAGTATATATTGTTCAAATTTAGGCTCTTTGCTACAAATACTAAGTATATTCTTTTTGACAAATTTCATAAACATCAGTGCATTAGTTTTCAAGTTAAGATGATGTCCTTTAAACGCAAGTTAAGATGAACGCTTTACACAGTTTAAGCTTAATTCCGTGCCCTATTTTTCAAACTTAAGTGTGTATCAATATCCCAATAACTTTTCTAAATATAGTTGGTCAAAATCAAAATTCAAAAATTTTTTAAGGTTTTTAAAAAAAAAATTAATTATAAGACGAAGTCCGATTTTAAATATCAAAGCCAATTTGGAAAGAAAAAGGTCCAAAATTTATATATATGTCATGAATTATTATGAATTATTAACTACGTTTTGATTCAAGAAAGGATTATCTTTTTCAAACTCTGATAAAAACGAGTAAAAAGGTTAAAGTCGGGCATGCCGACTATACAATACCCTACACCAGTCTGGGTAAAAGCCAACTAATGTTCGGATCCGAAATTCGAATGGGTTAAAATGGGGCTCGTGTCAAAATTTTCTATAATGTGAGTCAGCGCACCAAATTTCATTAAAATATCTTAATATTTGCGACCTGCAGTTTGTAACCAAGCCAATTTTGGGGGGACCCTTATATTGGCACTAGTTCTAAACATGGACCGATGTTCACCAAAATCAATAGGCTACGTTACTGGGCCAATATAGGTCTGTGTACCAAATTTCATCAAAATACCTTAATATTTGCGACCTGCAGCGTATAAACAGTATAATTTTGGTAGGACCCTTATATGGGCACTAGGTCTAAACATGGACCGATGTTCACCAAAATCAATATGCTGCGTTATTGGGCTAACGTAGGTCTGTGTACCAAATTTCGTCAAAATATCTTAATATTTACGACCTGCGGCGTATAAACAATATAATTTTGGTAGGACCCTTATATGGGCACTAGGTCTAAACATGGACCGATGTTCACCAAAATCAAACTTGTTCGTCCTTGGGCCAACATAGGTCTGCGTACCAAATTTCATTAAAATATCTTAATATTTGCGACCTGTAGAGTGCGCACAAGATTGCATGGACAGACAGACAGACGGACGGACAGACGGACATCTTTAAATCGAAATAAAAAAAATTCTGAGCCGATCGGTATACTATAAGGTGGGTCTAGGACCAATATATTTTGGTGTAACAAACATCAGCACAAACTTATAATACCCTAACCACATAGTGGTGTAGGGTATAAATAGGCGTAAACTTAAAGAATATCTTTTCTTTTTCGAGTAATTCGATTAACCAACCAAAATTACTCGAGTAATTCGTTAATCAAATTTGGCCGTATTATATTACTCGAACAATTATTTGAAAGAATTTATTCGATTAATCGAGTAACGGTTAACCGATTGAATATTCTAGAAAACACCAGCTTATTTATAAATAATTTCTTAAAAGAATTTACAAAATACGAGTAATATGTATGTTTAAAAAGGTAGGTTTTCCCAATGTATATGTATTTTTCAAATATTGCTAAAATACCAATAACGGTAACCCTTTTAATTGACTACGGTTACCCTTAAAATACCGTTATCCTTAAAATATCGTTAATGAAATTACCCTAAATAATAATAGTCCTGAATAATCTAAAATAGCCTTAACCTTACTGATAACCGTATTGTTTCGGTTATCATCCATGGTATTTTTGTAATGTCTTCTGGTGAGATGTGTATTAAAATAGTTGTCATTTATAATTTCAAATATCAAATAAATTATAATTAAATAACTTAAACCATTTGACACATTTTAGTAATGTAAAGCATGTATGTTAAAGCATTTTGGTAAATATGGTATTAAATTTTTGATTTTCAATAAAACACAATACTTTCGCTCTCTTTATTTATTGTACAGATTGGAATTTGTAACTCGATTTTACATATTTCGTTTGTATGCTGATATTACTTTTATACGCTGAAAACAAACAAACACTACGTACACACCTACAATCAAATACTGGTAAATATTTAAAATGCATACATAGAAAAAGAAAACAGGGTAGGGGTTGAAATGTATAACTCTATTTAATTGAAATTTTATCGCGTCAACTGGCAAACAAACATATTGTACAATACAGAATATGTACACAATACAACACGTGAATGAATGTGTGCGGTGTACTGTGTACACCTGTGAACGTGTATTTGTTAAAACACATACATACACTCATGCATATATATAGACTATATTTACCATCTATATTACATTAGCCACATAGGAGTAAAGTTTAGAGGTAGAATATCATCAATTTGTAAAAAAGAGAATGTAAAAAAAAAATAAAGCATACAGAGTAAATAATAACAATGACAACAAAAAGTTACAATACCATCAAATACCAAACAATATCATAAGATTAGAGTGACACATGTTGTTCACTAAATACTAGAAAGTTGCTAAAGTTGCAAACAATTTATTGGAAATAAGAAATCATGGGTCGCAAAGTAATGGAGGAATTATGAAGTTCCTTTTACCTGCTTATAGTCATTTGCCTAGGTTTCAAACGAATTTCTCATTAATGTGAGGTTTAATTAAAGCCACCCTACTATATACAGTGACGAACAAAATTGTTACTTGGCAAACAACATTTCATGTTTAGATAGATGTTCAATTTTTTTAATTGACAAATAAAATCAAAATTTTTTTTTAAACAATTTATTTATTATTTTCTGCTTCAAGTATACATAACACATCTGCTAAAATATCCGTAGGATGACATATAGGTGGCGCCACTAATGAAAAATCAATATGATTTTTTGGAACTGCCAACCTTCATATGATACCTTTCAAAATTAAAATGACAATTCGTTCATTAGCGAACAAGTTACAGCTGTTTTAGTGACGCTACTTTTGCGATTTTCAAAACAATGAATTCAAAGCAATTTCGTATGTTGATTTAATATTGCTTTTTAATGGGACTCTGCTCCATCGAGACGAATCGTAGAAAAGTGGTTTTCTGATTTTACACGTGGTCGTACAAACACCGATGAAGTTGCAGGAGATAGCTGATACCTTAAAGATATCGAAGGAACGTGTCGGCTTTATTTTGCATGAACATTTGTCCATGAAAAAGTTGTTTTCGAAATGGGTGCCACGTTTGATCACAGTACACCAAAAACAACAACATGTCGATGAGTCTGAGAGCTCTTTGGAGCTGTTTCGGCAAGACTGTTTGCATCGGTATGTGACAATGGACGAAACTTGGATCTTCCACTTCACTCCAGAGTCGAATCGGCAGTCAGCTGAGTGGACAGCAAGTGGCGAACCTCGCCTGAAGAAGCCAAACACGCAACCGTCAGCTGGTGAAGTTATAGCATGAGTATTTTGAGTTGCGGCTGGAATTTTGTACATTGACTACCCCAAAAAAGGCCAAACCATCAATAGCGATCGCTACATGGCCCAACTGGTGCGTTTGCAGGAGAGAATCGCAAAAAAACGGTGTTATTCTGTAAATTTCCTAGTGGGGCGTTTCTGGCCAAAAGTATAAAAATTAACCCCATATGGATCACGTTCCACAAAATAATTATTTTTATCCAGTTGAGATTTTTTTTATAAATTTAATGGCTTTACAATCTCGTAGTCATAATTATTATTAAGTTCCATGGGTCTTTTCTGACCCCCACGCCACTAAGAGTTAAATTTTTTTAAAGAAATGAAAAGATAATTATAATCTAACCAAATTTGAGTGCTGTTTTTCCGAAAACCGTGTAAAATTTGATGAAAACATTGAGCAATTTTTGTAAAATGTCCTGAAAAGCAGTCGCTCCAAACACAAACTCGAATTATCATTTTCCCAATTTTTTTTTTTTTTTTTCTTTAATATCAACTATTATGTGGTACAAATAGCAATCGAGATCTCCAAATTAGGCATTTTAAAAAATCTTTAAAATTAATTTTAAAAAAAATCACGTTTTTGCATTTTTATCAAATTTGTGGGTCATTTTGGATTCCAGGCTAAAGTGGGTTAATGAGATCCGATAAAGTCAAAATTCTATGTATGAATCATTTTGACTATATTAAATGAATAAATGGAATAAAAAATAATTTTTTTCGAAATTTCGAATTTTGGGAATTTTTAATAGTAATACACTTTTTTCCCAAAAGGGGCAATTTTTGTCCAACTTTCGGCACGGGTTAACGTTTTCCAAAAAAAAAAAATCGATTTCTTCCATTTGGGACCATTTTCAATAAAACTGGGGGGTGTACTCTAATATACATATGAGGGACACTCTAATATACATATGTTGCGATTTTTCGCAAATTTTATATGGCAGCATAGCTTTCAATATTGGATAACCTCCAAAAACTGTTCTTGCCTAATTTCAAACAAAAAAGTCTCCATTTACCAAAGTTATCGCAATAAATATACTTATTTACTAAGGATAGTATCGTACTTAAGAAATTATAATACTAATTTTAGTAAAAACTAATCAAAATTTATAGGTTACCACAACCGAACCATTCGATTGGCAACAAATTCGGTTGTAAGCACGAATCTGTTTTCTCTGTGTATGAACGTATCACATACAAATTAACCCCTAAATTCATAAACGCTTTGTAAAATTATAGGAGGTTTATTGAACAAATTTTGTATGAAAATGACGTTTTGTAAACCCGCTATAACTTTACAAACCATTTATGAATTGAGGGGTTAGTGTATATTTCAAAACAGCTTGAAAAATGATAATACAACTTAGTTTCCTGAACCATATAACATTTTTGCTCTTCACTGTACATAACGCAGTATCTGCGAAAAGGCAATAGTAAAAATATTAACACTGACTGAAGCAGCGCCAACAACGACAATAAATGTGCGAACAAATAATAAATTATTTACACGTCTAGTGTCAACTGGTGATGTTATTGTCATCATTGTCGGTACTCTTTTGTTGTAATTTCTATTGTTTGGCGGGGCCACCGAGTATTATAATTTATTGAATGTCTATGTGTTTGTATAGCTCTCAGCAACTGTCTATGTATGTGACTTTATAAATGACAAACATCTATACAAATAACACCTCATGTGCTATTAAATCGTTTTATCAGGTAAAAATACAATAGCGATGCGAAAACAAAACAACTAAAAATAAATTACGACTTTTTCTCCCCAATTTAGCAAACAGCAAAAAAATACAACGAACAACAAATGTCTGTGTACACTAAACTGAAAAAAAAATCATTGATTGTATGCAATTTTTCATTAATTTGTTGTAAGTTGACATAAATTGATCTGTTATCATAGCAACACATCATCATTAAATTACATGAAATACATTCGCACAAATCAACACAGCTATTAAAAATGTTTTATATTTTATACGTGTTTTGTGAATATGTAGAGTTTTTAAGTAGTGTAAAACATTAGCAATAAAAAAGGCTGTAAATATTAGCTGCGTTTGTGCGGCATTCCTATCAATGATATCTCGAACAATTTTGACAGTAGAAAGCCGGAATACGTTCAAAAACTGTCAAAATCGTTCTTGATAACACTGATAGAGAGTCACACAAACACAGCTATTAATGAATTAGAATTTAACAAAAAAAAAAAAAATTACTTATTGTAAAACTTTAAAGCAGCCAAAATATCCTTATTTAAGATAAAAATATTTAGTTAATTTTGGCATACTGAATAGGATTCTGTAAATTTTTAAATTTGTTTCTCAAATATTTCTCCAAACCAGTTCTTTCACTGCTTCCAAAGTAACCGTTAGTGAAATTGTACCGCTTTTTCAGAAGTAATTCTGAACAACTTCAAAAAAATCACTTCTTTCATTGCTGTAAGTTTTTGCATTCCGTAAGTTCAGAACAAAAATCTTAATAAAAATTCTACTTTTTATTTTTTATAATTATAGGAATAAGTAACAGAAAAACTTTACTGAAAATTTATTAAAAAGGAACATACAGGGAAAACCAGAGACATATAATAGCTATGTTTGTGTGGCATGCCTATCAATGCTATCTCGAACAATTTTGACAGTAGAAAGCCGGAATAAGTGCAAAAACTGTCAAAATCGTTCTAGATAACACTGATTTGCAGTCACACAAACACATTAAATATAGAGAGGATTTTTTTATGTCAAATGAGCTTTTACAGAGTTGTTAGGTAAGGGGATTTGGACCCAAATTAGGGATTTCGACTTCGTTTTGGGGACAGATTAAAAAATTTGTAAATTTTAAAAAATTTAGTTTTAGGCCCAAAATAAAAAGACTTTTGGTATAAATTATATGCGTATTATTTCAAATTAGGTATGTTAAAGAATTTCAAAATTTCTACAAAATATTTAAATTTTTGAAGGAAAGTTCTCCAAATATTTATAAATCTTGAAATGACGAAAAGCCACCAAGCTCAATAATTAATCAACAAATGTTCTATTTTCCAAATACTGAAATTGTTACATGCAAAGGACTCAGAAAAAATAAATTTTGTGTAGGATCAAAAAGTACCAGGGGTTTTCATAAAACCTCTTATGTACCTTCTGAATCGTGTAAACTCGACTTATACAAACTTAATGTTCAAAAGAGTTTACGAGCCCTAGAACTTACACCTTACTAGATTTACAAATTTTAGAAAAAAAGGCTCGTGTGAAAATTGTGTAGACTTTTTTCTCCAGAAAATTTAATATACGACTTTTATATATTTAGTTAGAATATTATTTTGAAACGGTGACATTTCACCTTAATTGTGATTTGTCCTTCGTATAATAAAATTTTTTTAGTTTCACAATTTTAACAAAGATTTGAGGCCTTTAAAGTTTGAGTGACAATGTAAATATTTCTTCGTAAGATATTCAATTTTATTTAATTTGCTGACATGTTTCTTAATAATTTTCTGAACTTAAGAGCGATTCTAACTTAGCTCCTTTTTTTGATTTTTTGTTTAAATTGAAATGAATTGGGTATAACATTGGGGATTTAAACATTTAAAATGGGTATAAGCTAAAAGTTTTTGTGCAACACTGCTCCCCAAATTAAATGAAACAGTATTGCCAGAAAAAGAAAACAGCTGTCAGCGCCATCTGTTACATTAAAAACCGGTGTTGCCATTCATCAGGACCATGGGAGACCCCTGGGAAAAACTGCTAAAAATCAGCATCAGAATAAATTTTCTGAATATTAGTAAAATATATAGCAGGAACAAAATCTGTTAAAACTAAAATTTTTTAGTTTTATTTCAGCAGTAAGCAGAAAATGTTGCTTAAGCCCCATTTAGATTATTACACAAGTGTGTTATACCAGAGACTATTAATTATAGAGATAGGATATCAAAACTTAAACTACTCACCGATAGATGGCGCTGAAATTTAGTATTACCCGAGCAATTATTTAGTATCTGTTTAGCATCAGCTGTGCCTATATTTAAAACTCAAAAACTGCTGAAAACTGCTCAATATAAGGAAAAAACAAACCCGGAATATATTCAAATAATAAAATTTGAAATATTTGTTTGTATTTTTTCCTTTGTAGTTTGTAATAACTTTTTTCTTTTTTTTATTTAAATTTAAAAAATAATTTAAATTTAAATAAAAAAAAGAAAATTGTCAAAATTTTTACAAAGTGCCATCTAGTGATAACGATTTTTTTATTACTTATTTTTTTGGTGATGCCATACCCCTGTGTTATACATATCAGAAATGTGTTGTACGGGGCTTCAAAACAAAAGTACTATCGTTCACCAGATTTATCATAAAGCGCTACATATCAAATTTAGCGCTGGCGGGTTTCTCTGGTAACCCTGCCCAATGGCTCAACTATAAAACAATATTTTAAATTGAAAGTCGACTTTTTTCCAAATTTGGAGAAAACTTAAAATTTTAAAACATTTTTCTCAACAAATATTTTTATAAGAAAATCAAAATATTAGACGAATGTTTATTTCATTTAAACTTTCTAAAGATAGACCTCTGATTAGGAGCATTTATTTCTCTTATCTTGTTTCGACATCCTAAAGGCAAAAAAATTAATTAAACGACTCTTTCCTTAATATACAAAAAGAAGAAACAAATAAATTGTTATCTGATTTGTTCCTCTTAGTATACTCATAATTGGACTTTTCCTATTGCAATGATTTTTACCTGAGGAAAAAAATTTTTTTTCTATACAAAATTTTTGGATTTTAAGATTTCTTTTCTTTCATTTAAACAACTTTTAACCCCTAGGATTTTTCCCATTCCAATTAAAATACACACTTTAATAACAATAATTAACAAGATTTGAAACAGCATTTTCTTAATTTTAATTATTGTTGTTGTAAACACACTCATATAAATATTCATTAAAATCTCCCATAAACTACACTTTGTGCAACATAGTTGTTTTTGTTTTTTTTTTTTTTACGGGGAGCTCCATAAAATTATAATTCATGTTTACTTAACAGTTCAAAAATAAACATAAAAAATAAAACAACTAAAATAACAAAAACAATAATAATAAAAATAACTAGTTTAACTATTTATAGTAAACGAGCTTAGAAGGCCAATACTTCGTTGCCGGTAGTTTTAGAAATCGGAAAAACAGATTTGGTGCTTACAACCGTATTTGTATCCAATCGGATGGTTCGTTTGTGGTAGCCGAGATTTTTAGTTGTGACTACAGAAAACCAATTGAGTGAGGACTAATTTGACTTTGACAACTGAATATCAGTTGCATCAAGAAAAAGTTTCTTTTAAGTGAATTAGAGAATACTCTATTGAAGATATATTAAAAATTTATGGTTGGTAGGCCAGAGGTTTGGGAGGCCGTCAACGGCAAGAATTTTCCCTTTTTCATTCAAAAGTATCGGAGGAACTAGAAATTCGCGAGAGGAAATTTAGAAAAAAGTTTGTAAAAATGTAGTTAAAACTACTAAATATTAGTTAAAAATAGCATTGCATAAAAAGCTGCTAAAATTAGCAGACTAATTTTGCTATATATTAGAAAGTAGGAACAGCAAAATTAAAACTGCTAAATATACAGAATTTTAGTATTATTTGGGTTAAATTTTTGTTAATAGAAAATAGCACCTTAACCTGCTAAAATCAGCAAAAAATTTAGATAAATAATTAGTAGGCTAAAAAGCACAAAAAATTTAAAATTTCGAAGTTTTTTTCGATTTCTTCTAAATGCAAATAAAAATTGAGCCTTTTCAAAACAGCAGTTTACAATTTTTACAATTTACAAATATTTCTGCTGATTTTAGCAGGATAGACTGCTATTTGCACTCAACTAAATTTAAATTAAAAATAACAAAAATTTTGTAGATATAACAGTTTGTTTTTGCTATTTTTATTGTACTAATGTTTAGCAAAATTTTATGCAGATTTTACAGTACAATTTGTTATTTTCAATTAACCAAAAATTAACTTAAATATAAAAAAAATTCTGTAGATTTAACAGTTTTTTTTTTGATGTGCACACTAGTGTTTGTATAGTTTGTGTGTATGTTATAAAGTTGTAAAGCAATAAAGTGTTAAATAAATAAGTGTATAAGCTTAAAATCAAACTAAAGGGTGTGTATTATTTTAATTGCAAAGAGCACTAACCCGTTTTATCTAAAGGAGATAAATGTACGTTTTTGAAGGAAAAACGTAACAGTTGGTGTCAGCAGTGAAATTGGTTATTTTGATTGCAATAGAAAAGACGCTGTTTGTCTTAAAGGAAATAAACCAAAGTTTTTAAAAGGTAAAAACATAACAATACTTAAACAATTATAAAAAAATAAAGAAATAGTTTATTAAAAAAATTTTTTTGGGGATATAAAGGTGCCTATTCGTACTTGTGACTCTGTTACCATCATACGAGTATTTTTAAGACTGAAAGTCATAACTTTTCATACAAAACAACAATAAAATTCAAGAAATTCAAATTTTATTTGTCAATGTTATGATTGTGTCGATACCAGGTATTAATTTTTTTGAAGTTGTCAAACAAAAATTAGAATAAATATAATTTATTATGACTTTGCAACAACAAATACATGCGGAATACAGTCACAACTTAGAGTCATAGATTTTCGTAGGAATAGGCACCAAAGACTCATTATTATATATTTTGTTAATTAAAATTCGGACAGCAATGGCAACCCTAGTGGCTATTTCATTATACAGCTCTTTTAAAGGAAAAATTTGGCGAATAAATTCTTAAGTCACTGATGTGGCAGGATTTTAAAATTTTTTTTTTTATATAAAAATGGTGTCCATACCATTTTTTCAAAAACTAAACAATTACCAAAAACAATCTCTTCAAAAAAAATTTCGGAAAAAATTTAAAAATGTCTACGTAAAGGACTTCATTTTTAGTCCGCTACAAAGCCAAAAAGACTGATCCACAGGTTTATGCTGCACAGTGGTACCCAATTTCCAATATGCTATGTGGAGAAAACGCCATTTAAACTTTAAATTGAAGTTTACTACTACAAAACCAAAACAAAAATTTTAACATTGTTTGACTAACAATTATCCCTACTTCTGACCTCATTCGCTGAAAATTCTGGAAGAATCGATTCCATAGTTTTTGAGATATTTATCTTAAAAATCTTTCGGTTTCGGATAAATGAAAAAATTTCAATTAAATTTTTAATAAAATTCGTTAATTTTATTCAAAAATAAACTGAAATAACAAAAAGTCCATAAAAATAAATCTGTAAAAATTACAATTCTACTAAAAATTAGTAAAGAATTTGTAAAATGAAATTTTTTTATTGAAATTTTTCTGTGTGCATTACGGAAAATCTTCCAATAATGACATTAGTATTAGCCAGTGAGTAAATTTTGACTCACTTATTCAAAAGTATCGTGACTCACATTTATTATTAAAGTTCTTTTATAAGTAAATATTTTTAATATACATTTCAATATAATTAATAAAATATCGCTTTTTATATCAATATCAAAAATCTTACAGCATATAGAAAAAGTCCAAACTATTCAAATATGAAAGAAAAAATTTCAATAAAAATAAAAAAAAAATCTAAAGGGTACAAACCTCTTAAGGAGAAAACCTTTTTCTTTCTGAGACCCTATTTTTATCACGTTCCTAACAAAAATTTCAAGAAGTGCCTTATCAGTAAACTAGCCCATACTCCAGGGAATATCGTAGATTTTTTAAATTTCAAATTTCTAGCCGAAGTGGTTTGGGAAGGCCGTCACTCTCATTTTTACCGCGCTCCCGGGGAAAATTTCAATTATCATTGAATTAGCCTACACTCCAAGGATCGCATATTTTATAATTTTAAATCTTTAGCTGAAGCTCTTAGGACAGATCGTTAAAGGCAATACTTTTCATTTCTTGCCGAAGTTGAGTCATTCAGTCACATTATTCTATTATACATATTTAAAGATTTACTACTACAACTACAGTTTGTATACAACTATGTACTATGTATAAAGGTATTTGGCAAGAAATGAATGTGAGTGCAATAGTGTGTGTGTTGCATAAAAGTTTTCGAAAATAATGGCCTTAATCTCAGCAATAAAATAAAATTGTAGCTACCCTTAGATATTTTTCTCCAAAAAAAAAAAGACAACAAGCAAAAAACTCCTTCTTCATTACGTAAATTTTGTGATATAAATCCTTAAAATTACTTTTTGTGGCTATAAACACTTATACACATTTATAGAGGCACACACATACACACTTATATACATATACACTAGGCTGGGTCGATTTGTGGGGAGGCAAAAAAATCGCCCATGGCTCAGGGAAAATCGTATTCAAGGGATCAAAATAAGAAACTTTGCCGAAGGAACCATACCTCTAAAACGAATTCTACTACCCCTAACTGTTGACTTTTGTCCCGTAGGGTCAAGTTTTGAAAAATCCCACTTTGACCCATTTAGAGTGCCCCAATCGAGTCCAAATGTATGACCGACCCCCACTAACTTTGGAGGGCCGATCCACCCATGCCAGTGGCACACCCCCTGGAACTCCCCTGGGGGGTTCCCCATACAAACATTTTAAAAAATCACCATTTTTGGCACATTATTTTATTATTTTTTATTTATTTTATTTATTTTTATTATTTTATTTATTTTTTCTCCTTAGAAATTTATTTAGTCAGAACATATGTAAATGAAAAAATTAATTTAACTTAGTAATAGAAAAGAAAAAATGCCCAGACTTGAAAGCAAAAAAGACTTCAAACAGTAATTTTTTTTATTTTCTTTTCTATTACTAAGTTAAATTAATTTTTTCATTTACATATGTTCTGACTAAATAAATTTCTAAAGAGAAAAAATAAATAAAATAATAAAAATAAATAAAATAAATAAAAAATAATAAAATAAAGTGCCAAAAATGGTGATTTTTTAAAATGTTTGTATGGGGAACCCCCAGGGGAGTTCCAGGGGGTGTGCCACTGGCATGGGTGGATCGGCCCTCCAAAGTTAGTGGGGGTCGGTCATACATTTGGACTCGATTGGGGCACTCTAAATGGGTCAAAGTGGGATTTTTCAAAACTTGACCCTACGGGACAAAAGTCAACAGTTGGGGGTAGTAGAATTCGTTTTAGAGGTATGGTTCCTTCGGCAAAGTTTCTTATTTTGATCCCTAGAATACGATTTTCACTGAGCCATGGGCGATTATTAAATCGACCCGCCCTAATATACACAGATATAAACTATTATACTCAAACACTTTCATTTATGCCTCAGCTATTTAAAGTTGCATGAACAACAAACAACAACAAACAGCAACAAAATATAAATACTTTTTTGAATGTTGTTTATTTGTTTGTAGTTGTGTATTAAATGTTGTAATAAACAGCACCTTCTGTCAAGGAGCAGCAGCAATATTGCTGCAAGTAGTTGTTACTTCTACTAGCTATAGTTGTGGTAATGGTTATAATAACAAAAGCACTATAAACTACAGGATATTCCAAATAAAAGCGACCGAGCCAGCCTTCGAACGACCGAGCCAGAAACAAAAAAGAAGAGCAAAGAATGTATTAAAACAGTGGGGATTCTCTGCAGTTAATTGATGTCCAAATCGGTCTCATAAACGGAATACTAATGTTACATAAAAAATTACTGTTGTTTCCTTTCAAAAGGATATTGCATCCTTTCAAAAATAAACAAGATCATAAAATGAAAAACTGAATACGCAGTTTTGCTGTATATTCACGTACATATGAAATGTTTCAAGTCCAATCGGAAACATTTCACGGTATAATAACATAATTTTTGGGCTCACGAAGAAGGGAGGTCACTCCGGTTTTAATGAAATTCAGATTTAGGGGTCAAAAAGCGGGAACTGCATCGAAATTTTTTATAGCTTTTTCGTTTGGTTTTTATATAAATCGGGATCATTTCAATGTCAGTTTTGCGAAATATTTCATCCGAACCTGAAATTTCGGAATAATTGTAGCAGGCAGAGCTTAAACAAAAAGCCTTTTAAACCTTAATTTTTTTGTCTTCTTTAGCATTTGTATTTTTTTTTTTCTTTTTTTATTTTGATTTTTGTAATTTCAAAAAAATATATAGAAATTCACTATCAAATAAAAGATTTTATGGCGATGCATCTACCGATGTACAAAACATGTCCGAATCAGAGTTCCAAGCCGACCCTAAATTTTTGCGGCGTCGGCTTCAACAACTAAGTATCTGCTTGAATCTTATTTTTATGAAATTATAGTTTTTATAAACAAAAATTATTTTTTATTAGAAAAAAAATCCAGAAAATACACACAAAAAATCTTTGCCAAGTAATTAGGAGAATTTTAACTAATAAAGTTTTTTCGCATATATGTATTATGCGAAATCTAGTCTCATTTTACCAAGTTTTTAGGTTTTTCTACTAAAATTTTTAACAAGTTAAGCATAGTAAATTGTTTCCATTTCCCGTGAAAAAAAACTGTTATACTCGATATAAAAAGAGTGATTTTTCACGACAATAAGTTTCACGTGAAAAATGTGTAGACTTTGTTTTCACGAAAAATTTAATATTCAAGACTATTATTTTTCTTGTGAAAAAGTGACATTTTGTGTAGTTTGTAATTGTGTCTTTGTTATAAAATTAAAAAACTGTTAATTTTTATAATTTAAATTGCAATTTGAGGCCTTTAAAGTTCGAATGTAAATTTTCCACGTGAAAAACAGCTTACGGTGCTTTATGAGAAAAAACTTTATTTGAAATGATCCTAATTACTTGGCAACGATTAATTTGTGTGTAGATTAAAATTTTTTAAGTGCGGCGGGGCAAATGATAATTTCAGCGGCGCTTTTTTAGTCACCTCATATTTCAGTCCGATCTGAGCCTAGTCAAACGGTAGCTGCTAAAAACTCATACAAGTGAGCGGCATATATTTTAAGCCGATCGTTTTTGACTCTGGTCCTTACATATCCAACATTCTTTGTTATGCAGTTATTATATTTTTCGGATAGAACATTTGTATAGGCAAAGTGTTAGGTTGAGTTAAGATTTACATATAATAATGCCCATTAATTTAATAGAGGATGGTATCTAAGATTTTTCCGATATTTGTAATCATCCGGGTAGAAGGCGACTTCTTGTGACTCTGGATCAAAATTTTTGTTTCCTGAGTACTATAAGGCCGTGTACAAATGAAATCGAATTAAACTCATAGTTCCCCTCTCTGAAAGGTCTATATTTCATCAGGTTCGGAGAGAACCCTTCCTTCTCAGTGGTTGACATGGCCGCTTCTAGTCTGTATACCTTATACTTTAAAGTATCCTTGATAATACTAAAAATAGCAGCAGTTGTAGCAGCAGTAATAGTTGATGTGAAATATAATAGTTAAAGTAACAAAGCAATAACATCATTATTGTCTTCGTTTTTCATACCAAAATTTAATATTTTCTTTATTACTGAATGAGCGTATGTATGTATTGCACTGAATGTGTCTGCATTAGGGTTATAACTTTTGATGTTGTTTTGCAAATATCAAATTTTAGCTATCCTAAAGGTAAAGTACATTAAAAAATATTAAGGAACATGATATTAGTTTTTTGCAATTTTCAAAAAAGTTCCCTTATAAATCTTTTTGAAATTAGTTATATATACTTTTTATTTGATCAAACTAAAAGTCAATATTTCGCCAAAATATTAATGTAAATAGACTCAAACGATATGTACCGATCTATTAGTAGTTGTAAAAACTACTCGTATTTACTTGTCAAATTATATACAAATTTTGAATAAAAAAGTAAGTTCCCAAAAACTACTAGTTTCTCTTTACCAAGTAACCAGTATTACGGCTACTTGGTAAAGAGTCAAAGCTGTAAAAATTATACAACGTCTTTAATCTAGAATCCTAAGAACTGTTGTGGATCCAGAATGAAGTATCGCAGATGGGAACCTTCATCGACTAAAGCGTTTTAATCCTACGGGACTACCTGCTCGCTTCTTTTAGCGCAAAAAGAAAATTTTATTATAAATATTACCTTATTAGTTATGATTTACTTGCTTGAATTATACTAACATAAAGCATACTCGTAATTATTCTACCCAGTGTAGAAAATCATTACCAGATATGTGGTTATGTAACTACATACTTGGTAATGGTAACTAGTTACTTTTGTTATTACATTTCTTATTACCTTTATATGGCGATGTCGCGAAAAATAATGAGTTGTCGTTACACACCAGCATACGAAAAATCAAAAAATATATCGTTACCTATGTGCTTACCAGTACTGACAAAAATAATGAGTTTAAAAATATATTTTATAAAAAATAAATTATATAAAAAAAAATATTTTTTATTGTATTTTTTTTTTTTTTTAATAAAATTTGCTGGTGCGGGAATCGAACCTGGGTCTACAGATTACCAGTCAACAGCTCTACTATCTGAGCTATATCGACATGTAATATTTAATAGATAAAAACACAATTGACATGCTGCACACAAGTAAGCCTACTCGCCAACATACAAAAAATCAAAAAATATGTGGCTACATATGTATATCCTTACCAGTGTTTAAAAAATATTGAGTCTAAAAATAGATTTCAAAAAATTTTCAAAAAATCTAGAAAATTATTTTCTATTTGAAATAATGATAAAAATAAGCCATTATCAGTAACTCATTATTATAAGTTTTAAAATAATACAGAAGGTAAGTGGGTGTCATTACTGGTAGTCCAACAAATAATGATATGTCATTACCGTTTCTACACTGGGTAGGTATTGATTTAGGACAATTTAATACCCAATAACAGTAAGATAAATTACTTATTGTCAATTATTGACAGGGGTAATTAATACTGGGAAAATTTTAAAAAAAATGTATTGCCGACAATGTTGCCACTTTTTGAATAATTATTCAAAAACGGGACTGTTTGCACATTTGCTGGATAATTTTTGAATAAATGACATTTTTGAGTAGTTTTTGTGTAATTTCACTTTCTACAGAAATTTCCGTAAATTCCTTCCTAGAGCTTTTTAACTCATTTTAAACACTGTTTTCAACCTAGTATATTTTACTGGATAAACATCATTCAGCGATTTGACAACCATAAAATAGTTTGGTAGAAAGTTTTGTCTAGAGTTGGCAAATAAATATTTATTAAAAAATTAATTTTTGACCTTTTTGGATGCAACTTTATTCTATTTTAAAAAAAATTTGAATAAAGATGTGTCGATAAAAATACACAAAATTAAAATTTTTGAAATATCTTTAACTGTCAAGGATTAATATCTTAAAATATTATCAACTTTAGTGGTCAAAATTTCTACTAGAGGGCGCTATTAGGCAAAAGCAATAGTGCCAAAAATGTCCAGCGGATCTATGCCGTGTCCTTAATGAATTGAGAATGAAATGAAAATACATCGACATTTGGGCTGAATAATTTTATGTAAAATTTACCACAAATTTATAGTTTGTGATGAATTATTTTCGTAAATTTGTTCAACACTAAACCCAATTAAGAAGAAATTAAAAACATTGTTTTATTTTTAAATTGTGTTTGAAGATCCGTATGTCGTTAACTTTTGGGAAAATGTTTTTCAAACTTCATGTGAAAAAATATTTTTTTCTTGAGTGGCAAGACCATTTGAAAATATTGCGAAAGAGTAAAATTTTAATTAGTTATGTTTGTGATGGTTTCAAATGACACAGCTCTTGGTAAGTCTGTGAGATTCGGACGGCAAAACTTAAGCTCACAATTAGTGTAGTTGTGACCGTGTGAAATTTGATAGTAATCCAACCAGCCGATAAGAAATGGTTAAATTATTTCCAAAATATTTTGATTCTGCCGCACTGTGCGCAGGAGAGTTCGTCTAATGACCGCATATTTTATTTGGCAATTATATATAAAAACATGCTCTAAACTTTTTGTGTAATTTAATACGGTTTTGGATAATTTTTTACAAACAGATGTGTAATATTGTGTTTTACTGGTGGAAACACTGATTGCCGACCACGTGGCGATACACCCAGAAAACAGATTCGGTGCTGACAACTCCATTTGTTGCCAATCGAATGGTTCAGTTGCATCAAATGAATTTTTCGGTTGTGGCTACCGAATTATTGTTGATACAACTGAAATTCCGTTGTCACAGTCAAATTAGTCTTGTCTCAATTGGTTTTCTATTTCCACAACTGAAAAATTCGGCTACCACAACCGAACCATGCGATTGGCTACAAATGCGGTTATCAGAACTGAATCTGTTTTCTGGGTGTAGCTAAAACTTATACAAAAGAAAACGTATAACCCTAGTGTGCATTCGTATGTGTATCTATTTCACTTTCATTTCTTATTGCACACACAAAAAAATTTGTTGTCCCAATCGAAGTTGGCCCTAACCGAAAATTGGGTTATCGAAACCCTATATCTGCTCTCCCAACTTAAAGAGAGTTGCTGAGAACTGAAATGGGGTTGAACAACTTGTTGCTGCATCCATAGGATACGGCTGGCACCAAATTCGGTTGAGGCAAAAAAATATTTTTTTCTGAGTGTACATGGGGGTAAATTGGCAAGTTACATACAACGAAGGTTAAAAAGTTGGTCAGTTGGCACAGATTGTTTTCTTCCACCACCTCTAAATTAGATGAATCTAGAAAGTAGTTTTTTTTCCATTCTTGATACAAAGCAATTTGATTGCATTATTTTTTATACCCTACACCACTACGTAGACAGGACATACTAAGTTTGTGCTGATGTTTGTACCACCAAAAAATATTGCACCAAGAACATCCTTGTAGTATACCGATTGAATCAGAATCACTTTCTGTTTCGTTTCAAAGATGTCCGTCTGTCTGTCTGTCTGCCCGCCCATGTATTCTTGTGCGCACGCTACAGGTCGCAAATATTAAGATATTTTGATGAAATTTGGTACAACGACTTATGTTGATTTTCGTTAAAATCAGTGCCCAAAAAAGGTTACCCCAAAATTTGCTTTTCGCACGCTACAAGTCACAAAAAAAATATGTATGCCTATTATGCCCCGGGAATCCCGCCCTTTTTTCAATCCCGCAATCCCGGGAATTTTGTGCGGGATTTCCCGGGATTTTTTTTTATTTTTCACAGAAGTTTTAGCTATTTAATATTGCAATTTTTGAAGCTAAATAAATTTAAATTTAATGCATTGAATTGAAATTAATTAAACAAGAAATATTTGTATTAAAAAATGCGATTTAAAATTTAATAAACTGAATTAGTATAAAAAACATAATATTTAGGCCAAATTGATTTTGGATATGAGTTGAATTTGGTTTAGTTAAACCGAAAACAAATAATCGAACTTCAGAAAAATTTTGTTTCTTTAATATGGTGATCTTTGTTCAAATAAAGCAATATATTCAACACTTCAACATCCGTATCTCAGTTCCAAATACCTCCAAAAACACCAGGCATTTAAAAGTTAGGAATATTTTCGTATTTTCAATTGAGTATTTTGAGGTTTTTTTCACTTCAAACAAGTTTATTTAAATTCAAACTGTTATTCCTTTATTTCAATTGTATTTTTTAAATATTATTCAGATGCATTTTCAAATTATTTTGGATTTCTTTATAAGTTAATTTAAAATACAACTATCCAAATTTAATAATTTCTTTTTAAATAGTTGCGGATAAAAAATTTCTATTCAAAAGATACCAATTAAAGTTAAGGAACTATTTAATGAATGTTTTTCGTTCAATTTGAGATCAAATATTATCACATTTTCTTTTAAATTATTAAATTAAAAGAGAGATGATAAAATTTTTACAAGTAAATTACATACATAGAATAAAAATTTTAAAAATTCGATAAGGCCAGCAGGATAGAATACGTATTTTCGGATCTTGCTAAAAACCCATCCTCTATATTCTATGCTTTTATGGGTTAATAATTGATGATGAACTATTTATTAAATTGAAACAAATAAGCAAATTGAAACAACTCAATTAGACTAACATCAAAGAAATTCTTACAATGTTATTTTTATCCTGCTGCTTGGAATTCAACTCTGATCGACAACTTATGAAGCACAGATTTATGAACGACAACGAACTGTTAATTTTAAATTCATATTCTAATTATTTTTTAACCTACAACATAAATCCATGTTGATAGTAAATATATTACCTAAATAGTAATTCGCGGTTTAAACTATTAAACGAATTGATCTAGAAAAAGTGAAAGTACTGCATATTTTATATTTAGCTCACCTTTTAGGATATATTAAGTAGATTTTATCATATATATATATATTTGTTCCTTTTACTCCTGCAAGGAGCATAGGGCCGCATGGGTACAACCAAAAGACGAACTTTGTCGGACGGTGTTTTAATAGAAATCGAGTTTTTTCAAGTACAACATATGTCGGATTTATTTATTTTGTAACGAGCGGGAATTCCCGGGATCCCGGGAAATTCAGAAAAAAATCCCGCTGTCCCGGGAAATGAAAAAGTCCGGGAAATGAAAAACCCTAATGCCTATACACATGATCTTATGAACAAAACCTACTGATTTTACGCGTACAATCGGTCCAGGTCTAGACCCAGTGCCCGTATAAAGGTCGCCCAAAAATGGAAATATTTGCACGCTACAGATATTTTGATAAAGTTTGGTACACGGACTTATGTCGGCCTAAGGACAAATCGAATTAAATTTGTTTTAAATCGGTCCATGTTTGGAGCTAGTGCCCATATAACGGTTCCTAAAAATTGGCTTTTTAGCACGCTATAGGTCGCAAATACGAAAATATTTTAATGAAATTTCGCACGCATACTAACATGTGCCCAAGAATCAGATAGGATCAGTCCATATCTGGATCTATCGCCCATATGGACTACATTCCGATTTCCTATTAAATGCACCTAACATTAGGTAAAATTTAAATTTCTTACCGATATTTAATTTTTTTTATAAATTTATAGACAAATTTTAACACAAGTCCATTTCAACCCATTCAACACATTTTTGAAAATGACTATCTACCAACGATAGTTATTATTTTTTTTAATTGATACATTATCAATGGTAATGAAATTTAAATTCATTGCCATTGAAACAATGAAATCAAATTCTTATAGCATTATCATTTATTTGAAAATGTATTTACAATTGCCTGCATGACATTAAAAATAACACCGTACTGAAATCAAATAATTGAGTGTACAAATTAATTAATGATTTCGTCAGCATTGAATTGATTTCAGTTGTACTGACATTTTTTTCATTGCAGTTTTTTTATCAATGATAATGACAATTTTATTCGATGTGATTTGATTGATCAATGCTAATGATTTTGAATTTCATTGCAATAAATAAAACAAAATATATATAATTGACTGAAAAGTTTTCAGAAAAACGTTAAAATGGAGAAAAACTGTGTTATCGGAGTGTGTTAATTTGTATTATCTGATTTATAAAATGGATCTATTCCGGATCTACCTCTAAATTAAATAAAAATTTTATATTTCAAAATCTTAAAAACTAAGCAAAATTGGGTAAAACGAAAAAAATATTTGCTCAAGGGATTACTCGTATTAACACACTCCGATATTAAAAATAGGGCATGAGAGTTCTCGAGGAATCCATTTTTGGGCATGAAATAAAATAATGTCTGTAATTGAACACCATGCCAGGGTAGAATAAATGCGACGTAAATAAACATAAAAACACCCAACAAAAGCAGAGATGCCAAGGTACTAGAAAAAGCAATTTAACAATTAATGATCTAGATGTACTTCTTTTTTAACAGACACACAAATGATTTTAACATTAAGTGGACATAGCAGAGGAGTACGCCCACTTCAACATTTTTTCTGTGCTTTTTGAACTAGTGCAAAGAAAACTCTTTTACATCAATTGAAAGTTAAAAAAAAAACAATTATATTGTTTTTTTAATTTGTTTGTATTACCGCCAATGAGTATTGAACTTGCGACCTTAATATTTTTGCAAGTGCACTGCAATTCAGTATTTTTTCCAGTACTATTTTCACTGGTGCACAATAAACGATTTTATATTTTTAAAAATTGAAAAACTAAAAAAATATTAAATTTGAATTAATTATAAATACCAAAAAAAATTAATTATAAATATAAAAAAAACTAAAAAAATAATGATCCCTCCAGGAATCGAAATTGCAAACATCTATGTGGAAATCAACCGCACCAAAATCACTTTTTTATGACCACTTTCAGAGCATTAATTCTTTAGAAGCAATACATAAGTGATTTTTTGGATGTTATTCAGAATTACTTCCAAAAAAGCTGTAAAAAAGTACAAATGTATACGTTGGAAGCAATGAAGGAAGTGATTTTTTGAAGTTGTTCAGAATTACTTCTAAAAAAGCAGTAAAAGTAAGCTTACGCATACTTTTTAAGCAATGAAAGAAGTGGTTTGTAAAGTATGACTTCAAAATTTTTTTGCTGGGCAACTTAACAAATTAACATAAATTGACAGTGGTACAAAAAATCAGGCAATGGCATTCCACTGGGAAACCACGATGTCAAAAATAAATTACTGGCAAAACACTCATTTGGGACGCTTTACCAGCCTTTGCACAATGCGTTTTCCAGTAATTGTTTTACAACAACTTCGATGGTTTATAAAAAAACCCCTGGCAAAGAATGGACTTAGAGTGCTATGCCAACGTTTGCAACCAGTAGTTATCCAGTACTACCTAGTTAGAAATTACCAGCGGTAAAAAATCAATTCACTGGTGGGGCAATGATTTTATAAAAACTATGACGCTTCGTTATAAAAGTTTTGTAGTCAGAAAGTTCCGAGTTCAAATTCGGTTGTAAGCAAAAAAAAAATTTTTTTTTTTAATTTGTTAAATTTTAAAAATTGTTTGTTTTATAAAATCAATTTTTTTTGTTTGAGGAAAAGCTCCTTTAAGGCCAACAATTTTTTATTTTCCCAGCACTGGCATATTAGTTCCAAAAACTTTTTGCCAATCCCCAGATATGTGGTTATGTAACTACATACCTGGTAATGGTAACTAGTTACTTTTATTATTACATTTCCTATTACCTTTATATGGCGATGTCGCGAAAAATAATGAGTTACACACCATCATACGAAAAATCAAAAAATATGTCGTTACCTATGTGCTTACCAGTATTAACTAAAATAATGATTCTAAAAATAGATTTTCAAAAAAATTAGTTTTATAAAAAAAAACATTTTTTTAATGTAAACATTTTTTGTTAATAAAATTTTCTCGTGCGGGAATCGAACCTGGGACTCCAGACTGTCAGTCTATAGCTGTACCATCTAAGCTATCTCGATATGTAATATTTGATAGATAAAAACATAATTGACTTGCTGCGCACAAGTCAGCTTACTCGCCAACATACAAAAAATCAAAAAATATGTGGTTACATATATCATTACCAGTGTTGAAAAAATATTGAGGCTAAAAATAGATTTCAAAAAAATTAACAAAAAAATCGAGAACATTATTTTATTTTTCAAATAATGATAAAAATAAGTCATTATTGGTAATACATTATTTTTTATTTTGAAATAATGAAAAAAGTAAGTATTTATTTATGCAGAAAGTAAGTCGGTGTCATTACTGGTAGTCCAAAAAATAATGATATGTCATTACCGTTTCTACACTGGGATGCTAATATTTTAGCACAACCGGTAGTTGTCCAGCTGTTATCATTTAGCAACCAAGTATTATAAGTCTCGTTATGTCAGTGGGTAGAGCTGTCGTCTGCCAATCTGACGGCCTGAGTTCAAATCACGGCAGGACCAAAAAAATAAATATGAACTTTTTTTATATTTTATTTTGGAAAATATATTTTTAGACCACCCATTATTGGTTTTGCCAGCTTTTTGCTAACGTTGAAAATTTTGTTTCCCCAGTGCCTTTCCGGCGCTTTTTGAACAGCCGGTCCTTTTCTCTAATGATGTTATCATTTTGGGAATGGAAAAACACTTTTTTCCAGTATTTGTACCATCTGCTAAATTGCATTGCCATCGCTTTCCCGTTTGTATTTTTCTGACTGGGCCGTTACTAGGGTTTATGTCCCGGGAATCCCGCCCTTTTTTCAATCCCGCAATCCCGGGAATTTCATGCGGGATTTCCCGGGATTTTTTGTATTCTTTTATAGAAGTTCTAGCTAGTATATATTGCAACTAGCGGGCGCAGCCCGCTACGTTGTTAGCGTGCCTCAAAGTTTAGGGGGGGGGGGGGGGGCTGCGCCCCCCACAATTTTTTTTAAATTCGCTTTTTATTTAAAGTACAGTTTTTATATAGTAAAAGCCTTCACCCAGTCACCACAAATAAATAATTCTGCACAACAATGGGTTTAAAATAAATAAATAAATATTTGATCACTTTTTCTCATGAAAGTGGATTGTTAGTAATGAATCCATAATAAATTGCAATATACGTGTGTATGTTAAGATAATTTGGTAAAGTGCGAACTTAGGTAGATATACCCGTAAGTAGTTTTGTTCATTTGTGTTTTGAATGAAAATAAATAACGTAAAGCAGGGTTGTTAGCGTGCCTTAAAGTTTTTTTTTTTAATTCCAGTTTATGTAAAGGTAGACCTGGCAATTCAAGTAAATTCACAAATTCAGTTGGAAAATTTACTGCGTCGGTTTCTTCCACCGGTGCTTCGTTACATGAAGTTTAAATATCGGAATATATAAGTTCCATTCCTTTTCTAAGGTTTTTTCTCTTTTAGAAAATTTGTTTAACTTTTTGGAGAGTATGTTTCAATGCTACATAAGTTTCATATTCCGTGGATAGTGTTTGAACAGGTAATTCCCTCTTCCAATCCATTTGCATTGTCTATAATTTCAATTCCACTCGTTCAACGTTTATATCCATTTCATTCCACTTGTGTAGTGTTTCAATTCCACTCGTTTCCTATTTAGTTTCTTAACTTTAGTGTTTCATATACACTTGTTCTTTAAATTTTAGGTTTCTAGCTAAAGACGCAGACGTTAAGGGGGGGGGGGGGCAATTTTCCCCTTTTGAACCACCATTTTTACCACGTTCCTGTCCAAAGTCCTAGAAATGCCTTGTCGATAAGTTAGCCCATACTCCAAGGAAAACATATTATATATTACAGGTTTCTAGCCGAAGGGTTCGGTTAGGCCATCAAGGGGGAGAATTATTCCGTTTTTACCCCTCCCGGTAGGAATTTCCAAAAATTCCGTCTTAGAGGACGTCTGCGTTGGAGGAGGAACCTACTACGTTGGAGGAGGAACCTACTACATACATAATTTTAGGTCCCTATATCCAGCAGTTTGGCCAGGCCGTCAAGGGGGAAGTTTTTTCCCTTTTTACCCCTCCCGGTATGGATTTCCAAAAATACCATCTTAGGGGACGTCAACGTTGGAGAAGGAACCCAAATACCGAATTTAAGATCCCTTGTTCCAGCAGTTTGGCCAGGCCGTTAAGGGGGAGACTTTTCCTGTTTTTGACCCTACCTGTAGAAATTTCCAAAAATCTCATCTTAGCGGATGTCTACAATAGAGGAGGAACTTTAATACCAAATTTCAACTTCTACCTCCAGCGGTTTTGCAGGCCTTTAAGCGGCACTTTTCGCTTCGTTAATCCCCATTTTTGCAATGTCCCTGTCCAAAAAGAACCTTCCCGGTAAGTGAGCCCATACTCCAAGTAACATATGTTTTACATTTCAGGTTTCTAGCCAACTTTTACTATTTGTGCCCCTCTCGGTAGGAATTTCCGAAAATCCATCGACAGGGAATTTCAGCTTCCTAGTTCCAGCAGTTTGAGCAGGCTGTCAAGGGGGACACTTTCTCTTTTTTTGTCCCTCCCGGTTGGAATTAGGCTGGAAGAGGAACCGAATTTCAGCTTCCTAGTTCCAGCAGTTTGGACAGGTCGTTAAGGGGCAACTTTCCCTTTTTGAGCCCCCATTTTATAACGACCCTGTCCAAAATTCAAAAAAGTATCTTTCTAATAAATTAGCCCTTACTCCAGGGGCCCACATTTTAAGCTTCAGGTTTCTAGCCGAAGGGGTTTTTACCGGCCCCCAAGATGAGGCTTTTCTTCTTTCTGCCCCTCCCTTTAGGAATTTACCAAAATTCCATCTTCGCGGCTATCTGCGATGGATGAGGAACATTCATACCAAATTTCAACTGCATTGCCTAAGCGGTTTGGGCAGGCCGTTAGTGGGGACATTTTTCCCTTTCAACCACCATTTTTACTATGTTCCTGTTCCAAAATAGAAAAATTACGTTGCCGGTGAGTTAGTCCTACTCCAAGGAATACATATTTAAAATTTTAGGTTGGCCAAAAGGGTATGGACAAGCCGTCAGGAGGAGACTTTTACCTTATTTCCCCTCCCGACAGGAATTTCAAAAATTCCGTCTAAGCGGACGCCTACACAGAAGGAGGAACTCACATACCGAGTTTCCTTTTGGAATATCCTGTAGGGAATTCCAAAAATACAAACTTAGTCGATGTTTACTACAGTGGAGAAACCTTTATACCAAATTTCAACTTCTTACCTCCAGTGGTTTGGGCAGGCACTTTTCCAATTTGTGAGACTGTTTATGGGGAGACTTTTCCCCTTTTTGCCCGTTCCGGTAGGAATTTCCAAAAATCCCGTCTTAGCGCACGTCTATGCCGAATATCAAGAAACCTTGTTTTAGTGGAGATATCCGTGGGGGGAGGAAAAACAGTAGTTTTTTTGAAATTATATATTATTTTAAATGGTACTTTTTGGAAAAACGAAATTTTTTGGAAAAAGATACTTTGTTTTTACGAAGTACTTTATTTGTACTTTTTTTGGAAAAGGTATTTTTTTTAAAAAGTTGTTTTTTTTTGGAAAAATGTATGTTTTTTGGAAAAAGGTACTTTTTTTGGAAAAGGAACATTTTTTTAGAAAAAGGTACTTTTTTTTGGGAAAAGGTACTTTTCTTTGGAAAAGGTACTTTTTTGAAAAAGGTATTTTTTTGAAAAAATGTATGTTTTTTGGGAAAAGGAACAGTTTTTTAGAAAAAGGTACTTTTTTTTGGAAAAGGTACTTTTTTGAAAAAGGTATTTTTTTGAAAAAATGTATGTTTTTTGGGAAAAGGAACATTATTTTAGAAAAAGGTACTTTTTTTTGGAAAAGGTACTTTTTTGAAGAAGGTATTTTTTTGGAAAAATGTATGTTTTTTGGGAAAAGGTACTTTTTTTTTGGAAAAGGTAAATTTTTTTAGAAAAAGGTACATTTTTTGGAAAAAGGTACTTTTTTTTTTGGAAAAAGGTACTTTTTTTGGAAAAAGGTACTTTTTTTGAAAAAGGAATTTTTTTTGGAAAAAGGTACTTTTTTTGGAAAAAGGTACTTTTTTTGAAAAAAGGTACTTTTTTTGGAAAAAGGTACCTTTTTTGGAAAAAGGTACTTTTTTTGAAAAAAGGTACTTTTTTTGGAAAAAGGTACTTTTTTTTGAAAAAGGTACTTTTTTTGGAAAAAGGTACTTTTTTTTGGAAAAAGGTACTTTTTTTTGGATAAAGGTACTTTTTTTGGGAAAAGGTACTTTTTTGGAAAAAGGTACTTTTATTGTCGCCTTTTTGCCCCTCTTGATAAGAATTTCCAAAAATGCCGTCTCAACGGACGTCTACACCGGTCGAGGAACCTACATACCAAATTTCAACTTCATAGCTCCAGCAGTTTGAGCAGGCCGTCAAGGGGGAGACTTTTTCCCCTTTTTGCCCGTCCCTGTAAAAATTTCCAAAACTCCCGTCTTGGTGGATGTCTACGATAGTGGAGGAACTTTTATACCAAATTTCAACTTCCTACCTTCAGCGGTTTGGGCAGGCCGTCAAGGGGGCCTTTTTCCCCTTTTTAACGTCCCTGTCCAAAATTCCTGAAAGTACTTTCCAGAAAAGTTAGCCCATACTCCAAGGAACACATATCTTAAATTTCAGCTTTGTAGCCAAAGGGGTTTTGGCAGGCCGCCAAGGGGGAGACTTTTCCCCTTTTTGCCCGTTCCGGTAGGAATTTCCAAAAATCCCGTCTTAGCGGACGTCTACGCCGAAAGAGGAACCTACATACCAAATTTCAACTTCCTAGCTTCAGCGGTTTGGGCTGGGCGATGTTGAGTCAGTCAGTCAGTCAGTCATTCAGTCAGTCAGTCACGTTATTCTTTTATATATAGAGATTACCTCAATATTAATTCGCGATTTAAAGTGTTAGACGAATTGATCTAGAAAAAGTGGAAGACATGGATATTTTATATTTAGCCCTGCTTTCAGAATATATTAAGTATATTTTCTCATAGGTACAACCAAAAAATTAACTTTGTCGGACGGTGTTGTATTAGAAATCGAGTTTTTCCAACACAACATATGTCGGATTTATTTATTTTCGAATGAGCGGGAATTCCCGGGATCCCGGGAAATTCAGAAAAAAAAATCCCGCTGTCCCGGGAAATGAAAAAGTCCGGGAAAAGAAAAACCCTACCCGTTACCCAAGTACCTGAAGGAATCCTATGAAAATCATAGTAAGAACTTTCACAGTAGTTTTTAATTTTAATGTCAAAAGTTGAAATAAGTCATTTTATTTCGCTGGGTACATTTAGTTTTATTGTCTTTTTAAAATTTAACAAAAAGTTAATTTCAAATTTTATTATCTTAGTGTCAGTCTTTCATTTTAGTTCCTCATCAATTAGCTCTCGTACTAACATGCTACTATCATTTTATTACGGAAATTTATATAAAATTATAAACGTTATTGCAGTTCTTCCCTGATACTTTAGTTTAAACACATTTTCATTGCAACAATACAACTAAAGAAATTGCGTATAATGTAAAAAAAAATTGTTGGAAAGTATGTGAACTTTCTTCTTCTTCTACTTCTTATTTAATGTTGGCAACTTATAGATTATATTTCAACACATAGTAAACAATATATTGTGTGTGAAACTTAAAGTACCAGAGTATATGTTCGTTCACTGGATTTTCATCTTAAATTGCAATATATAAAACAACATATAGTTAAATATCGTTTAGTAGTCGTGACTACTATAAAAAAGGAAAACCACGCACACATGCCTTAGGAGAAAAAGCTTCGTGATATGACATTGTCTAAAAGATTCCAATAGACAAACATTTCAAGTGAGATATAATAATTTGGTGTAGCACACTTGTAATGTGTTCAAGTTAAAGCTACTTTAAAAATAAACGCAACAGGAGTAGAAATTTAGCAGGATTTTCATTTTATGACAATTTAAAATATTTCTGGTAACCTTAGTCCAATATATCTAACATCAGCAATTGTGGGCTGAAAAGATTCTAATAAAATATACAAATTTAATTTAAACAAAATGCAATTTCATTCAAAATGTCTCATAAATATTTGCATAAATATTTATGCAAATATACTTTAAAATTTTAGTTATAAAAAATCATTTTGTTCTAAATAACTATTTATAGGAAAACTTAAAACTTATACAATTATTTTTTGCTTTTTATACTTAAATAAAGAGTATAAAATAAACTTTTTTTGCAAAACTGCAGCAAATCTTTATACTACTTTTTTGGGTGCAACAAAATAATAAAATACTGAAACAAAATTTAATTTATACTATCAAAAGGAGTAAGATACAGAATCTGCTAACAAAGTTATAATTCATAGTTTTAAAGAAGCAGTAGTATGCAGTAGAGCAATTCTGCTGTAGTGCAACATAAGACTAACAGGGTGTCCCAAATTTTTGGTTGCAAATTTATAGTTAAAGGAAAATTATTTTTTATTTTTAAGAAAAACGTTAACGGCACTTATGTAGACAAATAAATGTTGATGATGATAATTTTATCGAAAAGAAGCTATACACTGAAAAAAACAGGCGGAAATATTACCTAAAAACTATTACCATTATACCACAACATAAGTTCCAAGTTAGTTTTATTATTTTCTAGTAAAATATGTATATTTTTTGTAAAATATATCTAAAAAAAACACATTTCACTATAAAATTGTAAAACTAACTTCGAACTTATGTAGTTGTTTGTGTGTTTGTGGGAGATTATTACCTAAGTACTATGATAGTACTTAGGTAATAATCTCCCTGCTTTTTTTCTGCTTGTAGCATCCCAGCAAACAAAATTGGAAGTAATGGTTTACAAACTACTTCTTTCAATGCTTCACAAGTATCCGTTAGTGTATTTTTACTGCATTTTTAGAAGTTATTCTAAACAACTTCAAAAAATCACTTCTTTCATTGCTTCAAAATTATCCGTTTGTATATTTTTACAGCTTTTTTAGAATTACTTCCGAACAACATCCAAAAAATCACTTAAGTATTGCTTCTAAAGAGTAATTGCTCTAAAAGTGATCCTAAAAGGTGATTTTGATATCATTTGGCATTTCCAAACAGAGGGTCCCGGGTTCGATTCCCGGCGGGATCAAAAAAAAATTTTTTTTTAATTTTTTTTTTTATTCTATTACTTTTTTTTAATATTTATTATTAATTTGTTTTAATTTCAATATTTTTTAATTTTTAAAAATATGTATATGTGACGCGCAAAATAGAAAGGGACCTAAGGTCCCCTTAGGTTCCTTTCTCAAGAGGGCATGGGATCGGTCTCATTCGATGCTCAGATGTTGTCCACATCAAAAAAAAAATTGATTTTTTTACCCTTAGGTCCCTTTCTCTATGCGCTGTCACATATATAAAAAATTATGAGAAATTGCTTTTTATGCACCTGTAAAAATAGTACTGAAAACAATATTAAATTGAAGTGCACCTTTTACACTTGTTTAATAAGTAATTTTATTGAAGAGAATAAGGAACAATATCTCGAATTAACAAAGTGATGTTTTTATGCCATTCAACTTTCATATCAAAGAATAGCTCAGCGGTAGAGCGCCAGACTAGCAATCGTGAGGTCGCAAGTTCGATACCCGGTGGCGGCAATAAAAAAACTTTTTTAAACTAAAAAAAATATAATTTTTTTGTGAAGACTTTAATTGGTGAAAAGGATCTTCCTTTGCACTCGTTCAAAAAGTACTGAAAAAATGTTGAAGTGGGAGTACTCCTCTCCTATGATAACTCAATGTTAAAATCATTAGTGTTTATGTTAAAAAAGAAGTACATCTAGATCATCAATTATAATGCTTTTTCTACTGATTCGGCATATTTTTTTTGCTGGTATATCTGAGTATGAATGGAGTCACATTAAGAAACATATCGTTATATACAACTACATCTGATATTATTTTTTGAACGAATTTTTTATACGGTAATTGATATTAGTATATGTCCCCAAATCTTACTCCATATATAACTACATAAGCCATATGAAATTAATAAAAATATATGTAGTGATCGATATGATTATATATGGTTCCATGCAAAGTTACATAAAAATGTATGTGACGCCATACTAAAAATATTTTTTTGTAATTTTATATAACTTCATATATAATTCTATACAAACTAATATATAGTTCAACATAAAATTTAGTTATCTGTAAATTAAGATTTAAATTAACATGGCTTCACATATAATTTCATATAAAAACGAGTAAAAAGGTTAAAGTCGGGCATGCCGACTATACAATACCCTACACCAGTCTGGTTAAAAGCCAACTAATGTTTGGATCCGAAATTCGAATGGCCCTATTAAAAAAAATTAATAAGGAGCTTTATATGTTAATATATAACTTAATGTGATCCATATACTATTTCATCCGAAAAATGGCCCGATATAATTGTGTCAGTTGGTTATCACATTTTATCTAATTGTATTAGTTTAAATCTTAACTGATTAGATTATATATTAAGCAGATGAAATTTTATCTGATTTTTGACCTGATACAATTTTATGGGTTTATGTCGCATGGTATTAGTTTAGATCCAAATAGATACATTACTATACAAACTTATATAGTTATATCTGAATTTTGACCTGATGCAATTATATCTGCTTTAAAACTTTGATACAATTATATAAGGCATATGTCGGATACAAATATATTTTATTTATATAAAATTGTACCAACTATGATCTAAACAGATACCATTACATATAAACCGGTAAAATTGTATCAGGTCAAAAATTGGATATAATTTCATCTGAATAATGTATAAGTTTATTAGTTGAGATCTAAACTAATACAATTAGATAAAAACTGATAAACAACTGATACAATTACATCGGGCCATTTTTCGGATGAAAGGGTATATTTATACAGATATAACTTAATCGCATTTTATCCGACTATATGTAACTGTTTTTACTTGGGGGGTTAAAATGGGACTTGTGTCAAAATTTTCTATAATGTGAGTCAGCGAACCCAATTTCATTAAAACATCTTAATATTTGCGACCTGCAGTTTGTAACCAAGCCAATTTTGGGGGGACCCTTATATGGGCACTAAGTCTAAACATGGACCGGTGTTAACCAAAATCAATAGGCTTTGTCCTTGGGCTGACATAAGTCGGTGTACCAAGTTTCATCAAAATATCTTAATATTTGCGACCTGTAGAGTGCGCACAAGAATGCATGGACAGACAGACAGACGGACATCGTTAAATCGAAATAAAAAAAATTCTGAGCCGATCGGTATACTATAATATATATTGTCTAGGACCAATATTTTTTGGTGTTACAAACATCAGCACAAACTTATAATACCCTGACCATATAGTGGTGTAGGGTATAAAAATTATGCGTACGTTTCCTAAGAAAAAAGCATTCAAATGCATTTTTATAAAACACAACCAATTTTTGTGGGAAAATTTTTAAACATTGGGTAATGTTTTTTAAAATTTGGGTCTTTAAAATTGTTTAAAATTTCAATTGTCAACTTAATAGCTGTTAAGCATAACTCAGATATATGGAAGTATATATAATTTGATATCCTGGATATGGACAAATCTCGCATCAAATTGCACCAAATTATATCTAATTTGATATAATTAGACACATGTAGGTGACCCATATTTCGGATCAAATTGTATGTGGTTGTATATGGGAACTTATCAGATAAGATATAATTATATAAGACACCATATTAAAATTTTTACCCGGGATTCTAATAAAATAGTTTTTTTTTATTTAATTAATTTTTTGTATACTCAGTAAAAAATGCCTTTCATTAACACTTCAAAAATATTAGTCGTGTATAAATATCAATGGTGATTATAATCACCACTAATTTTCCGGAAAATTAGAAAATCCACTGATTTCAAAATTTTGAATTTTCTTAATTAGTCCCAGAATAGCTTTAATATAAATTTTTATCAAAATCTGTCGACGGGAAAATGGTCCAGTTGAAAAGAAAAAATTTTTTTTTAATTTTTAAAAATGCGCATTTCGAGATATCGGTATTTGAACTCAAGACCCCCCAAAAATGACCTTTGACCATTTTATGAACAAATCAATATATATATTATTTTAAAGTGTACGTTCTTACCTAAAATATAAGATCAAAAAGAATTTTTCATCTTGGATAGTTTAAAAGATATTGTCAGTTTTGTAATTATAGTTTAATCAAATTTTAACGTTTTTTCCAATTGTCATGACGTCTTATTTCAGAAACCAAAAAAGTCGGGCTCTGAAATATATTCTTTAGGGCGAGTAACTTATTTCCAACATAACCATGGTTAAATAATAACCAGAGATATTTCCATATAAATTTGACATTCATAACTATGGTTAAGCAATAAACTCAGTTTATTTTGAGATAAGTTAATAGGACTTAATGACATAATGTCAGGTACGACAATTGTGGTAACTTTCATTGAAATCGGAGAATGTAAATCCGAAAATGCCACTTTTTTGTGTTGAGTTGATATATTTTTACCCAATAGTATTGTAAAACAAATGTTTTCATCTGCACTGAGAGAATTATCTGCAAGATATAAATGAAGTTCTGCATAAAACCAATTAAGTTTCATTGGAACTCGTCCATTGAAACTTTTTATTGAATTAATGGAATTTTTCCTAAAATGTTGTGAAAATTTTCATTTTATTTATTAAAACTTTCACGCACTCAATGAAAAAGTTTCATTAAAAGTAGATTAATAAAATGTGTGAAGCTTTTTCATAAAACTTAAGAAATTTCTCATTTATTTTGTGAAGAAAACTTCATTGCTGAAAATTTTCGTTAAAACTCGTCCAGCAAAATTCTCTCTGTGTGGGAAGCTGTTATTGATTGCCATTTGATAAACATTGATTTACACGGCCATCACAATTCACACCGGAATGCAATGGGTGACCCTAATATGTTTCTAGTAGCAGCAAGTTAAACAAGTGATAGTAGCAACCATTTAAGTCCAAACAAGCAGTAGAGAATATTTAAAAAAAAAATCTACAAAAATAAAGATCCCAAAAAGAAATGCACATGTGCCACAAGTAAAATTTTTTCCCAAGAACATAAACTTAACTAGGCTTCATGAAAAAACAAAAAACACTTAGAAACAAAACCAAATGGAAAAAATAAAGTTCATTTTTTTAAGAACTAAAAACTGGAATACATAATATCATTTAAACGTATTTGTGTTTATGTGAAGTTGGTGTTGCTTTTTCTCGGAATAAGATAAAAAAAATTGTTATAATAATAAAATTTAACTTACTTTCCTTTAAAACAAACAATCTAACAAACATACAACATCATAGAATATTAAACTAGGGTTTGCATAATGTTTTGTTAATCTCTGTTTGGCACAAAAAAAAAACTAAACGAAACATGAACTGAAAATAAAGATTTATCTATAGACAAATTAAGTTTAATTTTTAGTTTATAAAAATCTTAGTTTCTTTTTTATCGTTGACAAACAGTTACAACAACAGTAAAACTTAAAATGAATGGAAAAAGGAAGCAACATTTTTGTTGTCATGTTAAGTTGCTTAAATGGATTATTTTTGTTGGATTTCAGCTTTTTTGTGAGATTCATTTTTTACTAGTTACTTATTCTATATACATATACAAAAAAATATTGTATCAACATTGAAGCAAATATTGTCGAAAAAAAGCTAACAAGCTGTATTTGTGTTGCACACAATCAACATTTTGTTAAGCAGCCAAACAATTGAGAATTTTTCGTAGATTGCTTTCTTCAATGAATGAATAAATGACTGAATGAATGTATGAATGACTAAACGAATGCACCGAGTCCGTTCATTTGTTGTCCACAAAAACATCTAAACCTTAATTAACTGTATCAACATTTGCATGATTCAATGTCACTTACTTCAATATTTTATATACAAAATGCTGTATTTATTCTAGTCTGTAATTTGAGGGTTCGATGTAGTTTATGTGAAACTATAGTTATATGTATACAAGACTTTCCATACCAACTGTAATGCAATGAAAAATATGTTGTATCAATATCAGACTCATATAATTGAATACAGTGTTGCCATATTTAAAGCACCTCATTTTCCACCACTGGATTAAGGCTCTGTTTGAAAAAGAATTTCTATATGATTTTAGAGTAAACTGTTTTAAAACAAACTTTTCTATTGGAATATCTCAGTTTATTGCACGAAAAATATTTAAAAATATCACAATTGTTCTGCAAAAACTGTGGTGTCTTGAAATTTGAGAATTTTGCACAAAAATTCAATAGTATTTCGATAGGAAAACTTTTTAGCGAAATTCAGTGGAAAAAATGTTTTGGAATGAAAGGATTGGATTCGAAAAATATTCTTAATCTGTAAATTGTTGTATACAACAAATTTTCTTCAAAATCTTAGTTTATACTTTGTTCATTCTGAACCCAAAACTAGTAATTTATCAATTAAAATTCAGAAAACATAATATGAATTTCAATCCATGATTTCTGAATTTCGAGTTATTTTTTCTGAATTTTAATTCACCTTTTCCGAATTTCACAGTTGATATTTTCTGAATATCAATTGACATTTTCTGCATAACAATTGATGTATTTTTGAATTCCAATTGATATTTTGTTAATTTTAAATGATATTTTCTGAATTTCAATTGATTTTTCTGAATTTTAATTGATATTTTCTGAATTTTAATTGATATTTCCAGAATTTCAAAGAATATTTTCTTAGTTTCAAATGCAAATTCTCAACGTTAATGGATATTTTCTAAGTTAGAATTAGAAAATTGCATTTCAATTGATATTTTCTGAATTACAAGTGCAAAAATTTTAGTTCTGAATTTTGTTAAATTACCAATATAAAATTCTATTGAAATTGTCAGCATTTCCCAAGTTCCATTAAATTCTAACAAATAATAAAATATATTGAAAAAAATTGCTGAATTGGTCAGTATTTAACGTCGCCTACTTCGCCCACTTTTTGAAAAAAATTTAAAAAATTGTTTCATGTTTTATTCGCATCATATAGCACAATAAACATTGTAAGTTTGACATTACTCATAAATACCTTTTCTTGTAGCTTGAGAGTTGGTATGGAAAGCCTCATATGTTTTAATAGTATGTTTAAATTTTGTGGATGCTGTGACACAGTTTAACTTCTGTCTTGTTTCCATGTCTCTAAACAGGCAACGGAAATTGTTGTGGACTTGATGGACTTTTGGGATAATCTCAACATCTTCATCATCGCATTAGTTTTTTAGTACTATCCTTTGTTGTTGTTGTTGCTTTTTCCCTTTTTCCTCTCCCACTCAACAATTCTTAGCTAAACAAAACTATAGGGAAATAGGGAAACGAATGTTAGTAACACTTAAAATGAAAAGAAAAAAATAGTGGCTATAAAATGAAAAAATAACATCAAATAGTTAATGAAGGCGGTATAGGACTTCATTAAATACACTACTTTAGAAAGTTCCAAACACACACACACACACACAATTTGGCTAATTAACCCACTATTTCCCAGAAATGATTAAAATTTAAAAAAAAAGTAAATAAAAAATGCTATGTTTATAGAATGATTCCAGCTAATATACTTTTTGGATACACTCAAAAAAAAAAGTCAGCAAAAAATGTTGCTGTGTCAGCAAATTTTTAGTCAGGAGCGTGCTTGCAAAAAAGTTGGTAATCTCAGCAAAAGGTGTTTGCTGAAAATCAGCGAGCTGATTTTTAACAAACAATAGTAATCTCAGCAAAAGTTTTTCAAATGAAAAAAATCATTGCTAAAATCACTAAACGTTTTCCTGAATATTATTAGACTGAAAAAAAACTCAACAATTTGTAGAGAAATTTTACTTTAGTTAATTTATGTGCTGAAAATTTAAATATAGAAAGAGTTGTTTTTTTTCATTACTAATTTTTCTACTAACTTATTTTTTTGAGTTTAGGGTTCAGGTGTTGCGCAAAATGGCCCTAAGAAATATGACCACAATCTTAAAATAAAATTAAAGATTGGGGTCATATTTGAAAATTAACCCCAAAAATATAATGAAAAATTACCTCAACCAAATGAAAAATAACCCGAAAATCAGTTTTTGGGCATATTTTCATTTCCCTTTAGAAAAACGTGTAAGTCCACACAATGTAATCGATTTCGTGTATTTCACTTTGTACGTACTTACGATATGGGATACTTGTGTATAACAATTGTATATTAAAATAAAAATATTTGAAATTTTTAAAAAATGTTGTCTAACTTACATGCCACTATACTCGTGTGTACTTACGAAGTATATTGGCTTGTGGGCCTTTACAATGCGGCCATACCCTGGGTAAAGTAAGCCAGCTTGTGTGTATAGTTTGAAAGTACTCGGAGATACTTGTGTGTACTTACTAGAATCTCCGAGTGCTTTCAAACTCTACATACAAGCTGGCTTACTTTACCCAGGGTATGGCCGCATTGTAATGGCCCACAAGCCAATATACTTCGTAAGTATACACAAGTATAGTGGCATGTAAGTGAGACAACATTTTTGAAAATTTTCAAATATTTTTAGTTTCATATACAATTGTTATACACAAGTATCCCATATCGTAAGTACGCACAAAGTGAAGTACACGAAATCGATTACATTTTGTGGACTTACACGTTTTTCTAAAGGGTTATTACCTTGAGGCTTTTATTCATTATGCAACATAACCCAAATTTGAAGAGATACAAAATGATCAAATTTAATAAAATGAAATATGACCCCAAAATATTCGAACAAAAAAAAAACATTGTTTATACACAGCATTATTTATCGAACCATAAATTTTGAATTAGGTGAAATTTGCATAGAATCAATAACATCTTCTCTATAATAAGAACACTTATACTTTGCCACATTTACTTGTGCAGCTGCAGCCTGCAACATAAGATTACATTCGCTGCATACTTTTAGGTGCTTGCACGGCAATATAAATATGTATATTGGGATTTCTATCATGAAAAACCGCGAAAATATTACGGCTTCTATTACATATTCGTCAGATTCCTCCTTACACGTTAAATATTTCTCTTCTTGAAATATGTAAGCATTTGAGCATATTCTGCTCAAAAATACCGACACAGTTATCTTTCCTTCTTTAAGCATCATTGTAGCTTCCAGTACTTTAGTCTGTGTTTTTGATAGGGAAGAACCAGCACTTTCACAGACAGCCTAGAATTTGCGGCCTTTAAAGAACTACTCCCGTCGAATTGCTGCCACAAATTTAAAAAAAGTGCCCCCTTTTTTCGATGCATCTCCCTAAAATGCCGTTTTATGCCTCCATTACAGGTGTCACACAATAACTCGAAAAAAAATCACATTTTTCCACCATCGTTAACCCATGTTGGCAGGAGGCCAAAAATGTCCCAAAATTTAAATTCAAAGTCTGCAACGAAAATTTAATGGAATTAGACCTGTTAACTTATCTCAAAATAAACTGAGTTTAGTGCTTAACCATAGTTATGAATATCAAATTTATATGGAAATATCTGTGGTTAATGTTTAACCATGGTTATGTTGGAAATAAGTTACTCGCCCTTAGTCCCTTTAAATTCTTTATTATATTAAATTTATTCATTACCGTGTATCTGAGAAAAAAATTGTAGGTGATTTCTTTTTTTCAGATAACGAATAAATTTAATAAACTGAAGAATTCAAAGCAGGGTTGGCAGGCAATACCGATAAAATACCGTTATCGATTCAAAACCCTTTCAACTGACTACCGTTACCCCTAAAATACCGTTACCGAAATACCCGGAATACCGTTATCCTTAAAATACCGTTACCGAAATAACTGAAATACCGTTATCCTTAAAATACCGATACCGAAATAAATGAAATATCGATACCCCTAAAATACCGTTACCGAAATAAGTGAAATAGCATTATCCCTAAAATACCGTTACCGTTTTTTTAATTTTCTGCTTTTGGTAATTTCACGTGGTTATTGAGTATTTTTTGTACATTAAGTTGATAAATGGTAATGTTTTTAATCTCGTTTGTTTTTTGTAAAAAAATTTGCGGGATGCATCGGAATAACCCTTAAAATACCGTTACCGATATAACTGAAATACCGTTAACCTTAAAATGCCGTTACCGAAATAATCCAAATATCGTTATCTTTAAAATACCGTTACCGAAATAACATAAAATATCGTTACCCTAACGATAACCGCATACGTTTCGGTTACCATCCATGATTTAAAGTGTTTCATTTCTTTAAATTTTCGCTTCAAGCTTTAAATTGGGGAACATTTTTGGCCTCCTGTCAATTTGATAATATTATTAAAAATACCATTTTGAAATAGTACTTTAGGTAAATTTTTTTTTTAAATAAACCCTTAAGTGCTCTTGTGATTAAAATTACCCTATAAGAATAATTTTAAAATATATTCTTCCTTAATTAAAATTAGTGTTTAAAGTTTAAAAATGATGTTGTGGGCTAATTTTCGAAAATTAACCTTTGAGTGCTCGTTTAGTCAAAATTACCACACAAGAAAAATTTGAAAAAAATCTTACCTCCATCCCAATATCAAAGTGAGTCCTATGTGACTTTTACGTGCCGTCTATTTCTATGAGCCCGTACTAGACACAATACTCTTTGGTTAGATATCAGGAATGGAAAAGTTGATACTCTATTACTTTTTTGATAGCACCCAGTGTAGAAAATCATTTCGAGATATATGGTTATGTAACTACATATCTGGTAATGGAAACTAGTTACTTTCCTTATTACATTTCTTTTTACTTTTGAATGGCGATGTCGCGCAAATTATGATTACACACCAGAATACCAAAAATCCAAAAATATTTCATTACCTAATGCTTGTCAGTATTGACAAATATAATAAGTTTAATAATAGCCCAGTGTAGAAATGGTAATGACATATCATTATTTTTTGGACTACCAGTAATGACACCCACATAATTTCTGCATTATTTTAAAACATATAATAATGAGTTACTGATAATGATTTATTTTTATCATTATTTTAAATAGAAAGTAATTTTCTATATTTTTTTGAACATTTTTTTAAATTTATTTTTGGACTCAATATTTTTTCAACACTGGTAAGGATATATGTAACCATATATTTTTTGATTTTTTGTATGTTGGCGAGTAAGGTGAGTTGTGTGCAGCAGGTCAATTAAGTTTTTATCTATCAAACATTACATGTCGAGATAGCTCAGATGGTAGAGCTCTTGACTGGTAGCCTGCAGTCCCAGGTTCTACTCCAGCACTAGAAAATTTTATTTTAAAAAAAATTTTACAATAAAAAATATTTTTTTTATAAAATTTATTTTTTTTTAATCTATTTTTAGACTCATTCTTTTCGTCCGTACTGGTAAGCATATAGGTAATGACATATTTTTAGATATTTCGTATGCTGGTTTGTAAACATAACTCATTATTTTTCGCGACATCGCCATACAAAGGTAATAAGAAATGTAATAACAAAAGTAACTAGTTACCATTACCAAGTATGTAGTTACATAAACACATATCTGGAAATGATCTTGGAGAAATAGCTCAAATAGAAATGGCAATTTTTCACTCTACAGTAAGTAATTTAATTAAATCCAATTAGTGAATATTAAATATTGCAATGGAATTTTTCAATTGCGTAAAAATATAAATTGAAGTGATAAAACTGAAAATGCAGACTGTTTATCGCTGTTTTATATAAAATATAATTAAAAACGAGTAAAAAGGTTAAAGTCGGGCATGCCGACTATACAATACCCTACACCAGTCTGGTGTATTGTTTGGATCCGAAATTCGAATGGGTTAAAATGGGGCTTATGTCAAAATTTTCTATAATGTGAGTCAGCGCACCAAATTTCATTAAAATATCTTAATATTTGCGACCTGCAGTTTGTAACCAAGCCAATTTTGGGGGGACCCTTATATGGGCACTAGTTCTAAACATGCACCGATGTTCACCAAAATCAATAGGCTTCGTCCTTGGGCCAACATAGGTCTATGTACCGAATTTCATCAAAATATCTTAATATTTGCGACCTGCAGCGTATAAACATTATAATTTTGGTAGGACCCTTATATGGGCACTACGTCTAAACATGGACCGATATTCACCAAAATCAACAGGCTGCGTTACTGGGCCAATGTAGGTCTGTGTACCAAATTTCATCAAAATATCTTAATATTTACGACCTGCAGCGTACAAACAGTATAATTTTGGTAGGACCCTTGTATGGGCACTAGGTCTAAACATGGACCGATGTTCACCAAAATCAATAGGCTGCGTTATTGGGATAATATAGGTCTGTGTACCAAATTTCATCAAAATATCTTAATATTTACGACCTGCAGCGTATAAACAATATAATTTTGGTAGGACCCTTATATGGGCACTAGGTCTAAACATGGACCGATGTTCACCAAAATCAATAGGCTGCGTTATTGGGCTAACATAGGTGTGTGTACCAAATTTCGTTAAAATATCTTATTATTTACGACCTGCAGCGTATAAAAAATATAATTTTGGTAGGACCCTTATATGGGCACTAGGTCTAAACATGGACCGATGTTCACCAAACTCAAACTTGTTCGTCCTTGGGCCAACATAGGTCTGCATACCAAATTTCATCAAAATATCTTAATAGTTGCGACCTGTAGAGTGCGCACAAGATTGCATGGACAGACAGACAGACGGACGGACGGACAGACGGACGGACGTACGGACAGACGGACATCGTTAAATCGAAATAAAAAAAAATTCTGAACCGATCGGTATACTATAAGGTGGGTCTACGACCAATATTTTTTGGTGTTACAAACATCAGCACAAACTTATAATACCCTGACCACATAGTGGTGTAGGGTATAATTAAAAGTTAAAGTAAAATCCTTCATCATCGAATTCATTATTAAAAATTAGGGTGAAAGAAGTGTCGGACAGAAAATTCTTTTAAAATAGGCAGAATCTAACCCCATCTGTTGAGCACATTTAGAAATACTTCTTGGATTTATTAAATCCAAGTGATTAGAAAAAACGGCTATTCTTAAAAAATTTAAACAAAATTTTTGACACTTGCGTTACTTCTATATTCTTTGTAACAGTGTGTATCAATAATTAATTATAAATCATTCCAGGTGTATAAAAAACGCACATTTCAGATATTTTTATGTTGATTTTGCCAAATGTCAGGTGGTTTTCAGTTCGTATGAAAATTGTGTTTGAAAAACTAAATAAATTTTTTAGTTTTAGTTGATGACATTTTTTCCAACTGTTGGGTCAGTAGACATGATTTTTTACTACTTTTAATTTCCGGATACTGATTCAAATCATTTAAGTGTGTAAGTTTCTACCTTAAGAAGTAGTGTACACAAAATTATTGTATTACTTATTCTTTTTTTTTCTCTTTTTTGGCTACTCTACTCCTTTTATTTTCTATTTGAAGCGGCCTACTTGTCTAGTGTTGCACTCTTAGGCATTTGCTTTTCATTTAGATTTTTCTTTTTTGCCTAAAATAGCCTGAAGGTGTCGGTTGGTCCCATACAATCAAGATTTAACAATACTTGCAGCAGCTTAAAGTTTAAATGTTACGAATTATATAAGAAGATTTAAGTTTTACAAAGCTTTAGAAAAGCTGTAGGCAAGTGATTAAGATAACAAGTCAAGAAAAAAACGTAATTGTCAAGATTTTTTTCTTAGAAGCTGGCATGTATTTAGTATGTATCGTACAAAAAGAAAAAACTTGGCCAAAATATGAAGTGCCAAGAAAAAAAGGAGTACATATTTCTAAAGATAGGAAAACTTTCTACGTATATAGAGTGCAACAAAGTTTAGCATATATAGTTTGCATATATATAAAAAAATAGTACTAAATAACTAATATTTGTTAATACAAGAAATGACATATAAAATAAATTTGTTTGATTGGTTTACATATTTTTTAATAGGTCAATCAGATAAAATTTGTTTAGTAAATATAAATTTATAAAGATTTTCAAAGAACTTAGGAAAAAAAAGAAATGTTTGTTTGCCTGAATGGGATCATTAAATACTTCAATGAATTTTTCAATAAGAATTTCTATAGATTCTAATAAAAATACAGATTTTTTAACTTTATTCAAATTTGATTACTTTTTACATGTAATTTTATGTATAAATTTATTTATTCAAATAAGTAAAAAAAAAGTATCTCACACATTTCAATTTTAACACTCACTTATTTACATAGAAGTACCATTTTGTGAATTTTAAAATATTTGTGCTTTTTATTTTATTCAAATACCAACATAAATTGATTAAATAAATTTGACCCCTTAAACGTATGAGTAATATTAAATAATAGCACTTACACAAATTTATACGTGTTGGATAAAAAAAAGAGTAAAAAGAGTAAAAATAATAAAAAAAAAAAACTTTTCAATAAACTTTAATTTAGAAGTACAGTTTATGGTTATAGTTTTTTTGTGTGATTTTGCAGATGATGACGATGATGTTGATAAAAAAATTTTTTTTTTTTTTGCTTTTTCTATATAATATTATATAAAGTATATTTAAAAAAAAAATACTCGCGTGTGATCAACAAGTCTATCAATCAGTTAAAACGTGCTTCAAAACTTGTTAGAGATACCACCTACTTTTATGTGGTAAATTAAATTACAAAGTTTTAAAACAAATACAAATATGTACTACATACAACGGAAACGGAAACAAAAACTCAAATACACACACACATGCATGCATGCATGCATTGGTACTAACAATCATCCAACACAAATACAAGCACACTAACAAACGAATAAAAAACTTTTGTTTTTTGAAATGCAATAAAAATTAAAATAATATAAAAACCATATGGTTCCATCGGAAAAAAATGTTCAATGTTTTTTGTTTTATTTTGTTATTCAACATATACAAATATGTTTAAAAAGTGCATACATACATACAAACATATGTACAAATTTGTATATGTTGGTATGTGTATGAAGATTTTTTTTCCAAATTCTGCTACACTTGGTCCAATTTAGAACAAACTCTGAGCTAAATCAAGCATTTGCAACTCCGATTTTAAAATAACTTTAATATATCGTAAACTAAAATTATTAGATCGACCTACATATAGTTTAGGGCAATATAGAAAATTTAATGGATAAAAAAGACCCAAATAATCAAACTATCGATAAAAAAACAACAATAGGTTTGTTTTTTTCGAATTTTGTATAAATATTCCATACAAATTTAAACATTTATAAAACTATTAAGTACACTTAAAATTATACGTCTGAACACAGGAAACAAAATTGCCAACGAATTGATGAGCCTTTTTTGGTTTCTACAACCAATAAATTCGGTTGGTGAAACCAAATTGGAATGTGATTCCTAAATATTTTGGGTAGTGCAACTAAAATTCAGTTATATAAACCGAATTTTGTTGTGATAACCAATATTCAGTTGTACCAACCTATTTTAGTAGATGTAACCGAATTTCAGTTGGAAAATTACATATTTTTCTGTGTGTGTGTAGAAAAATATGTCAACCCGGTTTCAAATCGATTTGATTAATTTTCAAAAAATTTTTAGTTGAAACACTGATTTAAGCAAAGATTTTAGTTATCTTCATTTAACACAATACTAAAAATCCTCAGAACAGTAACTAATTTTGAGTGTTAATTTTCAAACTACACCCAGAAAACAGATACAGTTCTGATAACCGCATTTGTAGCCAATCGCATGGTTCGGTTGTGGTAGCCGAATTTTTCAGTTGTGGCAACAGAAAACCAATTGAGACAGGATTAATTTGACTATGGCAACAGAATTTCAGTTGTATCAAGAATAATTCGGTAGCCACAACCGAAAAATTCATTTGATGCAACTGAACCATTTGATTGGCAACAAATGGGGTTGTCAGCACCGAATCTGTTTTCTGGGTGTATTTATAACTAATTTTTGGGAACCCATTAGTTAAATTTTGCAAAATTTATTTTTAAAATATATTTTCATGTTACTGCTATTACCCTGTAGATGGCAACACCAATGCATCCGAAGTTTTAGAGATGGCGCTATTTCTTTCCCTGCCAATTTTTTTAAATGGCCCCTATCACGAAAACTAGGAGAGATAAGGCAAAACGGACAAAATAATTGCTCCTTTGGAATGCCGTTACATGCCCTTGGATGATATGGACTGGGCCCGGGGAGGGTCCCGAGAGCCTAAATTTTAACAAATTTTACGACGTAGTACTTATAATTACATATAAAACTGCACACCGAAAAATTTCTCAGTCGCTTAGTTAGAGAAAACTTCAGTTAAAATGAAAATATTTTAAAATAACTGAAATAATTATTATCAACTTTTGCTTCAGTTAAAAAAACAAATTAGTCGTTAGTTGATTTCTTAATAACTAAAAATATGTAAAAAAAAAATTTTCAAAACAAAATAAATTAAACAAATTCACTTGCAAGATATTAAAAAATATAAAATTACCAAAAAATAATTAATAACCCAGGAAAATTTTTTACAATCGTTAGCCAACCACACCCATTCTACAACTGGTTCCACTGCAACCGATTCCATGGAAGGTGCGGGTGACGTAGAATCAGTTCCAGAACTAGTTCCAGAACTGATTCTAGAGCAACCGGTTCCACTTTGGAGCTATAGAAGGGGTTGCTTTTGGGACAATTTCAAACAAAAAGAATCGGTGTTAGAATGAAAAGTAACTATTCTACAACCGATTCTTTGGAACAGAAAATTTTCCTGGGAAATAAAAGCAAACAGTTAATGGCTATAGGATCCCTATTTAGGAATTATTTAAGAATTATTTTTATAAATGAAGTTTAAATCAAGTATTTATTTGCAACCAAATTAAAATATCCCGGGTAAAAATCTTCATATATGGATAATCATACATACAGGTCTAATGTATGTTCGCGCATGATCATGAACACGAATGCTTTTCCATGCATGGATACATAAATCTCCTTACATGCATCCACATATGTCCACACATGTGCATTAACAAAAATTGAGATAATAGCTGTGTTTGTGCGGCAAGCTATCAACGTTGTCTTATGTCATTCCCATACAAATTTGACATTAGCCAACGTTTAGTGTTAACTCTTAACGTTACTAATGTCAAAATTGTATGGGAATGACATAAGCTAACGTTGATAGCTCGCCGCACAATCACAGCTATTATCTACATGTATGTATATTAGGGTGTCCCTTATAAAGTGTTTGGTCGATTTTCGACACGCATACCCCCAATTTTTTTACAAATGGTCCCAAATTAACAAAATCGATTTTTTTTTGGAAAACGTTAACCCGTTACGTGTTGCTGCCGAAAATGGCCCAATTTGGAAAAAAGTGTATTATTATTAAAAATTCCCGAAATTCTAAATTTTGAAAAATTTAGTATTTTGTTTTATTTATTCATAATGATTCAGACATGGAATTTTGACTTCATCGGATATCATTAACCCACTTTTGCCTGGAATCCAAAATGACCCACGAATTTTACAAAAATGCAAAAACGTGTTTTTTTTTTAATTAAATTTAAAGATTTTGTAAAATGCCTAATTTGGAGATGTCAATTACTAGTTGTACCACATAATAGTTGATATTAAAGAAAAAAAGAAATTGGAAAAATGATAATTCGAGGTTGTGTTTGGAGCGACTGCTTTCCAGGACATTTTACAAAAATCGTTTATTTTATAAAAAATTTAACAAAATTTTAATGTTTTCATCAATTTTTACATTGTTTTCGGAAAAATATCACTTAAATTTGGTTAGACTATAATTACCTTTACATTTTTTAAAAAAAAAAAAGCTTTAACTGTTAGTGGCCTGGGGTCAGAAAAGACCCAAGAAACTTAATATTAATTATGACTACGAGATTGTAATCCAATTGTACGAGATTGTATACGTGATTGTATCCCAATTTAATAAAAATCTGACAAATGTTATTCTGTAAATTTCCTAGTGGGTCTTTTTTGTGAAAAGTGAGAACATTAACCCTATATGGATCAAGTTACTCAAAATAATAATTTTTATCAAGTGGAAAAATTTTTTTTGTTATTCATTTAAAGTGATATTTTTGGAAAATTATTAAAGGTGTTATTCTGTAAATTTCCTAGTGGGGCATTTTTGTCCAAAAGTATAAAGGTTGACCCCATATAGATCATATTACATAAAATAATTATTTTTATCCAGTTGAGATTTTTTTTATCAATTTAATGGCTTTACAATCTCGTAGTCATAATTAATATTAAGTTCCATGGGTCTTTTCTGACCCCAGGCCACTAAGGGTTAAAGATTGTTTTAAACAAATGTAAAGATAATTATAGTCTAACCATAGGGGAATTTTTAATAATAATACACTTTTTTCCAAAATGGGCCTTTTAAGGCCGCGTGCCGAAAATCGAAAAAACACTTTATAAGGGCTCCCTAATGTATATTTATGAACATACATGAAGGCGCATTAACATGTATGACCATATATGCAGATATTACCTCAAATTTCGTTAATGCACAAGTATGCACATTGAAGCGTACCACCTTACAGGCAAAAAAAAAGTTGTACGGCGCACTTTTTTTTTTGCCTGTAAGGTAATATGAACTATATTTGCAAGGAGGTTTCAAAAAAACAATTTTTTTTTTGTCGAACGTAGGGGTCGCCATTTTACATTTTTCGTTATATCTTTGGTATTTACAGTCGGATCTTAAAGTATGATACATCGATGTTTTTCTCTCGAGGAGGCCGATGTTGTTGCTCTAAGGGCCATTAACCTCAAGTATCCCATTCTCGTAGTTACCCATCAGAGCTCAGTTTCTACTACCCAAATGTACACCCTAATGTCAGAAAATTAAAGCTCGCAAAAAATCATTAAACTTTTGCTAAGGAAGTTTTTCGTTAAACCCAGTAGACATCTTTTTTATATATTGGTTGCCGAACGTAGTGGTCGCCTTTTAAATTTTTTTTTCATTGGATTTTTCCTTTATAGCAAAACACTGGTCTCCTCGATTCAAAAAAATCGATACATCACACTTTAAAATCCGTCTTTAAATGCCGAAGCTATAACGAAAAATTAAAAAAGGCGACCCCTACTTTTTTAATTGCCTTGCAAAAATACTTCATATTGAAGGGTGTACGGCGAACTTTTTTTTGCGGTGCGGTCTAGTGCCTAAAATTATGCAACACTAGTAAGTATAAAAATGGCTATTTAAGGTAGATATAAATACATTACAAAAATTTATTTTTTTGTGAAAATATATGTTTTAGATTTTCCTTTTAGTTACAAGGTCTTTTATAGGTCTACATTATTTAGAACCTCAGATATCAGCTGTCTTAGAGATGCGTCTATACACAGAAAAAACTAAAAATACGTTTTAATTACGAAATTGATTATATTAATCCAAATTTTAATTGATTTTGCACCTATCACTCAAATGATTTTATTAATTACTTTAAACTTTATACGATTAATTGAAACAAAATTTGATTAAAGTAGTAATAATATCAATTAAAATATTAATTGAAATTTATATATTTGAAGTACTGCATATGTATTTGTTTCGTTTGTGGTTGTTATACAAAAAATTTTCTATTTAAGAAAAAAAAATATGAGAATTATGGAACACATAATTATGTAAAAAATATTTACAGACATATTTAAAAGTCAATTAATATATTAATTGATTCAAATAAGTATTTGTTTAAAAACAATTTTGATTTTTATTTTTAACATATTTAAGGTTAATAATTTTTTCTGTGTAGTTATGATACGGTCATCTCAAGAAACAAATTTTAAATTATCTATTTCGTGATTTCCAATTGTAAATGGTCTAGTTTAAAAAAAAACGAAATTTTTTTTTAGCAAAAAAAGTGTAACATATAAATGTTTATTTAAAAAGTTTTCATTTCAATTTTACTTTCAATTCATTTATGTATGCATGTGTGTTTGTGTATGAGTGATTGTGGAGTTTTAGTATAAAAGTAGTATGCATTCATTCGTTTGTTCATCCATTCATTCATTCATTTATTTAGCTGTCAGTGACTTTACAACACCATGCAACTAACATTTGTACTATTTGAAATGAAATGAAATCATGAAGAAGAGCTTTGGCTTTAAATCCGATTTTCCATTTTTTTTTTTTTTTTTGTTTGTAAATATATTTTTTATTTGTCTATTTGTTTATCTGTCTGATTGTTTGTTTTTTTTTATGTCTGTCTTTATTTTCTATTAGGAAGAGAGAGAGTTTTAAATGTTTTAAAGTAACCGACATGACTTGACAGAATGTAAAACATTTATCAATTGTTTGTCTTTTTATGACAAATACGTTGTGATTTTCAGTGCTGTGTTAGTGTACTTTATATCTATTTATCAAACAGTCCCAATAGGCAAAATTTATAAGCAACATTATGTCATCATGGGAAATTGAAAGTAATGGATTAGCTATGCAAAATTAGTGTAATCGTCTAATGCCAGTAACATTGAAGTAGAGATTAGTAAACCGTTTTTCACTTTTAGCGCAATTATTAAATAAGAATATTAACAATGTTTTTCCTATGGGGTCATTCAAAGTGCATTTTAAAATGCTCATTGTCTGGACAGACATCACCTAGCAGAAACAAACGGACGGAGATCTTTTTATCATTTTAAGTATATGTATGTGTGTGTTTCTGCACCAAGGAAAAATTGATGAAGGTAGTTAACACTTTTAAAACTAGACAAATTGTAAGATATTTTTGTTTAAGTGGATATAAAACAGAATTTGAATTATTTGTATCCTTTGGGTGGAAGGATAAGTAGAGAGATTTCTCTAATGTACTTTCATCTTTCTATTCCAAACATCCCTATAGAATGTATTATGACTAGTTTTGCTGCAAGTTTTTCTTTATTTTTTAATTTTTGCTAGCAAAAGCAAGTTTTTTAGTGCGTGCATTCGTGCATGACCCATGTTAATGGTAATGTTGCCTTTTGCTGCTGCTGCTGCTTTTGCCAGCTTTTTTGAAAGTTTCAACATCTTCAATTTTTTATTTATTTTTTTTTTCCTACTGCAATTGCAAAAATTTGTGAGTGATATCCTTAGTTTTCTAACAATTGTTGATAAAAAAAAAGAATATTTCTTATGTATTAATGCTACATATTTTGCTGTTGATGCCAACTAGTGTACCAACTTGAAGGAGAGAATATCAGTTTTGAAACTTTCAATTCTTTCGTTGGTTCTTTCGTCTTTTTTTCTACACAAAAAATAAAGTAATTCAGTTTATATGAGACTATGTTTGTTTCGGTGTATGCACGAATGTGTTGGTATGTGTGATTGTGTATTAGGTCCAGTTCTTTGGGAATTTTTCTAGTAGAACAACAAATACTACAATTGCCATAAACCTATGCCCTAAAAATAACTAAATTGAGATTTTTTGAAGAATTTTAAAATATTTTTGTTCTAAATTACCAGGGAATGTTATTTATGATGTTTTACAGATAAAAATATCACCAAATTTTAACGGGCAAAATAATTGCTAAAATTCAATTTCTCTTTCAGCAACATTCTTAACTGAATTAATTAAATATTTTTTTAATATGACAAATTTCCAAGATTTTTTTTTCAATTAAACTTGTTTGTTTGAAACTCTAACTTGTTGTTGCTGTCTCAGACATTATCGTCATTTCGAGTCAATGAACTAGTTTGTTCAAATCTTTCTCTTTTGTTTTGAGCCGTTACTGAACTGCGTGTGGTGAACTGTTCCAAGACCCAATAATGCTGATCTAGTTCATATCATTCAAAAGAGTGAATCATTCAATTGAAGGAGTTCGTTCATGAACGACACAATGCTTACAAAAAATACTAAAAATGCCGAAATTACATAAAAAATAAGAAAATGTTAAATAGAAAGTGTTTAAATTACATATATATATATATGTTCCCTCGGTTCCTATAAGGAGCATAGGGCATTACATAGAATGATTTTATTTAAATACAATTTTATATGAATGGAATTTTGAAAAAAGATTTATTTGGTTTAGTTTCTTCGAAATAAATTTTTATTTGAATTTCAACAAACTCGATTCTTGATATGACAACATCATTTGTTTAAATTTGGCTATTTCAATTAAAAGTTTAATTATATTTACAAAAAGTTTAATTGTATTAACAATCTATTTTTACCTGTGTTCTTGAAACAATATGTTCAAGGTAGATTTTAGTGTTAAGTTCACAATTTGATTCATTTAAGCTCACTATATACCATTAACTTTTCATAATCAATTAGATATTATCTACCTTGCTTGTAGTAGTGACTTGTAGTAAGTAAACGAACAAGCTTATTATAAACGTATTTCGATAATTTTAGATGCATTGTGATATTGTATTCTTAACAATATTTTTCTACCCGCTGATATCAAATGTTTCCATAAATTACCCAGTCAGAGAAATACGAACGGGAAAGCGATGGCAAGACACTATCACAGGTGGTACAATTGCACTCACAATATTTTATCCTTAAAAACAAACTAAACGTAAGAAAAACGATTTTGTGGTTTGTTTTTCCATATTTGAAAGTTTTTTTTTTTTGTTTAATTTTCAAAACACTACGCCATACACAACACACACGTTCATATTTTTATTGACTATGTTTGTGTGTATGAGTAAAGAATTTCTTGTAATTTGAATTGAAATAATTTTGTATATAAACAAACTATCTTAACAAAAAAGAAAACCGAAAATATTAAAATTTTTTGTTTTGAATCAGAAAACAACGAAATTATTTAAATTATTTTTTCTAAAAATACAAATCTAAAAATAGAATATTTGACTGAAAATAACAACTCCCACAAAAGATACATATTTTTTTCTAGTTTGTTTTTTATTGATTGATAAAAAAGTTAAACAATATGTTTCAATGTATTTTAATTGATTCTTCAATTGAAAACAAACTTTACCTATTACTTTTTATATAAACCTCAATCGGTTATGGAAAATATATTGTGAGTGTGCTAGCAAAAAGTGTTTTCCTATTCCCAAAATTATAACATCATAAGACAAAAGGACCGGCTGTTCAAAAAGAGCCAGAAACAAAATTTTCAATGTGGTCTGGAAATATATTTTAAAAAATAAAATTTAAAATAATTTCATATGAATTTTTTGGCCCTGCCGTGATTTGAACACAAGCCGTCAGATTGGCAGACGACAGCTCTACTCACTGAGCTAACAATACATATAATACTTGATTGCTGAAAACTTAAATGAATGATAACCGCTGGACAACTACTGGCTGTGCTAAATTGCTAGCACTGGCAAAACGTTTTTGGAACTAATATGCCAGTAATTGACAGTGGTAGAAAAAATCAAACACTGGTATACCACTCGGCAAACACGGTGTTAAAAATAAATGACTGACAGACCAATCATTTGGGACGCATTGCCAGCGTTTGCAAAAAGCATTTCGTCAGCATTTGATTTACAAAAATTTCGTTGGTTTATAAAAAAAAATCACTGGCAAAGAATGGGCTTAGAGAGCTATGCCAACGCTTGCAACCAGTGGTTTTCCAGTATTACCTAGTCAGAAATCGCCAGCGGTACAAAAATCAATTCACTGGTGAAGCAATGATTTTATAAAAATGATGACGCTTCGCTTAAAAAAGGTTTGTGGTCAGAAGGTTATGAATTCAAATCCGGTTGCAGTCAAACATTTTTTGCTTTTTTTAATTAAAAAAAAAAAAAATTGTTATATAAAATCAATTTTTTTGTTTATGAAAAAGCTCCTTTAAGACCAACTTTTGTTTGTGTTTTCCCAACGCTGGCATATTAATTCCAAAAACTATTTTGCCAGCTCTAGCATTTCAGCGCAGCCGGTAGTTGTGCAGCTGTTATCATTCATTTATACACCAAGTATTATATGCCTCGTTAGCTCAGTGGGTAGAGCTGTCGCCTACTAATCTGACGGCCTAGGTTCAAATCACGGCAGGACAAAAAATACAAATGACCTTTTTTAATTTTATTTTGGAAAATATATTTCCAGACCACCTATTTATTGGTTTTGCCAGCGTTTTACCAACTTTGAACAGTTTTCCCGAGTGCTTTTCCGGCGCTTTTTAAACAGCTGGTCGTTTTGTTTAATGATGTTATCATTTTGGGAATTTAAAAGCACTTTTTGCCATTACTTTTCCCATTTCTATTTTTTTGACTGGGTAGTATTTTTAATAAAATAAATCGCGCATGACTTTTTAACCTAACTAGGAGAATACCTATGGATCATTGTATGATACTTAGGACAATAATATGATAATATTGGAATCATTTTGCAATCATAGTATGATAATTTAAGGAACCTTTTACGATAAAAAAAATACAAGAATATGATTGTTACAGCTATGTTATTTGATAATATGATCATAACCCAAAAATAGATGATGCTCTTAGAATATGACTATACCAACCTTGTTTTTTGCTTTGCGTGCATTAACACAGTAAAGGGGCATATAGACGATCAATCATGCTGTACAGCTTGGCTTGATGGTTCCGTGTATTTTTTTTTTGTAATTTCCATCAAACCAGGCATTACACGATCAAATGCTGTACATGTTGTACAGCATGCTAGGCCACATAAGAACTAACTTTTAATGTAATGCAACATCAGAGGTTAATCATAACTGGGTCGATTGTCGACCGACGACAGCAAAAGTCGTCACGATTAATTTAAATTCAGCGACAATCGACCGTCCACATTTGTTGACGTTTAGAAAAAAAGGAAAGCAAAACAAGAGTATGGTTGTATTTTTTTCACCACAATTCTTCACCATTTCAATTGGGGTTTCACTAATTCTTGTTGTTTTATATTTTATTGTATTTAATTTTGCTTTTTTGCATTAAATTATGTATTTTAAATTTCAATTATATTTCTTCTGTCAAAAAAATAAATTTTTTGTAAACAAAGTACGAATTTTTGCAGCTCTAATACGAATTTCTAACAACTCTGTTCTAATGGCAATCTTTAATTAGTTAAAAATATGGCAATAATTTGACAAATATTTTAAGTGTGTATTAGTGTGTCGTCACGAAAATAGAATAGATTCTATTCCAACGACAAATCGCCGGACGACATGGCGACATTTTGCTTCCCATACAAAATATATGAAAAAGCAACTCTCGTTGTCGTTGTCGACCCAGTTCTGATTAATCTCTTAAGCTTGTGAAAAATTGGTCGCTCTACTTTTTAAGCATAGTTTAACTGCAACTACTATGTTAGAAGATTTTATTCATTCACATAAATCACGTTCGCGCACAAAAGTTTTGATTTGTAAAATCAAAAGCTATTTGCGCTGTAATCAGCACAAACATTGTACAATATAAAGTAAAGTCGTAGTCATCTTAGTACGAATAAGTTTCTGTTGCTTTTTGTTTTTTCTTATTTTTGTCGATATAATATTGTTACAGTAGTAGTAGTAGTAATATTACCTAGAGTTTGTTCCTAAGTTGGTGCAATTTTCGTCTTTTTTTCTGTTCTTAATATTTTTTTTTCCCCCGTTGACGGGTGTATGTTGCTGACTCGGATCTTGATGCCTGGTCGGTTGGTGTGTTTGCTACTGAAGTAGAGGAAAAAAAGTTTTTTGTGTGTTCTTTTACTATTTTAAGAAGACTTTTCATTTTTTGGGCGAATACGTATGTATATTCTTTATGGACCAGGGGAATTTATTTGTTATGTTTTTATGCTGCAAAGCAAGTATAAAATACGAACGAACTACATCTTCCTTCTTATACTTTTTTACAACAATGTGTTGCAATATTTTGGACATTTTAATGTATGTGCGTTTCATGCGGATTCGTTGTAATGCTATATACTTTTATTTTGCATTTTATTTGTTACTGTTACTTATTTGTTTTGTTTGTTTTTGGTATGAATTTGAATTTTTAGTTGGAATTTCTGTAAGTATGTATTATTTTAAATTTGAAAATAATGCATATTTAAACATCACCCGAAAATAACAAGGTATTTTAAACTTTCGCACAAAGCACTAGCTTTAAGGCAGCCAATTATATTAAAATCCGACGAATAAAGCAATTATCTTCTAGATATTCAGATGCATAATGCGTCAAGTACTGAGATAGCTCAACATATAGACAACATCTGTAACCCGCACCAACAACAACACCCAGCAAAATCTTTCATTACCAAATAAGTGGTTATATAATAGAAATTCATAGCTCCGCACAACTTATTTTTTGGCGTCTAAACTCATTATTTTTGTTTGGAGTGGTCGTTATTATAAGTAGTAACGCTTACCCGCTCGCTTACGAAAAAATGAGAAATAAGTTGTTATATGATTTTGAATAATAAGTGGTTACACACCTCCTTACAAAAAGTTGAATTATAAGTGGTTATCCGATTGCTTACTTGATTTTTAAAAATAAGGAGTTAAACAAATACTACTGGCTTAAGGAAATACATTCAGAAAAATTTAAGTTTTCTCTAGTGTGTAATTTTGGGACTCGTCACAAAAATTTAAACATAAAACATATTTACACATAATAAAAAAATTTGACTGTGTAAAAAGTACCAGAGCTTTAAAGAATTAATTCCTTTTTGGAATGAATTCCCAAAAATTTAATTCAATTCTTTAATTCAAGGAATGAATTCATCAATAAGACATAAGCAGGAATTAATTCCTGTGAATGAATTCAAAGAATTCAAATTTATAGAATGAATTCCCTGACCAAAGCGTAAAGAATTAAAAATAAATAATTCATTCACTAAAGAATTCATTCAACACTATTTAATTCAATTTTAAGTCAAGGAATTCACTCAATTCTACTTAATTCAACTTTTGGCTAAGGAATTCATTCAACTGTGCACTTAATTTAACTTTTGATCAAGGAATTCATTCAATTCTAGTTAATTCAACTTTTGGTCAAGAAATTAAATTTATTTCGTTTAATTCCCTAAGGAATTAAATTTTTTGTTTAATTCCCTAGGAATTAAATTTTTTTTGTTTAATTCCCCAGGAATTCAAAACTTAATTCATTTAAACGAAATAAATTTAATTCCTTGACTAAAAGTTGAATTAACTAGAATTGAATGAATTCCTTGACTAAAAATTGATTTAACTAGAATTGAATGAATTCCTTGACCAAAACTTGAATTAACTTGAATGAATCCCTTGACCAAAAGTTGAATTAACTAGAATTGAATGAATTCCTTGACCAAAAGTTGAATTAACTCGAATTGAATGAATTCCTTGACCAAAAGTTGAATTAACTAGAATTGAATGAATTCCTTTACCAAAAGTTGAATTAACTAGAATTGAATGAATTCCTTGACCAAAAGTTGAATTAACTAGAATTGAATGAATTCCTTGTTGAATGAATTCATAAAATTTTATGAAGGCATTAGAAAAAAATGAATGAATTCCTTTAATATAAATCGAATGAAAAAAAAGAAATTCATTCAATTCCTTAAGTTTGGTCAGGGAATTCATTCCCAAAATATAAATTCAGTTCAAAAAAAGGGAATTAGGGAATTAATTCTTCGAAGCTCTGAAAAGTACTTATTTAAACTAATACGAGTAAGTCATTATTTTATATTTAGAAATAATGAACATAATAGGCCGTTATTAGGAAGTCATTAATAATAATGCAAAAGGTAATGATGTATAATTTTTGGTAATGCAGATAGTAATGAGGTGTCATTACCAATATTTTGCTGGGCAATTCAGCAATTCAATCAAATATCTGCAAATCTAAGTAACTTAAGGTAGGCAACATTTTAGACTACCATTGAAGTATTTTCAAGGGTAACTGGTAGTATTAATCAATTTACTTAGGCCGTCATGACACATTTTTCACAAGCTACGGTACTGAAATATTTACGTATAATCATGACACATTTTTGGCAAGTTTCGGCGCTGAAATATTTATGAATATTCAGAAGAATATATGTGGAATACATATAACTTCACACTACATTATTATGGTTTGAAAAATATATATAAATATTAGGGCGGGTCAAATTGTATGGATAAAAATTTTTCGATATTGCGTACTCGATTTTTCGAAAGCTTTTAGCATGGGGAAAAAAAAGTTCCACTACGACATATCAAAAAAATCATTTTCGAGGCTCCCAAATTTAAATTTTTTGCAATTTTCTAATAAATCTAGATTAGCGCCATCTTGAGGTGGCTTTTTGAAACAACTAATAAAGTTGTAAACAATATAACATTACAACCTTTCCAGAAAGGTATTACTTATGAAAATCGGATAAAAAATGTGGCTACTAGAGGTAAAAGTATATAAGTAAAATTATAAGTAAAATTACCTTAAATCCCTTTTTTTTAAACCTGTCACAAATTTTAAAATCCTTTAAAAATCTTTATGTTTTTGCAGTTTAAAACATATTAAATTTGGAAACTGTATTAAACAAATAACCCGAATTGTGTATTCACATCACAGTTTTTATTACATTGAACTCATACAAAATTCTTACAAAACCATAAATATGCAGACAACATGCCTTAAGGCGTTTTTACACAAATTTTATCGACAACAATAAAAAAAAACACACAACATGTTATTTAAAAAACAATTCTATTAAACATTTATGGCCATCAAAGGAAAACAACAATAACATTCATATAAAATTTCATTTTATTTTTAAATAATTTAACTACATACTCGATATTTGTATCAATTAGATTATACAGACAAATTGCATGAATATGAATTGTATTTAAACACATTGAAGAATTTCAATAGATAGAGATTTCACTAAATTTAAAAAAAAAATTGTATAATATGGGAAAAACTTTCTTCGATGCGGAAAATGTGGCTTATATAAACTAGAAAGAGCTTCCGGTTTAAATTTTTCTCGGCTACCGACAAGATTTTATTTAGCATAAAACTTACTAATCATGAAAATTATTTCTAAAATTAGTTATTATATACCCATTTAGAAAACAACAAATGGCAAAGCAATGGCAAAGCACTTTAACAGGTGGTACAAGTACTGGCAAAAAGTGATTTCCCATTCCCAAAATTATAACATCATTAGACAAAAGTACCGGCTGTGCAAAAAGCGCCGGAAAAGCACTGGGGAAACAAAATTTTCATCGTTGGCAAAACCAATAAATAGGTGGTCTGGAAATATTTTTCTGTGATATGAACCCAGGCCAGGATCTAACGAGACAAATAATACCATACGTCAATGTGGCAATATTTGTGAAAAGGTGACACGGAGGAAATAAGAAGATAAACAGAGAAAATCTGAAGTAGAATGTTTGTATATGTCTGTTTGATCACTTCTGAAATTATTCACATAGAGAGAACCTGACAATAATGGAAGATCACTGATGAATAGGGTTTTTCTTTTCCCGGACTTTTTCATTTCCCGGGACAGCGGGATTTTTTTCAGAATTTCCCGGGATCCCGGGAATTCCCGCTGGTTAGAAAATATATAAATTCGGCATATGTTGCACTTGAAAATCTCGATTTCTGTTAAAACACCGTCCGACAAAGTTCATCTTTTGGTTGTACCCATGAGAAAATGCACTTGGTATATTCTGAAAGGATGGCTAAATATAAAATATCCATGTTTTCCACTTTTTCTGGATCAATTCGATTAATATTTAGGTAATATATTTATATGGAAGGCCGTCTTAAATTTAAAAAAACTCTTATAATTATATTAATTAAATATTAATTCGCGGTTTAAACGGTTAAACCAATTGATATAGAAAAAGTGAAAGACACGGGTATTTTATCTTCATCCCCTTTTTCAGAATATATTGGAATTGGGTGCAAAATTGAGTCGAACCAGTTTTATAAGTCAGAAATAAGATCGATTTGTTGCTAAAATATTTCTTAAATACGAAATCCAAAAATTTCTATTTCCAGATATTTTGTATCTTTCTATGCAGATTTTCAAAAGTATCCGTCTAGAATTATTTTTATATAAAAGTTTAAAAGTGAGTATTTTTCACACAAATTTTTAGGCAAATTCGCCTAAATCGTTTTATAAAAAGAGACACTACAACATTATTAAATAGTTCCTTAACTTTAATTGGTTTTCGTGAATAGACATTTTTTATGCCACAGCTACTTAAAAATAAATTATTTAATTTTCGTATTTATTGGCATTTTAAATTAACATATAAAAAAATCCAAAATAATTTTAAAAAGCATCTGATGGAATATTTTGAAAACAAATAATATTTAAAAAATACAGTTGAAATAAAGGAATAACAACTGAACTTAAAATTAAATTATTTTAAATAAAAGAAACTCAAAATATTGTCAATTGAAAATATGAAAACATTACAAATTTTTTAATTTTAATGTCTAGTTTTTTGGAGGTATTTGGAACTGAAATAATGATGTTGGAATGTTGAATAAGGCTGGTTTACACTATAAGATTTTCGGTACGATTTTACTTTAGTACGCATGCAAAAGATATAGGCAAGGTTGCAGAATTTTTCCAAAAATATAGTGTAAACAAGCCTATACAAATATTGCTTTATTTGAACAAAGATCATTTTAAAGAGAAAAAAATTTTCCGAAGTACATACAAGAATTTTTGTTGGTAAACTTGGTAATGACTGATAACATTTTTTCGGTTTAACTAAACCAAATTAAACTGGCATCTAAAAACAATTTGGCCTAATTCAGTTTATTAAATTTTAATCGTATTTTTTTAATTTTAAATATTTTTTGATCAAATTAATTTCAAAAAAACAATGCTTTAAATTTAAATAAAGCTTCCAAAATTGCAATAATACTAGCTAAAACTTCTGTAAAAGAATAAAAAAATCCCGGGAAATCCCGCACAAAATTCCCGGGATTGCGGGATCCGAAAAAGGATGGGATTCCCGGGAATCCCGTCCCGGGAATTCCCGGGACATAAACCCTACTGATGAAGCTTTTCCATAAAAAGGCAGAAACTAGATGTAGTCTTGATTTGCAAATTTAATGTGTTTATAACTTTTGAAGAAGGTTTATTCTTCTTCTTAACCTCAAACCTACTAAATACTTGGTACGTTAATAAAAAAAAGTCTGGAAAAATTTAGTTAAAACTGCTAAAATTAGTTAAATATAATGTTGCAGATTATTTTTGGTATATATTAGTAACATACGAACAGCAAAAATATAACTGTTAAATATAAGAATTTTAGTTATATTTCAGTTAAATTTTTGTTAGTAGAAAATAACAAATTAACCTGCTAAACTCAGTAAAAAAAATTTCATAAACAGTTTGCCTAAAAGATATAAAAAAAATTAATTTTGAAGTTGTTTTTCTTTTTTTTTTCTTTCGAAAACAGCAGTTTACAATTTTTTTAGCAAATATTTCTGTAAATTTAACAGAATAGACTGCTATTTGTATTCAACTAAATTTAGCATAAAAATAACAAAAATTTTGTAAATAAAACAATTTGTTTTTGCTATTTTTAGTCTACTAATATTTAACAAAATTTTCCGCATATTCAACAGTAAAATTTGTCATTTTCAATTAACTAAAATTTAACTTAACCCTTTGGCGAGTGGCGTACATTATAATGTACGTCGACTTCATCAACTCGTCACTGATTTGAATTTTAACTCAAGCGCTATTCATTTACTGTTATCGGTTCGTTATTTTGTTCTTATTAAAATTTTATGCAGGCTGTGAAATTTGAAAACAACATGAGATCAGTAGAGTGCGTTTTGTATTGTGATCACCAACGCTGCTGAGAATATGTTAAAAGTTAAAAATTAAAAAAAGACTAAAATTTAGTCTCAAAAATTGTGTGATGAATAAAATTCAAAAACTCAAAAAATTTTATGTAGAGATTAGTAATAGAAAAAATATAAAATTAAAATTTTAAAAAAATTTTAACCCGCTCGGAGTCGTCAGCATGTTAATGTTTGAACTTTAATTCCAAATATCTTCGCTAGGGGTTGCTGCAAAGACATAACAGCAATAAACAATATTTCTTTTACATAAATCTACATTTCCACGAAGTTTGGTCGGAAAATACCCAGCCATTAAAATTCACGTGTCAAAGGGTTAAATATAACTAAAATTCTGTAAATTTAACAGTTTCAATATTGCTGTTCTTATTTTACAAGTATTTAGGAAAAAATCTGCTAATTTCAGCAGTCTTTTCTGCAACATCATTTTTAACTAATTTTTAGTAACTTTTTCTGCTATTTTTACAGATTTAGTTCTATGAGTGTATTGATAGTTAACAAATTAATAACTTTTAGTGAATTGTTCAGTGAATACTTTTTAATTTTAATTTAAATAAACTTATAAAATTTTATATGTTATTATATAAATTGTTAATTTTATTTACAATTTTAATTAAAGGATAAGGTTTTCTAGAATTTCGCCGAGATAAAAATACAACTCTATTGTTTGAAAAATCGAAGAATGGACGAAAATTATTTAAGTTATAGACTTGTTGTCAATAGTATACTTACTAATTACACTATGGAACATTTTTGGGATTATTGTCTGGGGGGTGAGAAATTCCAAGTCAGGGTGATGGTACTAGGTCAGTATAGTAAAACCCTCAAAGGGTTTGGCGTTCGTATGTGTCATTTTTTTTTATGACCTTTTAAATTTTTTCCTTATCTTGATGTTTTTTCGCTTAGTTGTAACTCGAGAACCACTTGTCCGATTTTGATGAAACAAATTTAGAAAAATTTAGAATTACAATTTCTTTAATCCGTTCATATAACATTTTTCTTTATAATCAACAGTTTTGCCCGTAAAAATAAATTTGTGGAGAAAAAAAAATATTTTTTTGCCTAAAAATTAAAATTTTTTATGAATTAAAAAAAAAAAATTTTAATTTTTAGGCAAAAAAATATTTTTTATGAATTAAAAAAAAAAAATTTTAATTTTTAGGCAAAAAAATATTTTTTTTTCTCCACAAATTTATTTTTACCGGCAAAACTGTTGATTATAAAGAAAAATGTTATATGAACGGATTAAAGAAATTGTAATTCTAAATTTTTCTAAATTTGTTTCATCAAAATCGGACAAGTGGTTCTCGAGTTACAACTAAGCGAAAAAACATCAAGATAAGGAAAAAATTTAAAAGGTCATAAAAAAAAATGACACATACGAACGCCAAACCCTTTGAGGGTTTTACTATACTGACCTAGTACCATCACCCTGACTTGGAATTTCTCACCCCCCAGATTGGCTGTTGTACTGTGTTATCAAATAAAACACATTTACGTAAATATATTTATTTCTGGTTATTATTATCATATATGTAGTACTGAACTAAATTTTGTATATCTAACATATTTGAGAGCTATGTTTAAAATATGTTGCATAACTTACAATTAAATTTTCGTTTGAAGTCCTTTCAAAATATGTAGATGTCAACAAACGAGAACTTGACATTTTCCATTTTATTAATATATTTAATATTGCAAAACCCTATACTAAATATATGTATGTATATAGACACTCGTATTATAAATATTTATAATACAAATCAATAGAATATAACTAAATTTTTTAATATTGCAAAACTATTTCAGTTTCATCTCTTTGATAGCATTGGTGAAAAAAAATCAGTATTCATGAATGCATGTGTGAGTGGACAAATATTTTGTAGTCATTTGTGGTTGCATAATTTAATTAAAAATGTTTATTTAACTATTCACAGACACAGACGAACACCAGACAAAGCGAGAGAGTAAAAATGCATATAAATACACATACAAATGCATTTACAAAAACAACAGCAAACTGCTGACATGACTTGAAGAAATAAAATAATATTAAAAAAATTGTTTTAAAAAACATGTAGAAATACAGTGAAGGATAAAAGTATGTTATACAGCTAAAGAAGATGTTTTTAAATATTTTCAGGGTTTTGGAAAAAAACTAAAGGATATTTTGTGTGTGGGAAACAATTTCTTTTTCCAATATTTCTTTTCTTTTTTTTTATATTGAAAAATATTTGTAATTTTGTATCCGTGTGGATATAAATTTCATTACTGACTGTATACTTCCAGAAGCTACAACAAGAACTTTTTAGATAACCAGCAAACAAATAATACGATGCCCTTTTCACATTGATGTGTGAATGCAAATAAATGTGTATGTCTTTGTTTGTTTGTTTTTATATGTAAGTATTATTGTTGTAGTTTATATACGATATTTTTATATGCATATTTTCAAAATGTTTTCAAATATGTGGTCTTTACGGTTGGCCAACTTATAAAGACGGAATTCCAAGGTGAACTCTCCGATCATAATGAAACTGGGATAGTTTGTAGAGAAGACAAAAAAAAGAGGCATGTCCAATCTTAGTGGCAGAAAAAAGTAGCAGAAAAACGTTAGAATTTTTTTTTTTAATTTCAGATTTAAAAAAAACAAAGTTTATACACCATAAGTTGGTCTGTCTATACCATTGGTGCGCATTTCATAGCACAATTGTGAATTTACTTATTCACACATATTCTTATGCTCTTTAATTTAATCGTCAATGAGACAGCGACAAGTGCACATGCTTAGCGGGTGTTTTGATATTTTTTTCAAGTGCACTGAAAACAAATATTTATGGCATTCAGAAAATATATGATGAAAAATGTTTTTGATATCATGCAATGCCTTTTACGTTATAAAACATTTAAGGAATCTAGGGAATATGTTATTAAAAGATATTATGATTATTTTCATAGTAATATCTTTCATAGTAGCTCTTTAATAGAAATAAAACAAAAACAAAATATAAAAAAATTGCCATAAAAGTATTAATATTTTTGTTTAAAATCTATAATAAAATGTTGCAGAAAATTTCATTAAGATTGTATAAACAATATGGAGATTGATAAATATGTAAAAAGACATGTTTTTTAATTCGCTAAATTTTTTTTTTAGTGCAGTTCTTTCTCTTGCTCACTAATACAATTGCAAATCAATTTTGCGCATCACTGGTCTATACCTACATTTTGCTTGGCAACCATTTTTCTTATGGCTACTTTAGAAGAATATATGCAAAAATCTTAAACAACAAATTATAGTCCACATATCAATTTCGAAATATGAAATTGGGCAGCTAAAAAAATCCGTGTTCCTTAATTTGGTTCCCCTACTTCATATATATCCAAGTTTCTTTAAGATCTGAGAGTTCGGCTTGGGATACCTTAATTGCTAGTGATATTTATATAAACATGAGTATATGTATGTATGAGTATTGTTTCTTTGGTTTTTTATAGTTTATATGTATGTGTTTTTTATTTTTGTTTTGATAAAAAGATACAAATGCACACAAATACTTAAACGCTTAACACATTTGTATAACCAAGCAAATTGTTGTCCATATGCATGTGCAATAGACCACCACAATTTTCATATTGTAGATAAAATCTTACAAAGTAAGATGAAGCAACTCTTACAAAATAAGAACAAAAATCGCTGCGGCTTGAGCCGTGATGTAACACATTGGCTGAAAAATCCGTAGGATGACACATAGGTGGCGCCACTAATGAAAAATCCATATAATTTTTTGAAACTGCCAACCTTCAGATGATATGTCAAAAATTTAATGACAATTATCATTATTTGATATGACAATCATTAGTGAACAAGTTACAGCCGTTTTAGTGACTCTACTTTTGCGATTTAGAAAACAATAGATTCAAAGCAATTTCGTGTGTTGATTTATCATTGCTTTTTTAATGGGACTCTGCTCCCTCGAGATAAATGGAAGAAAAGTGGTTTGCTGTCTTTAAACGTGGTCGTACAAACACCGATGATGCCGAACGCTCTGGTCGCCCAAAAGAGGTGGTGATACCGGAAACCATCAAAAAAGTTCATAAAATCGTTTTAGCAGAACGTAAAGTGAAGTTTCAGGAGATAGCTGATACCTTAAAGATATTGAAGGAACGTGTCGGCTATATTTTGCATGAACATTTGTCCATGAGAAAGCTGATTTCGAAATGGGTGCCGCGTTTGCTCACAGTACACCAAAAACGACGTTTCGATCATTCCGAGAGCTCTTTGGAGCTGTTTCGGGGAGATAAAAAGCGCTTTTTGCATCGGTATGTAACAACGGACGAAACTTGGATCTGCCACTTTACACCAGAGTCCAATCGGCAGTCAGCTGAGTGGACAGCAACTGGCGAACCTCGCCCGAAGAAGCCAAAGTCGCAATAGTCAGCTGGTAAAATTATGGCATTAGTATTTTGGGATGCGGCTGGAATTTTGTACATTGATTACCTTGAAAAAGGCCAGACCATCAATAGCGATCGCTATGGCCCAACTGGTGCATTTGAAGGAGGAAGTCGCAAAAAAACGGTATGGTATATTTTGAAGAAGAAAAAAGTGCTATTTCACCAAGACAATGCGCCGTGTAACAAGCCGTTGGCTACCATGGCCAAATTGCACGAATTACACTTTCAATTGCGTCCGCACCCACCGTATTCACCAGATTTTGCTCCTAGCAATTTTTACCTATTTTCAGACATCAAAAAATGTTCGCTGGAACTCGCCTAAAATGAATTATTTTTCACAATTTGTTAAATTTTAGCACATTTATTTCCTTTAATGCAATTAATGTATATCCCGATAAAAATAAATTTAAAAAAACTAATATGCAAGTGCTTGTGCAAATTTAAATGTTACTGACACTTTAGAAAACATTGTTTTCTATTGTTGTTTATACATGAATGGATGTCACTACATTGATAGATCTGTCAAAACAACAGAGTAGTACATTGGAAGATGACAAAGCAAATTGTGGGAAATTGTTTGTTATTGTTTTTGTTTTTTCCTTGATATTTTGAATATTTAATAACACTCCTAGACAAGAACAAGAAATTCTCATTGAGTTTGTAATTCTATAAAAAAGGTATCGAAAAGTTGCATTGGAATAATTGTATCGCTCTTCAAGGAGACTATGTTGATGAATAAAATCGAATTTTGCCAAAATAAAATTGTTTTATTGGTTATCCTACGGACTTTTCAGCCGATGTGTTACATGTACACATTTTAAATACATTCTGACATTACATAACGTACAGAAATTCAACCGGACGAGAATTTTGTATTTTTGTATGAACTGTCTGATTTCGAAATATATCAGTGATTAGATACCTACCAAGTAGTCAAACAAAAACCAGTTGTTATCTAAGCACTGTTGATATCTATTACTTGAAACTAAGGGCAGTGGAAGTAGAGACGAAAAATTTATTTTAAAGAAAGTAGACCTCCTCTAGTAAAATATCTAGTAGAACAAAAAAATGTCATAAAACATTTTCACATTTTCATAAATGGCTGTTTTAGTGGACTTTTTTGATATTATTTGAAAAAGCAACTTAAATGACCCAAACCATTGTTTCATCTGGGTTAAAATGTTTTACGAAATTTTCGGGCAGTGTAAGAATCCTCCACGCCCGAAATCGTAAAAGTCATTTTGTTGCATATTGTAATCTACGCGATTATAGATTTTAATTTTGTATCGAAATCGCACAAATTTTACAAGAGTATTTTTGAGGTTTTTATTAGTTAACGTGTAGGTGAAAATACAGTTGGCAACTGTTGGAATCATCAAGAAATAAACCCATGTTCAATTTCAGCCAGACACGTTAACCCTTTCCTGGACCAATTTTAATGGCTGGCGATTTTCTGACCAAACTTCATAGAAATGTAAATCTATGCCAAATCTATTACTTTTATGGCTTTGCATACCCTTTAGCGAAGATATTTGTTATCAAAGTTCAAACAATAACATGCTGCCGGTCCTGAGCGGGTTAAAATTTTTTTGAAATTTTAATTTTATATTTTTTCAGTTTCTAAACTCTATATAAAATCTTTAGAGTTTTTGAATTTTATACATCACAAAATTTTTGAGACTAATTAAAACTTTACCCCTTATGTATTCACAAAATTTACTATTAACAAATCGATCGACTTGAAAATGAAAAATTATGTATAAAGCACCGTAAGTTGTTTTTCACTCGAACTTTCAAGGCCTCCATTTGCAATTTAATTTATAAAAATGAACAATTTTTTAATTTTATAACAAAGACACAATCACAATAAATAGAATATTTCACTTTTTCCCAAGAAAAACAATAGTCTTGTACATTAAAATCATTTTTTTTGTTATATGGAGTATAACAGTTTTTTCACGTGAAACTCAAACAACTTACGGTGCTTAAAGTACAAAACTTTTTACTAATGTTAAAAAGGAAAGTAAAAGTAAAATAAAGGTTTCTAAGACTTTTTGTAATAATTTGTTTTGCAAAATTTACCGTTAGAAATGAGAAATGTACTCTCAAAAAGTATTGTTGTATACACACAACAGATGCATGAAAGGGTTAAGCTAAATATGGGACTTGAGGCTATCTAATGTATATTGTCTATGAGTCAGAAAATTGTAAAACAATTTTAAATAGAAAATTTACATTTTTAAACAAAACAATTATAGACAATTTTGCCCTCTATTAACAAACAACAAATAACAATACAGACGCCCATTTATACACACAATTAAAAATAACTTTTAAATTTGTTGATACAGATAAAAGATGGTATGGAAGAAAAGTATTTTCTAGAAGTGCAAACATTTTAAGACACATTTATCAACTGAAATTCAGAAATCTGAAATTTAAAAACTATCAATTGAAACTCAGGAATCATAAATTAAAATCCATATTTTGATTTCTGAATTTTATTTGATATTTTCTAAACTTCAATTGCTGCTTTCGGAATTTCAATTAATACTTTCTAAATTATAATTGATGTTTAAATTGGTATTTTCTGAATTTTAAATAATGTTTTCAGAATTTCAATTGATAATTTTTTAACTACAGTTTCAAAAGGTGTAGTGTCAACCTAGCTGGAAATAATATATTCCTTTATAAACATAAAAAAAAAACAAAAATGTTTAACCAGAATCAAAGGGAAAATTTTGTAACACTAGAGTGCTGCTGTTTCACAAACTCCTAGGAATTGACAGTAACGAATTTTAGTATAAATTATTTGAAAAAATTACAGCGAAAGTACAGTTTCCCATATCCATTATAAAGTACAACAAGTACATTAGACTGGCAATTTTTTGTATAAGGAAAAACTTTTGTGTCTCTACACGGCGGGCGCACTATGCTTCGTCCCATGGACAAAAATCAAAAAAAAATGTTTAACTCAAATTCTGATTACAGAAGGATTTTTTTAAACATAAGAAAGTAACTCAAATAAATGTGAAAAAAAATATTTGGTGTGATTGCTTTTGCCGCCAAGAGAGGGCGCTAAACTCAGAGAATTTTATGCAATAATGACTTGACAGAAAAATGGGTTTTAATTGTTTCACGAAAATAATTCTCAAAAATACATTTTTTAAAAACTTGCTCAAAGATTTTTTTTAATTAATTCAATATATTTGTAGTTAAATTAAAATATGGATTTTAGTATTTGTTTACAAAACAATTATTTTTTATTGCTCCGAAAAACACATTTTTTTTGTTGAAAATCCAAAAATTACTGAAGTTTGATGGAGTTTAAAAAAAATTATATAAAATTAGATATTTTTTTTTTTTTTGTAAGTTTATACTGTTATATAATAGATCATTATAAAATTAATTACTATTTTTTACCACAAATTAAAAAAAAAATAGATTTTTTGAAATGCCTAAATTCATGATTTTTATACAAATTTCACGCATTTAAGAGTGTTTAGTATTCAAACCATGTGAACCTTCCATTTTAGGTATAGGATATGTTGAGCGGACTTTTGTAAAACACTACGAAAAACATTTTTGTGGAACATTCCAACCCTCTAACTTTTCAATGAAATGGAATTTTTTGGCCCCTTTTTAAAAAGGGACAAAAAAGACCCGTAAGTTGAAGAGTTAGAGGGTTAAAATGTTCCACAAAAATGTTCCTCGTAGTGTTTTACATAAGTTCGCTGAACACATCCTATACCTAAAATGGAAGATTCCCATGGTTTCTCCCTGAAATTCAGGTTTGTGGGACATTTGAGCGCCAATTCTGATTAAGTACGAAATTAACCCTTAAACACATTTTAAGTTTTTACTTATTACTGGCATTTAAGTTTAATTTTCAATGCTGATGTCTTCAGAGACTTATAGTAGAATTTCATGACAAATATTTTTTCGGAACATTTTAACACTCTAACTTTTCAACTTACGGGTCGTTTTTGTCCCTTTTTAAAAAGGTGCCAAAAAAGTCCCTTTAATTAAAGAGATAGAAGCTTAAAATGTTCCACAAAAATATTCCTCGTAGTGTTTTACATAAGTTTGCTGAACATACCGTATGCCTGAAATGGAGGATTAACATGGTTTTCTATATTAATCCTATTTAATTTTTTATTTTTTTTTATAAAAATTATTTTAAGCGTTGAAAACCCATTTTTTGTGAAAGGCATTTTTTTTTTTTATTAATGAATCGATTTTACCCAAATTTGGCACAAATATGGCTTCACTTTATATCAATTCACGTGCTAAATTTCATAGCAATCGGAGGTTTTATAAAGATTTTCAAATAAAGGATATATGGCAGAACTAAGAGTCCTTGCTTCGATTTTGATAAAAATTGACACAAACGTTTCCAGTTTTATGTGCATCTCAATGGATACTTTTTGCAATTTTACGTCCATTTATGTAGCTAATATATTATTTTTAAATTTCAGGACCTATGGGAGGTGGGCGTGTCCTTGGCCCGATATTTCCAAAAATTGAAATTTTTCTTAACTAAGGGGTTCTATGTCAGTACTTATTTCAAAACTCTGTCTCCAATCTTTCTATTTTTGTCCAATCGTTATATGGGGACGAGGCACTGTGCGGCGTTCTGATTTTTTTGGGTTTCTTTTTCGGAAAACTGCACAAATCTTTAACATTTTTAAGAGGTATTAGATTAATGATAAGTATTATTAAGAGTTGTCAATATTCGGCTATTTATTTTTGTCGATTAAGCCATCAACAAAATTTTGATGGAACGATCAAGCGACAAATTTTTTTAAAATTAATCGATTAACCGAACAAATAACGAATAAAAATAATTTAAAAAACTACATAAATAATTAAAGTTTTTTTCGCTATCATCTCCAAATTTTTTTTTACTTTTGGTACCATTTTGAATTCACAAGTTTACCAGTACCGACTTTTTAATCATATATCATTTGACATACTTATTTCATTATACAAAAATTGCAGTTAAAAGTATTAAATTTTATTTAATTAAATTTATAATACCGTATATGTAAAAAAAACTATTTTTTCTTTTGAAAAAATAACTGCTTTAAACAAATGTTACAAAATGATAGTGCTTTTTGTTAGTTGTTTTCTTAAATAACAGTCAGAACAGTTGTTTTGCATTGTTTCATGGAAAAACAACTGAAATTACAATTAAAAACAACAACTACTGATTACTATACAAACAACTGTAAAACTTTTTGGAGTGTAGTTTTAAATTATAAAATAAATAAATAATTTGATCAAGTTGTTTTAACATGGGAGAAGGAAACAAGAAATGAATTTGATTCAATTTAATAAATAAAGTACTGTTGAACTTTAATAAATTATTGCTAACAATTACAAAAACATTATAAGAAATATTTACACAGTTCTTTTTTTTTTTTGTATAGCTACCGTTAACATATTATTTATACTCAAAAAATCAAAACAAATTAGAATTACAACTTCCGTAGAACCATGCGCGGTTCCAGCAATTAATATAAGGGAAAAAATCATATGTGTCCAACTCAATGTATTTGTCTATGGTGGCATATGATTTTTCCCCTTATATTAATTGCTGGAACCGCGCATGCGTAGAACGCAGTTTGCAATTATTGGTTTACACTGAAATTTTTGCCTAACTCTCGGACTTACGGATCTGGCCAGATCTTTTTCGATTTAGGTGTAATTTAAATCATGTGTTACGAATATGACTATCGTGTATGACGGAGGGTTAAAATGAATACACTTTACCTAAGTAATTTTCTGAAAAATTCAAAACAACTCGACAAACAACGTTTTAAAATTGGGTTGAAATGTTCAACAACTAAGTTCAGGATACTCAAGTATAATAATTTATATAAATTTTTGTAAAAGCTCCTTAAAATTTTAAATCTTTATACAGTTTTCCAAAAAAAACCCCTAAAATCCCATAAAAATTTAACTTTCGTCGCTGGATTCCTGATTTAGAGTAATCGGGTCTCTACAATAATTTGCTTGATATTTCAAATAATTCGAAATTCGAGAAAAAACTGCCAATCTAATATACATAGTCAAAATATAAAACAGTCATTTAGGTGTCAGAAAATTGTGGCAATTAAAGAAACCACAATTTGTTCAACAAATAAATAAATTAAGAGAAAAAATAAATCTAGAAGTAAAATATAGATCCAGCATTTTTACACTACACAACATATCGATGGCTTAATATAAAAAAGGCGTAACTCGATTTTTTGTTACTTTACAGGGGAAGGCAAAAACGTAATAAAATCCCTAAAAGTTTAGATACAAAAAAATTTTTTTTTAATGAGAAATAAAATGTGTTGCCTGTTTTTTATTAAAAATTGCATTAAAACTTTTTCTGTATCTAAAATTTAACGGATTTTATTAAATTTTTTCCTTCTCCTGTAAAGTAAAAAAAAATCGAGTTACGCCTTTTTTATATTAAGCCATCGATATTCACTTATTTTTGCCTGTAGCTGTAAAAAGTCTACTTAAATAACAATCAATTTTATTTGGACCATACCCATATAAATACTTTTAAACATAGAAACATAAATAATGTATAAATTGTGTGTAATACTGAAGTTAGACTGAGCAAAATCTACCTAGTTTATGTACAGAACTAGTTGTTGCTTGTTTTTATGCCATTTGATAATTAAAACCTAACAAAAGCCAAAAAACTAGATAGTTTTCACTCAGTGTAAATGCAGTATAAGTTTGTCTACAAACTTTAATTGGTTTAGCTTTGTTTTATTTTATATATTTTCTTTTATTATTGCTAAGATTTATGCCAACAAATAAGAAATAATAAGAAAAATCCAATAAAATTTATTGATACAAAATTATAAAAAGTTTGAGGTCAATCCTCCTTCCACCCAATAATAGTGTGTAAAGAAAATCTTCCAAGGAATATAAAACAAAATCTAAAATAATGTAAATCAATTGAGCAAAAGAAATAGCAGAAATAATAATATTTTGACATAAAATGACAGTTGTAGACAAATTACTAACATGTTTATTACGATTTCTGTTGTTTTTGTTTTCAATAAATAAAAAAACGAAATAAAATATCGTATAACATGTTACTCATACGTATCGTATCGTATGGGTGGTGTACGTACGTACGTCTGTGGTATGAGTAATTGAAATCCTATTTTAACATCATGTTATTCGAACACTATTTTTAGTATATTCCTACGTATATAACTATAACAATGTGTATGTAGTATGATTGTTTGATGCATGAATATACATACATTTTCCATTTCATAGTTGTTTTTTTTATGATTTTGTATGTTTCGTATAGGGATTGGGGTTCGGGAATTCCCGGGCGGGAATTCCCGGGAAATCCCGGGAAAAGTTTGCCGGGAATTCCCGGGAAAATAATATATTTTTCCCGGGAAAACGGGAAATTTTAAAAATATTAAATTTTTTAAATTGTTTTTGTTTCGAATAGGATTTTTTTAATTTTAGTCATAAAAAACATTTTAAATACCAAAACAAAAATGTCATTGTTAAAATCTTTTAAAAGGGAATACATTTATTTGACACACAAATAAAATCTTTGCCAAGTAATAAGGAGCATTTCAACTAATAAAGATTTTTTGCATAACTTATTCAAAATTTAAGTAGTAAAACCTAAAAACTTGGTAAAATGTTTAAAAGAAATATGCAAAAAGCTTTGTTTCTTACAAATAATCGCCCTTACTATCTAAATTTTTCAAATGTATAATTTAGGTAAAGTCGACTTTAGTTAAAATATTGGGTGGTAGTATACCTTGACTTGGTTTATTTTTGGAGCATTCTGATTGGTTAATTTATTTTCAACCAATCAAAATATTTGAAAATATAAATATTTTTGTAAGGTTTTCATACACAAAATGATCAAAACAGTTTGATTAAAAATAAAGTCGACTTTAAATTTAAAATACGCCTTTATATTAAGGGTCCATAATTTTATAAGTAACGTTTTCATTAATAAATGTGAAAAGAAAAGACTAATGGTTAACGGTGGTATCTAAATTTGGTTATCCGACATCTAAATTTGGTTCACAAAAAAAAAAAATTGATGGTCATGCAACTTCTCTTGAAGAAAACAACTATAATAACGTTTCAGCTAAAATTAGCAAAGTACCTGAAGAAAAAAATGTAAGCTGAATAGGCATTAAAGGTTTTATGGTAGGGCAAACATTTCCTGAAATGGTATCCAAATTAGCTGCAGTCAATCCGCACCATAACTAGATCTTCGTTTATTCGAGAAAGTTTTTATAATAAAAACCTGGCATTGCAAAAAAATGAAACCGATGTAAAGAACATTATATTAAATTACTATAATCATGTAAAAGATATCGTGATAAAAGAAATATCGAGCAATATTTCTAACGATAGGAGATTTACTATAATCTTAGATGAATGGACAAGTATATCACAAAAGAGATTTTGAACATATGTATAAACGGAAATAATTCATTTTATAACCTGGGGTTGGTTTATATATCAGGAAGATGAAGAATGCTGATGAAATAAGAATTGTAGAAATAAGACTAGAAGTGTTTTATTTGTCTTTGGAAAATAAAATTGTGGCCACCATATCTAATGGGATAAGTGTGATGAAACGGTTTGTTTCCGACAGTCCAGTAGTAGGTGCCGGCTGGAATCATGCAATTCTTTTGGCAGTGCTGCGAGTAATTTATGTGAAATCAAATGTTCAACATTCTATTTTCTACTTTGAATTCTCACTACACAGACTGCATTTGTACTGAAATAGTGTTTTTTTTAACAAAAATTACTTATTCCCGGGAATCCCGGGAATCAAATTTTTTAATTCCCGTTTCCCGGGAAATAAAAAAGTCCGGGAAATCCCAAACCCTAGTTTCGTAGTACATTTTTAAGAGGATTCAAATGTCAAATGTGTGTGGTTACGAGTGATAATAAAATAAAAGAATAAAGTGATGATGTACATTCATCTATCATAGAACGTATAAAGATGATGGAGTATAACAATGCGTTACCATAAATCGTTAAATACTTATGTGGAAATAAATTAAGGAAAACTATACAAAATGTTAGATGAAAAATTGTAAATGTTTAAAATGTTGTTGAATTTTTAAATAGTATAAAACAGACCACAAGAATTATAGGCTCATTTCTTAGGGCATCAATCAAACCAAATGAAAATAAAAGTATTTATAAATGGTAGTAAAAATTCTTTCTGGATTTTACACAACCCACTTTTTGAATAATTATTCAAAAACGGGACTGTTTACACATTCGTTGGATAATTTTTGAATAATGACATTTTTGTGTAGTTTTTATGTAATTTCACTTTTTATCGAAATTTCCGTAAATTTTTGAAAGTCCCGGAGCTTTTTAATAAATTAATAAAAATTAGTCGATAGTTAGACGAAACGAGTTTGTCAGTGAAATATTTACCACAAATCTGCATTTTCTGGTGAATTACTTTTGTAGATTTTTTCAACACTAAACCCAATTTAGAAGAAATCAAAAATGGTGTTATGAATTTTTTTGTTTTGTTTAAAGCACCGCCTTTTGTTCATTTTTTGCGAAAATAATTGTCAAGCTTCTTTTAAAAATTCTCTTGGTTTCCATGAACACTTAAAAATTCAGCGAAAGAGTGGGAAATTTGAGTTTGTTATGATTGTGACTTTCTAATATCTGAAAATTGTTTCGCTGTAGTTATAATGATACTGGGCTTTGGCCAGACAAAAATTTTGCTAACGCAGCAAGGTGGAGCAGAATCAGAATATTTTAGAATTCTGTAAATCCAACATGTTTCAGATTTCAACAGAATCGTATGAAATTTTTGAAAAAATGTTATATTTTTATTTTTAAAAAGGAAATTTGTTGATACACATACTGCAAAGAAATTTCATATTAAGGTCTGCCTTGCTACCATTAACATAAAAATTAAACATTTAAAGCTAGGGTTGAACAGGGCTTATGCCATCACATTACGGACGCCTTGGAGGATCTACTCCAACTTTTTTTTTAAACTCCAGCTTTGTGCTCAGAGAAAAATTGGTTTAATTTAAATATAAACGGTTAAATTTTGAGGAGTATGGGAGAGAATAATTAGCAAGTAAGTAATATTTTTGCATGCAATGCATCTGAATGAAGTAGCCTTTCTGAAAAACAAAAATACTTTGTTCTGAAAGAAAATTTTAATATGGATAAAATATCATTTTTTAATATTCAAATTTAAAAGAACGCTATTTTAATCCTTAAAAATATATTGCATTGAAATTCCCCTTAGTTAATAGAATAATTTGTTATATTTTCTGAGAAATTGGCCCGATTTGCCTTTGCAGAAGGCAAAAACACGGAACAGTTTATGGCAAAAATGCTAAATTTTAGTTTTAAAATGCAAATAACTTTTGCACTTTGTAGATGATAGAAATGTAACGTCTTTAAAAATCGGTTTGTGAATAGAAAAATGGCAAAACTTTGGAATCGAATGGCATAGCTCCCGCAGTTTCGGCCATCCAAAATTAAGTGTGAAATTTCATATCAGTCGGTAAGAAATGGCGAAATTCTTCCCAATATATTTGTATTCTTCTCCACTGTGCACAGGAGAGTTTATTTTGAAATAATACGAAAAATATATTTTTTGTGTAATTTCATACGGTTTTGGATAATTTTTGATCTACAGCTGTGTAATTTTTTGTTTTACTGGTGGCAACACTGACACAACCTCATTACAATTAATATTTATTTAACCAATTCTTTCTAGAGCTTGATCGAAATGCCAATTTTTTGTCACTTTTTTTATTATTTTACTTTTTTTCATATCCACCAACGAATTTATTTTCAAACTGAGAAGGCTATATCAACAAACATACAAATTTAGACCCAGGAAAACTTTTTTAAAATCAGTTTCCAACCACACCAATTTAATGGAACTAGTTCAGGAACTAGTTTCACAGATCTTATATGTACACTAAGAATATTTTTACAGTAACTACATGTAAGTAATTTGTGTAGTCAACGGTAGTAGTTATTTTTAATCGTAACTGTAGTTGGTTTTCTATGTATAAATGTAAAATAACTACTTTTGACAGTTGTTTGAAAAATTAACTAAAAATGTTGAAATGTAGTAACAGTTATTTTGGTTTTTTTCAGCTAATAACTGTTCAAAAATGATTACATGTGAGGTACAGTTAATTGTTGGCAGTTAATTTATTACTTTTTTTACAATTTGGTAAAATAGAGGAATCTTTCCAGATTTTAAGCCATAAAATCGGCCATTGTAAGATTTTTTGGATCGAGTGTTAAAATTAGTCACACTCCTAAGTTTTTTTTTTTAAGTGTAACATTTTAGACGACGACGACCACGAATTCTTAAAGTTCAAAGCAAAAATTAATAACAGAGGATAAAAATAGCATTGTTAAAAACTTCGTTGATGTTAGTCCAATTGAGTTGCTTACATGTGTTTAAATTCAATATAAATATATCATCATCAAATATTGATCTGTAGTGGTACCCCAAAATACGTATTCTATACTGCTAGCCTTATCGAATTTTTAAAATTTTTCTTTTCTGTAGTTTACTTGTATGATCTCAAATCTGACAAAGAACATTCATTTCAATATTTCATTAAATTCATTTAAATATTTTAAAACTTTTTGTGAATGGCGTAAAGCTGTTTCTTAAATATTAGCTGTGTTTGTGTGACTCTCTATCAGTGTTATCAAGAACGATTTTGACAGTTTTTTAACGTATTCCGGCTTTCTACTGTCAAAATTGTTCAAGATATCATTGATAGGAATGCCGCACAAACGCAGCTATTATCACAATGTCAAATTTAAAACTTGTGTTGCATCAGTTATTTTCAAACATAAAATTATTTCCAAAAAAATATTCGATAATTTAGCAGAAAACTTGGTAAAGTGATACAATTTTGTGTATAATTTATGTGCAAATCACGTTTAGTTACTTTTTATTTGTGTCTTTAAATATTAAACTTATTTGTTTTTAAATATGATGGAGTTTTATAATAATAAAACAAACTTTTTAAATACACCTATAAATTATTGAATTAAGAATTAAGGTAATTTATTGCGTATATGTATAAAATGGTGCCTTCTTTCTTTATAATTCTAAAAAACAAATAATCGTTTTTTACCAAAATAGCTATTATAAATTTTAAGTTATTTGAACTTAAACTCGAAAATATGTTTTTTTAGGAAAAATCTCGGATTGCTTATCGTATATTATAAATAAATATTCACTTGAAATCAAATAAAATAAGTGCACTCAACCAGAAAAGTCTGTAATAGCTACTGAAAAATTTGCTTTTATTATGGGAAATTTAACTGTTTTGAACCCAGAGGTATTTTTTGCTAATTTTAGCAACACATGTCTGCTAATCTGTAGTACAATAAAATTAGTAGAAAAAATTAGTAGCCGCTAAAATTTATGTAAAATACAATTCAAAATCGATTTGGTAAAATCAGTTAAAAAACTTACGAAATATCATAATTTTGTACAATGAAATTAGAGTAAATAATTAGTTGCAGCTACTAAATTTCAGTAAATTGTTATAAACTGTAATTTAAAACCAATCTGCTGAAATTAGCAAAAAGTGTACTAAAAAAAAAAAAACTGTAAAATCTAAAAAAAAAAATTATAAAAAAAAGCAATTTTTTTTCTTTCGATTGTAACAAGCGTATAATTACTTCATCGTACTTGAAATTTGGAGTCAAAATTGCAAACGGTTCTTCAGTTATTAGATTTTTATGCATTGGATATACAATAAAATTTTCTGAGTGTTATTTCCAAACTAAGAATATATCAATACAGTAGACGCTCGCAAATTAGAGCTTTCAGTAATTCGAACGTCCAGAAATTAGAATCAATGTTTGCAATACATTAAACGCTCTGAAATTCGAATTTAAAATTCTAATTTCTGAGCGTTTTTTTTTTTTTTTTTGGTTATTTGAATACACAGGAAATCCCCAATTTATTTTTATTCTGTTTGAATAAAGTAAAACTAAAAAGGGGAATCACCAAATTATATATGTTTTTCCCTATTTGTTTTTTTTTTGTCGCATTTATGTATATTTTTGGCTAGTTTATTTGTGAAATTTGATACGCGTGTACATATTATTTGGCAGTCTCTATTAAACAGTGAAAGTGTATCATTTAAAATGTTAAATAAACGTGAAAACAACACTTTATTATTGGAAACGAAACGAAAAAAACGTCCAGAAATTAGAATAATTCAGAAATTAGAATTGCCTCAAAAACAAAGCGGTTCTACTTTTCGAGCGTCTACTGTAGTAACAAATATAAACTAAACAAGAATTGTAAAAAATCAAAATGAAATTTTTTAAATTAGTATATTTTTATGCTAAATTATATTTAGTACTAAATTACTCGGTTTTGAAAAATTGGTAAAATGTTTTGCTGAAATCAGCAGCAAGAATTAGTAAAAAAAAATCCGTAATTTGTAATAAGAGAATAGCAAAAATGATCACAAAAAAAAAACTTGTACTAAAAATGAGTATAAAAATAGTAAAGTGCGTTTGGAAACTGTTTACAAATTTTTTTACTAACTTTTTTATCTGAGTGTGCCAAATGTAAATATTAGACTACACATTTTTTATGCATAGGAATATAAATATTTTATACTCGTATTCTTAAAATTTAAAAATTATTCGTATTATCATGAATTTGTAAATAAAATATAAATAAAAATTTGTGACGATTTTTAAAGATGCATTTTAAAAATGCTTGAATGCAACACTGGTATTAAACGTTAAAAGTTCTATAAAACGCTAAATGGTTATATCACCAACCAAAGCGTCCCTTTATAATTTAAAGGAAATACAAGCGGAAAAAACTTTTGGAGAAAAAACAAAATAAAGCACCCGGTGTAGAAACGGTAATGACATATCATTATTTTTTGGACTACCAGTAATGACACCCACTTACCTTCTGCATTATTTTAAAACATATAATAATGAGTTACTGATAATGATTTATTTTTGTCAGTATTTCAAATAGAAAATAATTTTCTAGATTTTTTTTTGAAAATTTTTTCAAATCTATTTTTAGACTCAATATTTTTTAAATACTGGTAAGGATATATGTAACCACATATTATTTGATTTTTTTTATGTTGGCGAGTAAGCTTACTTGTGTGCAGCAGGTCAATTATGTTTTTATCTATTAAATATTACATGTCGATATAGCTCAGATGATAGAGCTGTTGACTGGCAATCTGTAGACCCAGGTTCGATTCCCGCACCAGCAAATTTTATTTAAAAAAAAAAAAAAATACAATAAAAAATATTTTTTTTATATAATTTATTTTTTTGAAAATCTATTTTTAGACTCATTATTTTTGTTAGTACTGGTAAGCACATAGGTAACGATATATTTTTTGATTTTTCGTATGCTGGTGTGTAACCATAACTCATTATTTTTCGCGACATCGCCATATAAAGGTAATAAGAAATGTAATAGCAAAAGTAATAGCAAAAGTAACTAGTTACCATTACCAAGTATGTAGTTACATAACCACATATCTGGTAAGGATTTTCTATACCGGGCAATTAAAATGGTAAGTTATTAAAACAAATTATTTAAAATTCTTTGCCTTTAAATTCATTAATCAAATTTCATTATTTTTCTTTTAAGAAAAAGAATTTTGGTGACATTTCTGGCCTTTTTGTTGTGGTACTATAGTTGGAGAATAAAAACCGAAAATGGTAAGTAGAAATTTCATAATATTGTGTGCATTTTTATTACAACAATTTTCTTTTTTCTTTTCAGTGTTTAAGAAAGCGATACTGGTATCATCTTTTCTATATTTAAGAATATACATTTTCAAAGTACTAAATAAAAACAATTTCTGTTATTTCTATAGCTACGTTCGTTATTTTGAGTTTGTCATTTTGACTACATTTGCATTTGTTTTTACAGTTCAGTTATTAATTGTATTTTGGTTAATTTGACCGTTTCTTTGCACTAATTTTTACTAAATTTTAGTTGTTTCTTAATAGTCAAAATTGACTACAATATTAGTTATTTTTTATGAAAAATACTGTCATCGCCTTTTCAATTACATCTGTAGTTATTTTAACTGTCATTTTGGGCTACATAATTCTGTAACTGACGGAGAATCAGTTCCACTTTCAAACAAAAATCCTCAGTGTTAGAATATACAATAGAAGGGGTTGCAAAGGAAACGTAGCTATTCTACAAGCGAAAATTTTCCTGGGCATTATTTGAACTGAAGGTAGATTAACTACGTACATAAGTTTTTGAGCATATCTTTTGAATGGGTGGGAACTTTTGCATACATTTGGTTATTTTTCAGTACCCTGTACGTAAATGTAAGGTAAGGTCGGTATATGTATATGTATTAAAGTTCGTTTCGAAAATACCGTTGGGTTTGATTTTTTGATGTCACCATTTTTTTAAACCTTTTTGGACCAAAAAAAATTAGTGGCAAAATTGTTTTGGAAAAATTTCAACGCCTTCAGGACGGCCAAAAACGCTGTTTAAGTCTTATTTTTATTTGTGTAATAGTTCAAGCTCGAGACCATGACTCTGATTTTGTTCCACAGTGTTATAATTTGAAAAGAAAATTAAATTTTAACAAAATCAACAAATAAAAACTGCCATTTACAAATTATGGATTTCTTTACCACAGAGCTAACAAAATTACACATTTCCATTGAATTTATATACACATAAATCAACGATTTCTTAAGGCAAGCAAAAAAAAGAAAGAAGAAAGATGACTCTTTCTTTGTGCGTGGGTATATGTACTTAAAGATGGAGTAATTCTATAACTCTTGTATGTATTTGTATTATAAATGCAATAAATTTTGTGTTGTTTGTTTATTTGCTTGGAAAAAGTTTTTCATTTGTTATTTCTTTACTTTCCAAAAAAAAAATTAAAAATTGTGAAGAAATGGAAAAATCTACTTGCCAATGTCATGCAAACATAAATTCAATTTTTATTTACATTTCCATTAACAGATTTTTTTTTGGTTTGTTTGCAAAAATTTTATCATATTTTACAAAGTTGTTGCAGATTTTTGGTTATACAATTGCCCTGATGTATTGCTGTGAGTGTGTATTAGTGGGGGTAGGGAGTAAGTGACAGTGTATGTGTGACTCTATATGTTTACACTAAACGTTATTGACTTTTTTAGTGTCATCACTTTCAATTTAACCACATACTTAGCTGCCAGAGTATAACATTCATTCATCCATTTTATTTCTATTTTAACATCATCCCATATAAGGACTAAAATGCAATCATTGTAGATACACACATAAACATATGTTTTGTAAAAAAAATAAAGAAAGTTCACGTTTTGTATAAAGTCACAACAATTATTTGATTGTTTGTGTATGTTGGTTATTTATATACATGTACTATAATACACAGATCCTTACACATTTAGCTTTAGAACATGTAAAATAAAAAATCAACTACACAGCCAACAACAGACTATATCAACCTTAGCCGGTGCTGTCAACTTTGAAGATTTTTCATTTTGAGTAGTTTATAATATTATTTAATATCTAAGGCCCGTTAACTTATCTCAAATTATGCCTTGGTTAAGACCTATACTAGCCTTAACCACTGGTAAACATATTTTTTGAATAACTTATCTAAATTTTAACCAAGCATTTCTTCTAACCAATGCTAAAATTTAACCTTAGAAATTTCTGTGGTTAAAGAACTTAACCAAGGCTATTTTAGAACAATTCACCCTACATAAGATATTTAAATAAATTATACTTGTAATCTGCATTTCCCCACTTTACCAAAACTTACAAAAATTGCATCACTACTTAAAATCGTGTACAAATTTTTGCTATTTAGGATTTAGGTTTCTGCGATAGCTTACAGAAATTGGCCTCATATAAGGAAATAGGAAAAATTTATTTTTTTATGGGTTCAAGGAGCCAAAATCTGTCTTGAGTAATTAAAACCAAAAATGGTGACCAATATTAGAACAATTTGACACGAATTATACACCTCTACAAAATGAAAAGTCGCTGTTGATAGAAGCTTGATACATACTTTTAGTATTTTACTTGCTGAGTCCAAATCTCTATTACGAATTCTCTATCACCTCTCAATTTTAAGAAAATCGTGATTAGAAACGCGAAAAATAGCGTATTTTAAAGTACTATACAAAACGCATTTAAATAGCTTAAGACTTTTTGTTACGATGGTAGTAAAGAATGAACTCTGTTCTCTAAAATTTATAGGACAACATTTTTTTAATTTGTGTACCGTTATAGAAAAAATTCTTTTGAAAACCACTCTCAGAAAAACAATTATTCCATCAATTTTGGGTAACTTGCATATAAGGATTTGGAATCAGCGTATCAAATTCAAAATGAATCATGTATCAAACCTCAAACCTCTGAAAGTTTGTTGAGGTGTGATATCAAGGATTTGCAGAATTTTGGTACACGTAAAGTACAAGACTACTGAATTTTATTCTTAAATATAAAAAAGCGCATAGAAATCACTCTCGAATTAACTAAATGTGAACCAATCATATTTTAAATATTTTAAAAGTATGTGAGGAACCGCTGGACAACCCACAGATTTGCCTCGCAATTACAAAAAGATACAAAATCATGCACAGCTATTTGCTGATCGCATAAATTGCCTTAATTTAATAATCTATCACAAAATTTCCACTATTTGTTTGTAATTTTATGCGCGAATCTTTCCGCGGTTGCCTCTATAAGCACGAAATACTTATTAATAGCTCAAATAATTCCACTTTTATTTTATAGACTTACCAAATGGATTTAATTAAATCACCTCGCGTAGTATGCAAAAAGACACAATCATTTTATAGTATTTAGCGACCGCGAATCTTAAAAAAAAAGGACGTGGTCAAGTGTATTATTTTTTTATGACCAGAAACACACAAAAAACCGCGAGAAAAACTTTTAATTTTCCCGTATTGAAAAAAAAATTTTTTGTTATTAATTTTTGTTTTTCCTTTTGTTTTTATTCTGACATTTCATACTAAGGTTAACTACCCAGAGTTAAAATATTGATAAGTTATTATGGTTAAATATTCATAGGGATAAATATTTAGTATTGGTTAGTTACCCACGGTTAAGTTAAAGTTAACTGCTCGAGAAAAGTTAATGGGCCTAAAGCAAAGTAAGTTGTTTCGATTTGTGAAAAAATTGTTATACTCCATATAAAAATATGATTTTTCAGGTTAATGAGTTCCACGTGAAAATTATGTAGACTTTGTTTTCACGCAAATTTAATATGCAAGACTATTATTTTTACTGTGGAAAAGTCACATTTTGTGTATATTTTAATTGTGTCTTTATTATAAATATAAAAAAAAAACTGTTCATTTTTATAATTTATTTTTTTTTTTAAATCATTCTTTATTTGCAATTTATCTTAAGATAATAAGCAAATTTGATTACTAAATACTAAATAACAGGTGTTATTTGACTTCATTGAGCCAACTAACTACAATAAATAGAAAAATAATCTTTGTGGTAATATATATTTACAACTTACAGCTTAAACTAATTAGCCTCTCAATGGCAAATCTAACACATGTAGACGCTTCAGTCTTCCCTTTTCATTGCAATTTGAGGCCTTTACAGGTCGAGTGAAAATTTTCTACGTGAAAAACAACTTACGGTGCTTTAAGCATTAAAATTGTAAAAGATTTCAAAAAATATTTTTGAAATGGAAATCGAAAGTTATAAAAAAACTTTGTCATTTAGTTTTTCTTATTTTTAATTCGAAAAATTTTGAATATCTTTAATTCGTGCAAAGCTAATACTGAATTTGGACTGAGCAAAAACTACCCAGTATTTGTACAAAACATGGACAGGCGGAAGGAAATCGCCAAATCAACTCATGAAGTGATTCTGAGTCTATTGCTGTACTAGTTCAGTTTAGATCCAGTATTTTTGGTGGTTATCAGCACAAAAGAAACAAGTGAATTGACATTTGTTAAATATTTTACTTTAATTGAAATTCAGTTAAACGTCGATAATCTAAACCCCGACAATCTGGATTGTGCGGTAATACGGACGAATTATGTATTCTGTAATACGGATTGATTGTATCATTATAAACCGGATTTTAAATTTACGATCTCCAATACTGGGAAATTGTAGATATGTATGAATAGGGATGGATAGCGTGTAAAACAAGCTTAATGTGAATTGTATTTTTCAATTCGAAAAAAAAAAATTTAGTTGTATAATTTTTCTTTTTCAGAGTTTTTAAACTAAAATAAATTTTTTAAATGTTTGTTGATGTTAAAAATGAATTTATCCGTTCTTGCAATACGTCTGTTAACGATTTTTCAACAAAATGGATTGGCAGCACTGTCCTCGTCACTCTCTCTTTGTTTACATTTTTTTTTTATTAGTACTAACGAATAAAAATCAACCAAAAAATATAATAAAAATCAACAGTAAAACCAAAAGCAACAACAAAACTACACAGCAAAGAATAGGGCAAGGAATTTCATGCACTTAAAAAAACGAAAATATGCCCCTAAAAGATGCCCATAACAAAGAAAAATATGCATTAAAAACGTATAAAATATGCACTAAAAATACTTGCTTTTACAAAAATGAATCATCTTAAAATATAAAAAGTAGATCGTCAACCGGCCTGCAAAATGTCACATGTGTTTTTTAATAGATTTTCAGGAGAGCGGAAAAACTGTTACAAAATCTACTTTTAAGATAATTTATTGGCATCATATGCCTTAATGATGATTTTACTAAATGAGGTCGTGAATCATTAAGACATATGATGCCAATATAATATCTTAAAAGTAGATTTTGTAACAGTTTTTTCGCTCTATTGAAAATCTATTGTGACATTTTGCAGGCCGGTCGACGATATACTTCATTTATTTTTTGGGTCAACATGATTTTCAAGAAAAAAAATTTTTTCAAATAACAAAAACAATTTTTTTTTTTTAATCAAAATAGGAAAATCTATAAATTTTTTTCATTTTTTTTAACAAATTTAAAAAATGTTATTAAAAAATTAAAAACATGCATTAAAAAGCTTAAAATATGCATTAAAACGCCACGAAATATGCATTTCAAGTTAATATATGCAAAAACATGCACTTTTGACAAAATAAGCAAAAATATGCATTTTGTTCTAAATTTGATAATTCGCATAAATATTTAATCCACATTAGTTTCGGACTATCGAGAAAAACATGCATTTGCATGAAATTCTTTGCCCTAGCAATGAATGATAATGTCATTTTGTGGTTTTCAACTGCAGGTTGACGACATCTGTTCTTCCACACTACAACCACCAACAAGAGCAACACCAACAATAGAAGAAAATTACGATGTCTTCTCTAGATTATACGGCTGAAAGACATACAAAAAAAACGATACCTATTTTAAGATATTGTATTTCATTTGGTGAAATGGAAAACAACTTCATACTGCATTTAGACTGAGGAAAAACTACCTAGTTTTTGGCACTTGCTAGTTTTTAATTGCCAAAACGCATATACATATCAAGAACAATCAAAAACTAGTTTTGTACAAGAACTAGGTAGTTTTTGCTCAGTCTAAATTCAGTATTATATATTTTTGGCTCTTGTAGTTTTTAATTTGTGCAAACGCATACAAAAAATAAGTAAAAACTAGTTGTGTACAAAAACTAAGTGGTTTTTGCTCAAGTATAAATGTAGTATGACTCTAAATTCAGTATAATTAACATTTTTAGTATTTTACAGGAAATGCAAAAAGTTCTATAAAAATTTTAAAAAAATTCGTTTATAAAACTGATAGTTTTGATTATAAACGACAAAATTTTGTGCAATGCTCATAATCACTCAACTCTATTTTAAGTTTTCACAGACAACCAAAAACCGCGGAATAATAAAAATATTTTTTTGTCGAATTTTGTTCATAAAACCGCTTGTTTTTATCGTAGAAGTCAAAAATTTTGTGTCGGTATGTGTTTGGCCGATTGAATTAAATTCATCTACATAAGGCCAGTTTTGAAAAAAAACTACACTCATAAAAAAAAAAGTTAGTGCAAAAGTCTGTTAAAATTAGCCTGATTAAGTTAAACTAATTTTTCTGTTATTTTCAGGGATGGAAAAGCTCGCTCTTTTTTTTAAAACGATCCAAAAAATGGTAGCTCGCTCTTATATAAAAATGTAAGTAGCTAAAAAAATATAGCTTCCTCAATTTTTTAAAACAAGCGAGCTCAATGATAACGCTGAAAAAATTTAAAAGAGCTTCACAAAAAAAAGACTCTTTTCCAAAAAATAAATCGAGCATTATGAAAACGTTAGCTCTTTTCAAGTAAATTTGAATTGTTTACAAAAAAAATTAAAATTAAATATTTAGATATTAAATACAGCATTTCCAATAGAATTTTAAAAGAAATGTTAAAAGTTGAAAAATTGCAAAAATGAAAAAAAAACTGTAAAAATTTTTAAAAAATTGACAAATATGAAAAAATAGCCGAATTTAAAAAAATCGTTAAAATTTAAAAAATTGCATAATTTAAAAAACAAATTGTCAAAATTTAAAAAAATCGACGAAATTTAAAAAAAAATTTCACAAAAAATCGTCAAAATTTGAAAAAACCTCAAAAATTTAAAAAAATCTGCAAAATTGAAAAAAATTTTCAAAATTGAAAAAAATCGTAAAATTCGAAAAAATCGCCAAAATTGAAAAAAGTCACAATTTGAAAAAATTTCCAAAATTAGAAAAAAAAATCGTTAAAATTTGAAAAATTGTCAAAAATTTTAAAAAATCGTGAAAAATGCGAAGAAAAACGCCAAAATTAAAGAAAACGTCGAAATTTGAAGAAATTTCCAAAATTGGAAAAAATCACAAAAATTGGAAAAAAAAATCGTCAAAATTTGAAAAATCGACAAAAATTTGAAAAAATCGGCAAAATTTAAAAAATTGCCAAAATTGAAAAAAATCTTAAAAAATTCAAAAAAATCGTCAAAATTGAAAAATCGTCACAAGTTGAAAAAATCGTCATAATTTGAAAAATTCGCGAATATTTGAAAAAACTGAAAAAATTAAAAAAAGAAAAATTTAGAAAAAATAGTCAAAATTTAAAAAAAAATTTATAAAAATTGCCAAACCTGTCAGAAATTGAAAACCGTCAGAATTAGAAATATGGTGAAAATTTCAACAAAAAAATCGTCAAAAATTAGAAAAAATCGCCAATATACAAAATTTAAAAAATCGTTAAAATTTGGGTTTTAAAAAATCGACAAAATTGAAAAAATCGCCAAAATTCATTTCTCGCATTTATTTTTCTCTACGAGAAAAACGCGATCTAGCAATGCGAGTCAAAATGTAGTTTCGCTATCGGGGTATTGGTGGCGGGTTATGACCTTTGGTGCAGTCATTTTTCCTCTAGCTCTTCTAGTTTAGGAGATATGGACAATTAAAATTTTATTTACAAGTGATAACCTTAAATGTGGTTTTATCTTTTGCATTTCCCCCCCAAAAAAAACTGTGCATCTAGTTTGTGGTCACACTTTATATATCATTAGCTAGGTTTGTGCGGCAAGCTATCAACGTTTTCTTATGTCATTCTCATACAAATTTGACATTAGCCAACGTTTAGTGTTAACTCTTAACGTTACTAATGCCAAATTTGTATGGGAATTACATAAGCCAACGTTGATAGTTTACCGAACAAACACAGCTATTGTAATTCAATATGATTTTTTTCATTTAGCTTTCTTTCTTACTGTATGGCTTTAGTTGGCTTTTTTGGTAATTTTTTTATCTTAAGCTAATATTTTTCTGCGGAATGAATTAAGTTGGATTTTTTGTAGTTGTACAGAATTCTTTTGCAGTATGTATAGGGTTTGGGGTTCGGGAATTCCCGGGAAATCCCGGGAAAAGTTTGCCGGGAATTCCCGAGAAAACGGGAAATTTAAAAAATATTAAATTTTTTAAATTGTTTTTGTTTCGATAGGATTTTTTAATTTTAGTCATAAAAAACATTTTAAATACTAGAACAAAAATGTCATTGTTAAAATCTTTTAAAAGAGAATACATTTATTTGACATACAAATAAAATCTTTGCCAAGTAATTAGGAGCATTTTTCAAAGATTTTTCGCATAACTTATTCAAAATTTAAGTAGTAAAACCTAAAAACTTGGTAAAATGTTTAAAAGAAATATGAAAAAAAAGCTTTGTTTCTTAAAAATAATCGCCCTTACTATCTAAATTTTTCAAATGTATAATTTAGGTAAAGTCGACTTTAGATAAAATATTGGGTGGCAGTATACCTTGACTTGGTTTATTTTTGGAGCATTCTGATTGGTTAATTTATTTTCAACCAATCAAAATATTTGAAAATATAAATATTTTTGTAAGGTTTTCATATACAAAATGAACAAAACCGTTTGATTAAAAATAAAGTCGACTTTAAATTTAAAATACTCCTTTATATTAAGGGTCAATAATTTTGTAAGTAACGTTTTCATTAATAAATGTGAAAAGAAAAGGCTAATGGTTAACGGTGGTATCTAAATTTGATTATCCGAGATTTAAATTTGGTTCACAAAAAAAAAAAAAAATTTATGGGCATGCAACTTCTCTCAACAAGAATAACGTTTCAGCTAAAATGGCAAAGTACCCGAAGAAAAAAGTATAAGCTGAATAGGCAAGGTTTTATGGTAGGGCAAACATTTCCTGAAATGGTATCCAAATTAGCCGCAGTCATTCCGCACCATAACTAGATCTTCGTTTATTCGAGAAAGTTTTTATAATAAAAAACTGGCATTGCAAAAAAATGAAACCGATGTAAAGAACATTATATTAAATTACTACAATCATGTAATATTATTTCTAACAATAGGAGATTTACTATAATCTTAGATGAATGGACAAGAATATCACAAAAGACATATTTGAACATATGTATAAACGGAAAATAATTCATTTTATAACCTGGGGTTGGTTTATATATCAGGAAGATGTAATGCTGATGAAATAAGAAGAATTGTAGAAATAAGCCTAGAAGAGTTTTATTTGCCTTTGGAAAATAACATTCTGGCCACCATATCTAATAGGCCAAGTGTGATGAAACGGTTTGTTTGCGACAGTCCGGTAGTAGGTGCTTTCTGCTGGAATCATGCAATTCATTTGGCAGTGCTGCGAGTAATTTATGTGAAATCAAATGTTCAATATTCTGATATTTTTTACTTTGAATTCTCACTACACAGACTGCATTTGTACTGAAATAGTGTTTTTTTAAACAAAAATTACTTATATAGGTGGTTTTCATAAACAATTTTGTTCAAAAATATTTCCCGGGATCAAATTTTTTCATTCCCGTTTCCCGGGAAATAAAAAAGTCCGGGAAATCCCAAACCCTAAGTATGTAGTAATTTGTGGTGTCAAATTGTATGTGTAAGTACATACAGACACACTTGAACTACAAAACACAACAACCAAAATAAACATTTTAGTATTTACAACAACATCATCTATACAAACAGACAATCACATACAATTATATTTACACAGGGAAACGTGATGTCATGTTTATATAAGAAGAGATTCCAAGTTAAGTATTCAATTGATTTGACTTTTGTAACATTGACGCATCTTTTATTTCTTTGGACTTCGACTTCTTCTTGGTAGAACCTTAGTCGTAGACATTTGTATATAGTTAATAAAACAAACCATAACATGACTATGGACAAAACAATTTAAAGCATTCCTAAATGCCATTTAGAATAGTAGAAAGTAAGAAAATATATACATATAAAAAGAAGATATTAAGGGAAACCAGTATTCTTATGCTTAAACTGTCAATATGTTTGTATTGTCCTTTGCTTATGCTTCAATGTGATTGTATTTGCGTATGTGTGTGTGTGTGTGTTTATTAGACAGCCGTGTTGCAAAACAAAAATATATGTAGATGGAACAAGATGGAACCCACCAATATTTAAAGATTATGCTCTAAACGTTTTACTAACAACCTACAAATACGACGACAAAGACAATAATGACTACGGAGTACATCCCAGCAAAATCTTTCATTACCAAATAAGTGGTTATATAATAGAAATTCATAGCTCCGCACAACTTATTTTTTGGCGTCTAAACTCATTATTTTTGTTTGGCGTGGTCGTTTTTATAAGTAGTCACGCTTACCTGCTCGCTTACGAAAAAATGAGAAATAAGTAGTTACGAGATTTTGAATAATAAGTGGTTACATACATGCTTACAAAATGTTGAATTATAAGCGGTTATCCGATTGCTTACTTGATTCTTAAAAATAAGGAGTTAAGCAAATACTATTAGCTTAAGGAAATACATTCAGAAAAATTTAAGTTTTCTCTAGTGTGTAATTTTAGGACTCGTCATAAAAATTTAAACATAAAACATATTTACATATAATAAATAAAAATGTATAAAATTTAACTCTGTAAAAAGTACTTATTTAAACTATTACGAGTAAGTCATTATTTTATATTTAGAAACAATGAATACAATAGGCCGTTATTAGGAAGTCATTATTTTATATTATAAAATAATGCAAAAAGTAATGATATATCATTTTTGGTAATGCAGATGTAATGACGTGTCATTACCAATATTTTGCTGGGATACTTAGCCTGAGTGTCCAACAAACATAATCATATTGTATTAAGGCATCAGTTGTTGCTTTTTTTTTTGTATATTTTTGTTATCGTTGTTGTAGCTTCTTGCTATTATTGTCCTTGTTATGATGGCATTGTCTTTTTTTATTATTCTTTTATTTACTTTTGCTTATATTACTTTGTTAGTAAACAAGGGGGAATGAGAGGGAAAGTTGATTGTGAAATAACAAAACAACTAACTATAAAAAAATCCCTTTAATATCTTGATTTTTGTATTTGACATTTGTATACAAGTTTAACCCAAAAATAAAAACAAAACATATAAACACAGGCCAACATACATACACCCACATTTACTAATAAGCAGGGATGTAAAACTTCAATTTTGTAAAAATATTTTTGAATTCGTTCAAGATTATAATATTTATCATAAATTAAATGAATGTTATTTTTAGTTTGACTCAAGATCATAAATTAATATCACTTTCTGTTTAAATTATTTTTCAAATCAAAGAAAGATGATACAATTTTTACAAGTAAATTACAAAGAATAAAAATTATTGAAAAATTCGATAAGACCAGCAAGGCAGAATGCGCATTTTCGGCTTTCGCTACAAAGCCATCATCAGTGCCTTTCGCCTTTGAGTGGGTTAATATTTGACAGTCGTCTACTTATATGACTGTTGAAAGCAAATCGAGTTTGTTATCAACAACTCAACTTAGACTAACATCAACGAAATTTAACAATGCTATTTTTATCCTTTTGTTATTATTACTCTTTTTTGCTTTGAACCTTAATTCTTAAGATATCTCAGCTGATTCTATTCAACTCTGTGTATGATAAACACAGATGTTTGAATTACAACGAACCGTTAAATTTAAATTTAAATGTATGTTATTAAATTATATTTTTTGCACCGTGTCAATGTGTTTAAGATGAATGGGGGAAATGTTTTTAGTTGATCTGTTATTTAAAGTAAATGAATGTTATTTTTAGTTTGACTCAAGATCATAAATTAATATCACTTTCTGTTTAAATTATTTTTCAAATCAAAGAAAGATGATACAATTTTTACAAGTAAATTACAAAGAATAAAAATTATTGAAAAATTCGATAAGACCAGCAAGGCAGAATGCGCATTTTCGGCTTTCGCTACAAAGCCATCATCAGTGCCTTTCGCCTTTGAGTGGGTTAATATTTGACAGTCGTCTACTTATATGACTGTTGAAAGCAAATCGAGTTTGTTATCAACAACTCAACTTAGACTAACATCAACGAAATTTAACAATGCTATTTTTATCCTTTTGTTATTATTACTCTTTTTTGCTTTGAACCTTAATTCTTAAGATATCTCAGCTGATTCTATTCAACTCTGTGTATGATAAACACAGATGTTTGAATTACAACGAACCGTTAAATTTAAATTTAAATGTATGTTATTAAATTATATTTTTTGCACTCATAAATTCCAAAAAAAAAAAAGAAAATGATAGCAGTTTGTTTTTGCTATTTTTAGTCTACTTATATTTAGCAAAATTTTCTGTAGATTTTACAATACAATTTGTCATTTTCAGTTAACTAAAAGTTAACTTAAATATAACTAAAATTCTGCAAATTTAACAGTTTTATTTTTGCTGTTCTTATTTTACTAGTATTTAGCAAAAAAAAACTACTAATTTCAGCAGTTTTTTCTGCAGCATCATTTCTAACTAATTTTTAGTTGGTTTTTCTGCAATTTTTACAGATTTATTTCTATGAGTGTACAATTTTAACTAAAATTTGGATAAAATTTCCTACTGTCTGGCCCTAAGGGTCTGTAAATTCGTTTGTCTTAAAATTTCCATCTCTGACACTGATGCAGACATAAATAAAATACTTTTTTAATTGTTTAAATGTCTCTGTTTAAGATGAGGGCTCATCACTTCAGATATTTATCCTTATAGCTTTGTAAAAATCTATCGAAATAAAGTTAAATAATTAATTATAGTGAAATTTTTTTAGAATACTTTGAAAAGCCTTTAACAAATCAATCTTTATATTCTCTGTGTAAATTTTATGAATTTGTTATTACCAAAAAAATATTATATTCATTCTCTCATCATCATTCTCATTCATCTTATATTGGCTTATTATTCATAAGTTTTTAAAGTTTGTTTAAACAATTTTCTTTTACAAAACAGTTATACAGTTATCTTATTCCCTTTGGTATTAACAAAAATATGAGAGAAAAAAATACGTTTCTATTAAGCTTTATGACAGTTCAAAATTTTCAATTTGTTTGTCATAAAAATATGCACATTGCAAATCACTTTAAGTTTAATCTATTCCAATGTAGAAATACTTCAAATGATAATAAAAGGACTATGGTACTCTCTACTCCAACTAAAACAATTTTATTGTACATTAGAAATTCTCAAGATGTTTTCAGTTGTGAATAACCATGAAGTAGTAGAATTTTGTTTCTTTTTCAAAGATAAAAACATTAGCAAAAATCATTGAAATGGTTTTTATTACAACTTAAGATTATGAATATGAAAAGATTTGCTCAAATAAAATCCACAAGGACATTATAAAAATTTGTTAAGTACGAGTTGATATTATGTTTTATTTTTAAATCGTTTTGTAATAGCAAATATATATTATTATAAAAAACAATCACGACTTGTTTGAATGTTCGTTTTGTTCAAAAAGAGTTCAAAATATAATAAAGTGTTTTCCAATAAAAACGGGTAGGTGTTCAAATTGAATAAAACAAGTTGCGTGAGATATATCAACGATATATTTTTGTTTAACTTAAAAGGACAAGGCTTCGCTGAGTGGCGCATACCCGAGTGCTCCAAGTTTTGTATAGATCAGTCTGAATTTGATCAATGACACGGTTTATGTTGACCATGCCCTCAAAACGCACGTGGAGAATGTTCCATTGAGGCACCAGCAGTGTGTCACGCAGCGCAAGCAGGAGCCACAGAGTCTTAGCAATATGTAGTTCTTTTCGAAACCTCTTCAGTTTCGAAGTAGTTTTACATAGAAAAACGCTCAGATTTTTCCCTTATACCCTTTGAAAATTTTCCCATAAAAATCACTGAAATAGTGCTCGTATTTAATGGTATTTAGATTGTTTTCTTTTATAGAAAAACAATAATAATGATTGTGGAAAATTATGAAACAATTTTTGTTTGCAAAATTCTTTCTAATGAAAAAATTCATTGTACACACAGGAAACAGTCTCAGTTGTGGCCACCGAATTTGTTGCCAATCGAATTCGTGCGGTTACGACAACTATCTTTATATTAAATTATATTTTTCGTCGTGAAAGCCAATATTCGGTTGTCTAATTCAATATTATGTTCCACATAAATATTATTATGTTCTACAAAATTTTATTGAAATTAAAAAACTTTTTTTGAATTTTCTGGTATTGAACCCGGCCCTTCAGGTTAATAGTTCACACTTTTACCCACTGCACCACAACTACTTTTAAATTTCTTAGCCATATTTACTGTTTACATATGAATATTTTATTTTAACTAAAAAAAAACATCTAAATTTTTGTCTTTTCCGGGATTCGAACCCGGAAATCCGGCGTACTAGAACAACTCCTCACCCACTACACCACAAACACTTAATAATTTTAATGACTAATTTTGAATTTATGTGTTTTATTAATACAGTATAAAATTCGTTTATCAATATCAATTAATAGTTGTGTGTGTTATCAATACAATCCACAATTCGGTTGGTTCTACGGAAACTTGAATTTAAGGTCATATTTGATTAGGATACCCGTATTTGTAGTTACCACTTTCGAATATTGAAATTTTTTAAAAAAGGTTATAGATAACACCAATTTTCTTGTATATTCACTAAATAAATGGCTGCTTCTACTGCATAGAATAACTAAACTGATACTAATTTTAAAATTGATTGGAGATACCAATAATTTGTTAAAAGGATTGGTTTTTAGTTCATTTTCCCTATTTTTAATACCTAGTAAAATATTTTTGATGTAGTATTCAATTATAGGTAATTCCAAATAAAATAAAGTCCTGGCAAATTCATTTTAATGGTTTTGATCGAAAGCCAACCAATCTTTTGCCTGGGTGTATTAGTGGAGAAATTCATTAATACAATGCACAAATTTCTATCAGGGTAGGTACGTATCTAGTTGTTATTTGAATTTTGAATGTTTTCAATGTTTTATTTCACCGTTAATTTTTCCGCACGCATAATTGGTTCGCTTCCGGGAATATCACCCGAATCGTTCCCAGCAAAAAAAAGAGATGCAAAAGCAGTAGAAAAGCACTAGAATTAGTGACCTCTACACTGAGAGAATTGTCATCACTTCAGTAATGAATTTCTTCACAGTTTCAATGAAAATTGTCAGTGGAACTCGTCCATTGAAACTTGTGATATAATCTATGAAACAGGTTTCATTAAAGTCAATGTTATGAAAAGTTCATAAAATGTGTTTACATGGTTTCTGGTGTGGTGTAAAATTAATGAAACTCTTAATAAAATGAATAGATCACTCCTCCAATGAATAAATCATTCAGCCGATGAAGAGCTTCATAAAATCTATGAAGCAATTTCATTTATTATTATTTATTATAGTTGGTTGTTGTCGTTGCTAAGCAGGAGTGGATAAATAAAAAGTATTTAGCAAATGCAAAAAGCGTAATAAAATTGTAGCATATTTTATGGATGTACAAAATATTGTATATCTAATGATAGAATTCATTAAATTGAAAAGTTTCCTAAAATTTTATAATAATCTTAATTCAATTAATGAACCTCCTTTCGAAAAAATTAATATTATTTATAAAAAAAATTCATACCCAGCAAACAAAGATGATCATTAATGACTCAGAATTGAGCTCCAAAAACATAAACATTTGTCCAAGCTGATTTTTACCAAAGAAAATAGTAATCTCAGCAAAAGTTTTGCTAACAATTAGTCGATTGCAAATGAAAAAAATCTTTGCTAGCACTTATATAAAGTTCCACCTGTTTTTTTCTGCGTGTAGTGTTGTTTTTTTAATTGTGGGCGCTGTGGTGTAATGGTTAGCGCGTTGGACTGTTACACGTGAGGTTGCGGGTTCGAGCCCCAACCAAGGCAACATCAATTTATGAAAACTAGTAATATGTATGAGTTTTTTCTATCCCTCATACATATCGCAGCGTCCTCCTTCGGTGTTCCCATAGCAATTAACCCCACCGAAGTAAAATAATATAACAGGGCTATGAACTAAAAAGCTTCAACAAAGTTCGCAAACACCCCATCAGATGGCGCGCAACAACTGTTCTAAAAAATTCAACATCTCGCGCAATTACAGTGTTGCCATATTTGAAGCCCTTCATCTTTTACCACCTTTCACTTCTTCTCTATCCCCTTTCCAAAGGAAGCAACACGTTAATTAATAGGAAGAATTTCCTGAGTGTTGCTTCTCTTTATAAAAAAAAAAAAATTATCATTTCCGTTGTCTGTACTACATCCAGACAAGCTGCGACATCTACATATTGTCTATCTGGTTGTCGTCCACGCTTTAAATGCAACTATCAGCACAGTAAAAACTAAAACTTTTGCTGAAAACGGAATTTAATTCTTCTACTAACCTATTTTTTTTAGTGTACTATTTAACAATTCATATATATAAAGAACATTTTCATTAAATTTATGAAGATCTAATTTATGATATGAAATTTATGAAATTATGAAATTTTATGAAAGAAGATTTATGAAAAATTTCATAATATTAATTATATACTTCTAAAAAGCAGTCAAAATGCACAGATACTTTGGAAGCAATGAAAGAAGTGATTTGTAAAGCATGATTAATGCACAGAAACTTTGGAAGCAATGAAAGAAGTGATTTGTAAAGCATGATTTGCAACTTTTTTTGCTCGGTTGTTTTTGGCATAAAAAAATGTATAATAAATTATTAGCTGTGTTTGTGCGGCAAGCTATCAATGTTGGCTTATGTCATTCGCATATAAATTTGACATTTGGCAACGTTTAGTGTTAACTCTTAACGTTACTAATGTCAAATTTGTATGGGAATGACATAAGCCAACATTGATAGCTTGCCGCACAAACACACACAATATTAATTTTTTTTTTTTATAAAAATATCCCTGCAAGCATTTGAAAGATATCTTCCAAGCAGATATTAAAGCGATATCTTCTATATTTCGTTTGATTGAAAATAATAATTTTTGTGAATGGAAATAATCATTATTTTGAAATTGTCTTCCTTTTATCATTTGGAACATAATTCGGCGATATTTGGAAAAAAAATAATTAAAACATTGTATTAATGGGGGAAATGTTTTAGTTGATCTGTTATTTAAGTAAATGAATGTTATTATTTTAGTTTGACTCTAGATCATAAATTAATATCACTTTCTGTTTAAATTATTTTCAAATCAAAGAAAGATGATACAATTTTTACAAGTAAATTACAAAGAATAAAAATTTTTGAAATAATTCGATAAGACCAGCAAGGCAGAATGCGCATTTTCGGCTTTCGCTACAAAGCCATCATCAGTGCCTTTCGCCTTTGAGTGGGTTAATATTTTGATAATCGTCTACTTATGTGACTGTTGAAAGCAAATCGAGTTTGTTATCAACAACTCAACTTAGACTAACATCAACGAAATTTAACAATGCTATTTTTATCCTTTTATTATTACTCTTTTTTGCTTTGAACCTTAATTCTTAAGATATCTCAGCTGATTCTATTCAACTCTGTGTATGATAAACACAGATTTTTGAATTACAACGAACCGTTAAATTTAAATTTAAATGTATGTTATTGAATTATATTTTTGCACCGTGTCAATGTGTTTAAGATGAATGTAGCGAAAGCCGAAAATGCGCATTCTGCCTTGCTGGTCTTATCGAATTATTTCAAAAATTTTTATACTTTGTAATTTACTTGTAAAAATTGTACATCTTTCTTTGATTTGAAAATAATTTAAACAGAAAGTGATATTAATTTATGATCTAGAGCAGGCGTCGGCAGCACCTATGCCCATTGGCGCTCTCTCACACCTACATAAGCTCACACATAGAACAAAAAAATAACTTAGTCACAAACAAGCAGTGTTGCCATTTTAGCATATTTTCTGCTAGATTTAGCAGATTGAGTTGGGCAATTGCATATTTTTTTGTACAAATATGCTAACTGCTTTTTAGCATATTCTGTTGGACAAAAGCAGATTTTTTAGCATATTTTGTTTTATTTAATAAAAGCATATTTTTAGCATATTTTTTAACAAAATAATTTTTTCTATAACAATATTTATAACAATAACAATTAGCATTTTTTTAATCACCTGGATTTAGAATTTTTCATACAAAAAGGGGATTTAATAAATCTAAAAAAAAGCTGGATTTAATAAATCCACAATAAAAGCACAAATATATGAAACAGCCTATTAATTAAATGTCAGAAAAAAATACGAATGAAAATTAAAAGAAAAACAAAAAAATTTAAAAACTAACAAATAAAAGGTTTTTATTAAATTTTTTTTGTGAAATATGTTTAGAAAAAAAACTACACCTCTCCAAATACATATTGTTACGTTTTTACTTTTTAAAAACGTTGGTTTATTTCCCTTAAATAAACCGGATTCTTTTCTATTGCAATCAAAATAACCAGTTCCAACGCTGACACCAATTATTACGTTTTACCTTACAAAACGTTCGTTTATCTCCCTTAGATAAACCGTCCAGGTGCTGTCACAGCGATATTAACAACCAATTAGCCAATAACCAAAACACGAACACACTTAAGTTTGAAATAGCTTAGACACTCGTATTTATTTACACACTATTACTTATTTACAAGCTCTCTCTATTATGACCATTACTAGAGCGCTACTAACTTTAACACGATATTAACTCGCGGTCTTAACAGCACAACTGCTAATTATCAACTTCTTCCTACTAATGTTAACGCGCGCCTTATATAGTAACAGCCATACTTCTACAACACACTGGATAATTCTAGCATGCTATACTTAACTCTACATACGCTTACAGACTATATACACAACCATCTATACATTATTACTCTACATTAGGCTTAACAATATACACAAACACAAACTGTTATAATAAACACATATCATTAACCAACTATACAATATAACTCTACATTAGACTTAACGCTATACAAACACACAAACACTTATAATAAGTCTACATCACGCTTAGAGACTATACAGTCACACAAACATTTATAATTAACCAACTATACAATATAACTCTACATTAGGCTTGACATTATACATACACACAAACACTTATTATTAACCAGCTATACAATTCTAATGCGTAATTAACCATAGCATATTCTTAGGTGTATAATTAAATGTAGTACTATGTTGCCAGATTGATGTATTTTGTCCATCCCGTCTCTTGGGCTATTTTCTTCTAGAACAGTCCAGAGTTCTCTATACTAGGCCAAGCCATTTTCGCAACAATATTTTTCATCTTGGACATGTAGAAATAGCTGAAACAGAAATGGCAATTTTTCACTCTACTGTAATTTAATTACATCCAATTAGTGAATGTTTAATATTGCAATGGAATTTTTCTATTGTGTAAAAATATAAATTGAAGTGATAAAACTGAAAAGGCAGACTGTCTATCGCTGTTTACAAAACAAATTCTTCACAAAACATTTGTTCGATAAACCTCCTATAACTTTTGAAAGCATTTATGAATTAAGGGGTAAACTTTTATATTTATTCTAAGATAGTTTAAAAAAGTATTAAAATATAATTTTTTATAAACATTGTTTAAAAAAAGTATTTTTCCATTAATAAGACTTTATTAAATAATACTAAAAAAATTATTTAGCAGATTTTCAGCATAATTTTTGTATTAAATTTAGCAGATCTTTAGCATAATGTATATAATAAAAAAATTGCGATTTTTTAATTTAGCATATTCTAAGCACATATTTTTTATTTTAGGATTTAGCAGATTTTAGCAGAAATTTTTTAGGAATCTAGCATATTTCCATCTAAGAGTTCTGGCAACACTGCAAACAAGCATTCAATGAAGTAGGTTGTCAGATCGCTTGTGTTGCCAGATTTTTTACACTCTGCATAATGTTTATTGATACATTTTTTTGGTAATTTATATTTAAGTTCTTTTGTTTTTATTTTTTTTGTGTTGTTGTTTTTTGATATTTGTGTTTGTAGTTGTTCTTTGCTTTTAAATTTTTATTTTATATTCCCATTATAAACATTTAAAATTTTCAAATTATTATACAAACGTTCTTTGTCAGTGCATTGAGAGAGAGAGAGGCTGCAACTCACTCATACAAGCACAAAATAAGGTTGTATATCTTTGCCGATCCCTGATCTAGAGTCAAACTAAAATAATAACATTCATTTAAAACATTGTATTTTTTGCCAAAATTTTTTATGAAATTATTCCAGCAATATGAACTTTGTATCATCTGTAGTGGGATTCTCTAACTTTTTAACGACAAAATTCGGTAGTTAAGTTGTCAGTTTAATATGAAAACTTGACAATTTAACTACCGAATTTTGTCGTTAAAAAGTTACAGAATTGCCCCTCTGGAATACAAAGAAAATTTGTTTAATATTTTTTGTTATTTTGGAAAAAATTAAAACAAAATTTGTGCAAAAACAATCAGAAGTTAGAAAACAAAATTTGTGCAAAAACAATCAGAAGTTACTATATAGGAACTAAACTCGTGTGTAGATTTTTTTTTTTAGTGTAAAATTTTTATATAAAAAAATAAAACGTTTATTTTGTACCGCACTCTCAAAACAATTCCGTTGTGACAATCAACGTTTTCACAACCGAATTGATTCGGTTGCTGCAATCTCGTAATTTGGTTTCCCCAACCGAATTCAATTGTGGCGACTAATAATTCGGTTGTCACAATGGAATTGTTTTGAGAGTGCTGTAGTTTATTTAGCGATATAACCTTTTTATCTTCCAGGTAATAAATTAGCAACATCAGCGAATTATCTTCCTAGGGAGTCGCTTTAGTATTGTCTGCAAACATTGCTTTCGGGTAACAGTTGTTCCAGACGGAACTTCCGCAATACGAAATTGCTATTGTCGGCAATAAATGGTTTCTTCCAGGCAATATAATCGAAGAATCTTCTTCGTATTGCCATGCTTGCTGGGCAGTTTATAAAATTAAATATATTAAATTACTGATAGATCTACTTATGTATGAGTTAAGGTACGAATATAATAAATTTTAATTTTCACTTTATGTGCATTCGTTTAAAACCATAATAAAGCCATATAAGTTTATACAAGTAAATTTAAAAACAACAAAGTGTGAAATATTTAAAAATATAATAACATTATGCAAACACAACAAAAAAATTAAACAACAACACAATCCTGCTCTATTTAAAGTTGTTTGAAATATGAGTGTTTCCAAAACACTCGTATAATTCCTTAAACAAAGTTCAATAAAACGTCGATTAAAGCGTTGTCCAGAAAAAATCCAATCAATCCATATCCAGTACCCATTAAAGATGGACTTCTTTTGTTAAGCAGGGAGTCAAACTACCGGTTGATATGAGATCTGCGTTGTCATCGTTAATTTTGTTCGAAATTTTTGTATAAGCAAACGCGTCTTGTTTTCGGCTTTCTATTTCATTAATGGAATATCCCATACAAAATGGCCCATATGCTGTTAATTAGTTTTTTCCCCTGTATTTTTTCACGTATTGCTGTTTTTGTGTAGTCATAATGAAAAATATGGAAATGAATGGATTAGTTTTAGTATAGATTTCATAACCATTGCAATAATAAGAGTATGAGTACATGTATCTAACTAAGCAGATTAATGTTTAATCAACCAGTGGCAGAACGGTTTATTATCGATGGAAAAAATCAAAAAAAAAAAAATCTAATAATTGAAAACTATTAAAATCCAAAGCGATTTATATGTAAAAAAAAATACATTTATTAGACAGACCATATAGAAAAACATATACACAGGCGATTTAAATAGTGAATTCTTTTTCAAATCAATTCGAATAAAGAATTTATATTATTTTACATATTTAATGAATTCATCAATAAGTCTAAAGGAACCGAAAATTTTTTATATGTTTCTGTCTAATATGTATCATTTTATTTCACTGCTTCTCACAATTCTTTTCACAAAGAATTACCATTATTTTTCATTACGTACCCAGCAAAAAAAAATTTAAGTAATGCTTTACAAACTGCTTCTTTCACTGCTTCACAAGTATCCGTTAGTGTATTTTTACTGTTTTTTTAGAAGTAATTCTGAACAACTTCAAAAAATCACTTCTTTAATTTCTTACAAAGTTACCCAGCAAACAAAGATGATCATTAATGACTCACAAATGAGCTCCAAAAACATAAACATTTTTCCACTTTTTCCTACGAAAGAAGTCCGTCCAAAAAAGCCCCGTGTGTACTCAGAAATGACTCAGAAAAAAGAACGTATAAAATCGAAATTTTCCTCATAAATTTAAATGATTTTGTAATCTTTTTTGAGTCCGAAAAATGAACCCTCATTTTGAGACAGCTTTTTTGATTGTAGAGACAACTTTTTGGGTTGTTTTCTGAGGGGTTATATTTTTTACAAAAAAAGAGTGTTTTCAAAAAAACAATAATCATTTCTATGAGCTATTTAATAATCTTATTTATGAGCGCTCCAAAGTTGCTGGCTGGGTAGTATATTTTTACAGATTTTTAAGAATTACTTCTGAACAACATCCAAAGAATTACTTAAGTATTGTTTCTAAAGCATAATTGCTCTAACAGTGGTCCTTAAAAGTGATTCGATTCCAGAAGGGACCAATATTTTTTAATTTTTTTATATTTTTATTTTTTTTATTTTTTAACATTTATAATTAATTTGTTTAAATTCAATAATTTGTAAATTTTTAAAATATATAAAATAAAATGATGAAAAATTGTTTTTTGTGCGCTTATGAAAATACTACTGAAAACAGTACTGAACTGCAGAGCAACTTTTGCATTTGTTTAAAAAGTACTTTTTTTTAAGAGAATAAAACACAATAGTTTTTTTTTTATTCACTGGATTTATTTTATTTTGTTAAAAAAATTCATATTTGGTTTTTTAATTTTCAAAATTTATAATTTTTATCAAAATCTGCTACTTATTCGGCAATATAATTTGGAAGAAAATTATTAAATTTTGTAAAAATGTGAACACAGGAATTGAAATAAGCTAAATCCGAAATGGATTTAAAAAATAAATAAATCCGTTTTGGATTTAGCTTAATTTTATTCCATTTTCGCAAAATTTAAATTTTTTATTTCACATTATATTTGGGAATAAGTGCTTGATTTGGAGAAAAATATAAAATTTTTAAAATTAAAAAACAATATGTGGATTTTTTAACAAAATAAAATAAATCCAAAAATAAATCTACACCGAAAAAATTTCTCAGTTACTGGTTACTAAATTTTCAACTGATTCTCAGGTGAAATACCCCTTACTGAGTATCAGTTGGAAAAATTAATTGTAAATAACTAAATTGTCAGTTGTTAATTATGTCAACTCGAAGTCAGTTAATAAGAACGATATTTAAGTTAAAATTTAAAAAATTTTCAATATAGTAATTAGCAACCATTTTTTAAAAAAATGGACATTTATTGCAATTTTGACAAATTAAAAGAGTTTTACAAAATAGATTTAACATTTTAATAATAAAATCATATGACAACATTCAACTTTTAATTTGTTAATGCATTTGAGAAAAATTTTCCTTTAACATTAATTATATGTCGTACGAACAGGCACACAACGACCAATTATTGTAGTACAGCTTCTGTTAATCCGTCTACGATTCTAAGTTCAACTCATTTATCTTTGCATTTCTTCCTTTCCTCTATAAAGTAAAGTATTAAAATTTTTCTTTAATTAAATATCAAACTTATCTTCAGAATTTTTTTTATTCTTGTCTGTTTTTCACACAGCGTACTCCAATTTTCACGGGGTTTCACTAAGCCGTTACTCTTAGTGTGGCTTTGTGCGCTTTTATTACGAAAATCAAAGAAATCAAAATGAAATTTGTTAAAAAATTATTATGTACTCGATATGTTCAAACGATATTTGACAATTTTAAATTTATATTTACAGGGTAACAAAAAATATTTGACTGAAATGTTGGTTGATAACGTCTACCCCAGTTAATTTAAAATTTTTCTGTTCTAACTGAGAAATTTTTTAACTGAGTAACCGAGATATTTTATCGGTGTAGTGTTTAAAAAAAAGGTCAACTTTCATATCAAACAATAGTTCAGCGGTAGACAGCTAGACTAGCAATCATCAGGTCGCAAGTTCGATACCCGGTGGCGGCAGTAAAAATCTTTTGTAAAATAAAAAAATATAATTTTTTTCCGAAGAATTTTTTTAAACTTTTAATTGGTGAAAAAGAGCTTCCTCTGCACTCCTTCAAAAAGTACTGAAAAAATGTTGAAGTGGGTGTACTCTTCTCCTATAATAACCCGAGTAAAAAAATTTATATATAATCATATGTGGCATATATTACAATATATAACTATACATGTCGTTATGTATATCAATATATGATTATATATGACGTTTTTTCCTGAATTTTCTTTTTATTATGTCATATATAACTGCATCTAATTATATATCGGTCGTTTTAATATTAAATATGGTATATATGATTATATATAACATAGCATGGCTGATCTTATTGTATATATAGTCGGGTCATTCCATCTCAAATCGAGCAATGGTTGGAATCGACCTCTTTCGATTTGGATGAATTTTGGTCAGAACTTTTCTTTCATCATATAACGAAGTTTTGCCAAAGGAAAAATTTTTTTTTTCGAAAGTTATGCAATATTTAAAACCCGACTAAAAAAGATGTTATATAATCATATATCACCATATATAAACCAATATATACGTCCATATCTAATTTGATCCGAATATTGGAATATATAATTATATCAAGCGAGATAAACATGTTATCTCACCTGATACAATTTGATCCGAAAAATGGGTCTATCTAACTGCATCAAATTATATATAAATACATATAATTTGATGAAGATTTTCAAAGAAAATTTTAGTAAATATTATTGGGATCACTTATTTCATTCATATTAAATCCAATGCTTAATGTTTAGAACAATTTTTGCTAATAAACTTGGAAATAGGTGACAAAATAAAACATTACAAAAATTTCTCGGAACAACTTTTTCTAGGTTAGAGTTTTTATCTTTCTTTTATAAGAAAGATAACTGAATAACTGAATTAACTAATTAGAAATTTATTGATTCAGTTCGAGGCCAATTTCCTTATTATGAATTAATATAATGAGTACTTTTTTTTTTTAAAAACTGCTATTTTTCTTCATCAGGATACTCTCCTGACAAATACTTCACAGAATTTTTGCTTTCAAAAAACCTCTACACTTTCAGGAATGAAAAGACGATCGTTTCGGGGATTACGCCACCACTTTCTAAAGAAAACTGATGAAGGGGACCTGGAAAATCCCCGAAACGATCCTCTTTTCATTCCTAAAAGTGTAGAGGTTTTTTGAAAGCAAAAACTCTGTGAAGTATTTGTCAGGAGAGTATCCTGATGAAGAAAAAAAAAACAGTTTTTGAAAAAAGTACTTATTATGTTAATTAATAATAAGGAAATAGTCCTCGAACTGAATTAATAAATTTCTAATTAATGAATTAAAAAGGTCGAAAAAAACAAATTTCATTTTTTTAAATAAAAATTAAAAACCAACATGATAAAAAATTAACTTTCACAATTAATTTTTTTTAACGGAAAAATAAATGAACTTAAACCATATTTATTTCAACATATGTTTGTCTAATTTTTAAATTTAAAAGTAAAAATAATTATTTCGACCTTTAATTCCACAATGAAAAAAAAAATTCCTTTATTTATTTCTTTAAAATAATTTTGAGTTTAATAAAGAGTATTTCGCTAACTATTTGGAAAATATATGTTAAATTCAATTATAAACATTTATTTATATGTCAAAGTGCAAAATTCAAAACCAGATCCACAATTTCGGAGTGTTTTTTTAATTTTTATAGTGCAATTAAACTTTATAAAATTTTGTATAATTAGACATCATGTCAGATAAATTTATACATAAAATTATTACAATTTTATATTAACTTTGTTATATATTTTGATATAAGATTGTTTAGAGAAGCTTATACGCCATTATATATAATTATGTATAAACTATATTTGCAGATCTCTTAATATATGCCTGGAGACCAAATCGCATATGATTATATATAACGTCATATCAAACATATTTATAAAACCAAAGTGTTAATATAAATGTATATGGTCATATAAAGCACCACATATAAACATTTATAATTATATCAAATCATATAAGATTATATGAAAACTTTTTTAGTCGGGAATTTAAAAAAATGTCATAATTTTTCTAAATTTTTTTATTCTCTTTTTTTTAAGTTGAATCTTAATGAAAAAAATGTTTGATTGCAAATAATGAGAGCAACAACTGTAATTTCAGTAGAATGAAGTTATCCGAAATTCTAGCAGAAAACACACCAATCGCCTCGCATTGCATTCGAATACTGATCAAAGAAATTTATCGGGAAATGAGAAGACAATGCTCAGAAGACGAAAGCATTTTACTCCTACAGCACTACCTGCTCGTTTCTTTTGACGTGAAAATATTCTCTTTCAATCCAACAACTGTAAAACAAATTAGTTGTTGTCTATCTTTGAAGGGTGTAATAGGAAAAATGGGAAATAAAAAAGTTCCATTCTGTTATATTTTAACACGACATTGTATGGACAAATTTTCCATTGTTCGGAATAGTATTCAGAATTCAACATTGAGTAAATCAAATAATTATTTCGAATATCTGTCAAAATACACACTCATTCACACAATCGCTTATGTGCTAAATGATTTTTATATAAAAAACGCACGCACACATACCTAAACAATTTTTAAACTCATACATAGAAAATACTATGGTAAGTAGAACATACAAATAGAACAGTGATTGTGATATTATTATGCAAATTCTTTGCAAATTGCAATTAATTAAAAACGATTAGTGAGTGGATTGAAATGGTTGCATTTAACAAAAAATTAAATAGAAAAAAAACTATTTAAATGGAAAAGTGATTTTCAAAATTCATTCACACACACATACACAACCAATCCACATCAATAAATCTATGTAAAATTTAAACTTAAAGAGAGTTATAGAAACACTAACAGTTGAAACTCTGCGGTTTTGTCATAATAAAAGTGACACGATAAAATATTTTGCAACAAAAAAATCCAACAAAAAAAAAATACATACCTACTAAAGGCTGAGTTACCCAACCGTAAACGTATCTGTAACGAATCAGCTGTTTCGATACCACAAGAAGAAATGTATACGAATGGTTACTAACACGTAAATGTAAACGAACTTGCCGGATCATTCTGTTGAAATCAGAATTTTCTATCCGGCATCGAAACAGCTGACTGATTTTAGTCGGAAAAAAATATGAAATGAATAAAGAAAAATGATTCAAACAACAAATAAGGAATAAAAATTAGCAAATAAATGGAAAAATTTAGAATAAAATATAAAACCACATGAAATAGATGCTAAATAGTAATGTCGTTTACGATAATCTATAAGTGTACTTTTTAGCTACGGCACGGTACAGTTACATCACATATACGTTTACGGTCCCATAATCCGCCCTTAACAACTTACACAAATTACAAGGGAGCAGCAATAGGCAGTAAATGCACACAGTAAGTAGATGCACATCTATATGCAATTTGTGATCAAAGATCACATCTTTTTGATTGTAGCTACTTTAATAGCAATTTAGTTATCAACGAGTTGTCAGGCAAAGTGATTGTCATTTACGGTTGATGTTGAACGTTTTAAATTTCGAATTTAAATAATAATACCAACTAAAAAAAAAATAACAAGCATTATGTCGCAGCAATGGAAATCTAAAGTGGCTGTTATTACGGGAGCATCAACGGGTATTGGAGCTAAAATTGCCCTTAAATTAGCAAATGCTGGTGTTATAGTTGTTGGTTTAGCACGACGCACTAAACTAATTGATGTAAGTTGAAAATTTATAATAAAAACTAACTAATTATATGGGTTAATTGGTGATAGTAAAATTTTTAAATATTTATAAAGGAATTTATAAGTCGTTAGTTAATGTATGGTGAATCTCATACTACTTCAACTTAACTAAACTCAAAAAAATAAACATGTAAAAATAGCACAAAAAAAACTACTAAAAGTTAGTTAGAAAAAACTGCTGAAATTAGCAATTTTTTTTTCTAAATACCAATAAAAATTAATACTAGTACATAGAACAGCAAAAATAATCTGCTATTTTCTGCAGTTTCTTCTGCAATGTCATTTTCAGCCAATTTTTAGTAGTTTTAAATAAAATTGTTAAAGACATTTCTCTATTAGTGTATGAAACAAAAGAAAATATCAGGAAATAATATGCACTCAAAAAATTTTGTCAGAAGAATATACTGAAAATGACAGTTAAAACAAACTTAAATGCAGTTAAAGTGGTGACAAAGGTATTTACCTTTAAAAAAACTAAAAACGTTGTTATTTATAACTGTTCAAAAATAACTAACAAAAGCATTAAAAACAACTAACAATGTCGTAAAATTAACTGACAAAATTTTATTACCAAAATTTTAAAACAACTGACAAAATAGTTGAAAACTACTGTTTTTTACAGTTAATTATTTTGGTATTATAAAAATATTATTTTAATATAAACAAAAATGTTTTTCTTTCGATTAGAAAAATATGAGTAATTTAAGTTTTGAAAAGTTCCAAACGGTTCTTCAGTTATTATGATTTTATGCATTGGACGTACAATAGAAGTTTCCGATTTTTTATTTGCAAACTAGAAACATTTAATATATCAATATTAAATATAAACTAAACAAGAGTTTTTAAAATTCAACCAAATTTTTTTGTTTTTCAAATAACTATCAAAAATAACTATTTAATGTAAAAATACTGTTTTGGAGTTGTATATTATGATATTAAAAATAACTGCTTTAAACAACTGTTACGAAATTGCAGTACTTTTCGGTAGTTGGTTTCTTAAATAACTGTCATAACAATTGTTTTGTATTTTTCCATAAAATAAACAATTAGAGTTAAAAACAACAACGAGTTTTTCTGGACGAGTTTTAAAGAAATTTTTCAGTAAACTAATGAAGTTTTCTTCACAATGTAAATGAAAAATTTCTTAAATTTGATGAAAAAGCTTCATATATTTTATGAATGCAGTTTTAATGAAACTTTTTCATTGAGTGTATGAAAGTTTTAGTAACTAAAATGAAATTTTTCACAAAATTTGATGAAAAATTCCATTAACTCAATGAAAAGTTTCAATGGACGAGTTCCAGTGCAACTTCATTGGTTTTATGCAAAAATTCATTAATATCATGCAGATAATTCTCTCAGTGTGCCACGTAGGAACTGTCAAACTTTGTTGAGCGAACAAAACAACAACAAATTTTTGGATTAACTATTGTAATAATTAATTCATAAACCGTCAATATGAAACCTACACTCATAGAAAAAATTCTGTAAAATTTTAGTTAAAACTACTAAAAATTAGTAAAAAATTATGCTCCAAAAAAAAAACTGCTGAAATTATCAGATTATTTTTGCTATATATTAGTAAGATAGGAACAGCTAAAATAAAACTGTTAAATATACAGAATTTTAGTTATATTTGAGTTAAATTTTTCTGAATAGAAAATAACAAATTAACCTGTTAAATCAGAAAAAAATTTTGTTAAATAATTAGTAGCCTAAAAATCACAAGAAAATTGAAAATTTTCAAATTTTTTTTCGAGATTTTTTAAATGCAAATAAAAATCGAGCCTTTTGAAAACAGCAGTTTACAACTTTTTTTTAGCAAATATTTCCGGATAGACTGATATTTGCATTCAACAAAATTTAGCTCAAAAATAACAACAATTTTGTAGATACAACAATTTGTTTTTGCTATTTTTAGGTTTTTTTTTTTAATTAATAACACTATGGAACATTTTTGGGATTATTGTCTGGGGGGTGAGAAATTCCAAGTCAGGGTGATGGTACTAGGTCAGTATAGTAAAACCCTCAAAGGGTTTGGCGTTCGTATGTGTCATTTTTTTTTATGACCTTTTAAATTTTTTCCTTATCTTGATGTTTTTTCGCTTAGTTGTAACTCGAGAACCACTTGTCCGATTTTGATGAAACAAATTTAGAAAAATTTGTGGAGAAAAAAAAATATTTTTTTGCCTAAAAATTAAAATTTTTTATGAATTTAAAAAAAAAAAATTTTAATTTTTAGGCAAAAAAATATTTTTTTTTCTCCACAAATTTATTTTTACCGGCAAAACTGTTGATTATAAAGAAAAATGTTATATGAACGGATTAAAGAAATTGTAATTCTAAATTTTTCTAAATTTGTTTCATCAAAATCGGACAAGTGGTTCTCGAGTTACAACTAAGCGAAAAAACATCAAGATAAGGAAAAAATTTAAAAGGTCATAAAAAAAAATGACACATACGAACGCCAAACCCTTTGAGGGTTTTACTATACTGACCTAGTACCATCACCCTGACTTGGAATTTCTCACCCCCCAGATTGGCTGTTGTACTGTGTAATAAAAAGGTCGAACAAACTAAACAACATATTTTTAGGCTACTAATAGTTATCAAAATTTTCTGCAAATTTTACAGCACAATTAGTTATTTTCAATTAACTAAAAGTTAAGTTAAATATGACTAAAATTCTGTAAATTTAACTGTTTTATTTTGCTGTACTTATTTTACTAGTAGTTAGCAAAAAAAAAACGTCTGCTAATTTAACAGTATTTTTTGCAGCATCATTTTTAACTAATTTTTAGTTGGTTTTTCTGCTGTTTTTATAGATTTATTTCTATGAATGTAATTTTTTCGTTAAAAATTAAAAACAAAATGTGCTATTAGCCTAGTATGAAAATATGCTGAGTCGACATTTTACGAATATGTAAGCTTTAATGCAGTAAGACATAATTAGTAAAAATACACCATCCACACACTCACAGAAATAAACGTTTAAAAATATCGGAGAAAGCTTATTTTAAAGGATAGTCAAAAACTACCTTGCAAAAAAAAAACTGCTGAAATAAGCATATTTTTTTTGCTGATTAGGTACTACTAAAATAAGAACATCACAAATAGAACTGTTAAATTTAAAGAATTTTAGTTATATTTGCGTCAACGTTTAGTTAATTGCAATTGACAAATTTTACAGTAAAATCTGCATGAAATTTTGCTAAATATTAGTAAACTAAAATTTGCAAAAAAAAATGTTTTTTTTTAGTTAAATTTATTCGAATGAAAATGGCAATCGATTCTGTAAAAATAAGCAGAAATATTAGCTTAAAGAATAGTAAACTGCTGATTTCAGAAGGCTCAATTTTTATTTGCATAAAAAAACTCAAAAAAAAAAACTTTGAAAACTTTAAATTTTTTTGTTATTTTTTAGCGTAACACAAGCAAAATTATTTGCTGATTTTAGCAGGTTAAGTTGTTATTTTCTATCAACAAAAATTTAACTCATATATAACTAAAATTCTGTAGATATCTTACAAATATATTGCAAAAACGAGTAAAAAGGTTAAAGTCGGGCATGCCGACTAAACAATACCCTACACCAGTCTGGTTAAAAGCCAACTAATGTTTGGATCCGAAATTCGAATGGGTTAAAATGGGACTTGTGTCAAAATTTTCTATAATGTGAGTCAGCGAACCAAATTTCATTAAAATATCTTAATATTTGCGACCTGCAGTTTGTAACCAAGCCAATTTTGGGGGGACCCTTATATGGGCACTAGGTCTAAACATGGACCGGTGTTAACCAAAATCAATATGCTTCGTCATTGGGCTGATATAGGTCGGTATACCAAATTTCATCAAAATATCTTAATATTTGCGACCTGCAGTTTGTAACCAAGCCAATTTTAGGGGGACCCTTATATGGGCACTAGGTCTAAACATGGACCGGTGTTAACCAAAATCAATAGGCTTCGTCCTTAGGCTGCCATAGGTGGGTGTACCAAATTTCATCAAAATATCTTAATATTTGCGATCTGCAGCGTATAAACAATATAATTTTGGTAGGACCCTTATATGGGCACTAGGTCTAAACATGGACCGATGTTCACCAAAATCAATAGGCTTCGTCCTTGGGCCAACGTAGGTCTGTGTACCAAATTCCTTCAAAATATCTTAATATTTGCGACCTGCAGCGTATAAACCATATAATTTTAGTAGAACCCTTATATAGGCACTAGGTCTAAACATGGACCGATGTTCATTAAAATTAATAAGTTTCGTCATTGGGCCGACATAAGTAGGTGTACCAAATTTCATCAAAATATCTTAATATTTGCGACCTGCAGCGTATAAACAATATAATTTTGGTAGGACCCTTATATGGGCACTAGGTCTAAACATGGACCGATGTTCACCAAAAGCAATAGGCTTCGTCCTTGGGCCAACGTAGGTCTGTGTACCAAATTTCTTCAAAATATCTTAATATTTGCGACCTGCAGCGTATAAACCATATAATTTTAGTAGGACCCTTATATGGGTACTAGGTCTAAACATGGACCGATGTTTACCAAAATCAATAGGCGTCGTCCTTGGGCCGACATAAGTCGGTGTACGAAGTTTCATCAAAATATCTTAATATTTACGACCTGTAGAGTGCGCACAAGAATGAATGGACAGACAGACAGACGGACGGACGGACAGACGGACATCGTTAAAACGAAATAAAAAAAATTCTAAGCCGATCGGTATACTATAAGGTGGGTCTAGGGCCAATATTTTTTGGTGTTACAAACATCAGCACAAACTTATAAAACCCTGACCACATAGTGGTGTAGGGTATAATAATCTGCTAATTTTCTGCAACATAATTATTTTTTACTAATTTTTAGTAGGTTTAACTAAAAGTTTTACAGATTTTTTTCTATTAGTGTAGAAAAAACAGTTTACAGTACAATTATTTCATTCATATTTGTGGTGTTACAGTGCACTGTGAGATGAATTCAAAATAAATATACCTACATATAAACCATAAGCTATTCCATAGCTATTCCACGGATCCCATATGTAAAAAGTGTCTATTCTACAACTGATTCTTTGAAACAACAGTGAATATTAGGTTTCTCTACAAAAAAAAATTTTTTTTGAGTTATGGACCGAGCTACAACCTGGAAATATTTATTCGGGTGTCCCCCTAAAAATAAAGATCATCGGATATCGGGAAGGCGTTCCGCATCGGCCCTGAAATTTGAAAAACGGATTAAAAACATTGAAATTTTAAAACTAATTCGAACATTAAAGAATCGTGATTCAGAGAGAATTGTCTTTGTATTAAAGCAATAAAAACTTAAATCGGTTATAAAACAGCCGAGTTATTACTGAATTGACTTTGGTGCTCACCTAATGTAAATAGTTTGTCTAATACGTTAATTTTCTTATTTCATATTTATCTAAAGGATCTTAATAAGGAAGTTCAAGGTGAAGGTAAAATTCACGCATATCACTGTGACTTAAATAATGTAACCAGTATATTGGAAGCCTTCACTTGGATACGCAAAGCATACACATCGATCAGTATATTGATTTGTAATGCTGGAATTATAAAAGCAAACTTTTTAACAGGTTTGTCATAAAGTGAAATCGTAATAATTTACTATTTAATAAAACTAATTCGTTCATTTTAGAATCATCATCTGAAGAAATAAAGGAATTATATGACTTAAATGTATACGCAACAACTATATGTTTACGTGAAGGTTTAAAGCTTATGCGTACAACCGCACAACCAACGAAGGGGCATATAATTGTTATGAATAGGTATGTATGTGCTAATTAACATCCTGTTTTTATAAAGCGAAAGGAAATATTCCTCCAGAGGAATATGTGTATTTTGTTTTTGTTACAATAACAAAATACACACATTCCTCAAGCGGAATTATTCCGTTCGCTTTATAAAAACAGGGGGTAAGTTTAATTTATTTGGTAGGTGTTTTTTATATTCCGTTAATAAATACATGCGTCCTTGTTATAACAAATTATGAAAGTAAAGCAAGTGTGAAAACTAAGAAGAGTCCTCGTTCTCCCTGGATTAGGCAACGGCTATAGGGTCCGAGATAACCTTACCAAAAGCAAGAAGAGTGCCCGTTAAACAGCGGTCATAGTGTCCAAGATATACTACAATCGGTCAAGACCGTCACCTCGAACTGGTGTCCCTATTACTCCGAATAGTCCTCTATTACACTGAATAGTTCCACCAATAGAACTAGAACATACGTCCGTACCGGGCCCCCGACCAACTTAGAATCATTTCTCGCACACTCGGCATAGGAAACCATGTGAATCTTCCATTTTAGTTGTGGAACATTTTAACCTTCTAACTCTTCAATTAAAGGAACGTTTTTGCCCCTTTTAAGAAGGGACAAAAAAAGAGCCGTAAGTTGAAGAGCTTGAAGGTTATAATATTCCACAAAAATGTTTCTTGTTGTATTTTACATAAGTTCGCTGAACACATCCTGCATCTAAAATGGAAGATTCACATGGTTTCCCCCTAAAATCCAACTTTGTTGGACATTTGGGCGCCAATTCTGATTAGAGATTAACCCTTATACACATTTGAAGTTTTGACTTATTTCTGGCATTGAAGTTAAATTTTCAACTTTAATGTCTTCAGAGACTTATAGTAGAATGCCCATAGGGTCTGCAGCATCATTTTTAACAATGTTAAGACTGATTTTTTGTACGCGAATATCCCAAACAATAACTTTTCTTTATCAGGCATGTGAAGAATATCGAAAATGAAAACGATCTGATTTTTTATTTCCTAATTTAGATGTTCTGAGTCAAATAAATCGATAAATAATAATCTGAAACCAATTTTATTTTCGCGAAACTAGTTATTACAGATTGAAAAACTGTTCGTTTTCGATTTTCATCACAGCCGTGTATATTTAATTTATTTCCATTCAACTTTATAGTCAATAACTTGTACACTATACGCAAAAATAAACTTTAATAAATCACAGAAATAAATGAATTAAATTACCCCGGCTTAAGTATATCGAGCCCTAACCGCAAAAGTAACATAAGCGACATTTTTTTCGAAATCGACTTATTAATGAAAAACGATGCAAAAGTGTCGTACTCATCAACACACAAAATAATAAAAGTTAAATATTTTTATATACAGAGATAACGCAAATTCAATAATATCGTAAGCGACACTCATCTTTTTGCTTTACTGCAAAAATAACGTATAACTGCTGTTTTCGAAAGTCTCGAGTTTTATTTGCATTTAAAAAAAAAAAAAATCGAAAAAGAAACTTCGAAAATTTTAAATTTTTTTGTAATTTTTTAGGCTACAAATTATTTAGCAAAGTTTTTTGCTGATTTTAGCAGGTTAATTTGCTATTTTCCATTAACAAAAATTTAACTCAAATATAACTAAAATTCTGTATATTTAACAGTTTTAAATTTGCTTTTCTTATTTTACTAGTATTTAGCAAAAAAAAAATCAGTTTGTTAACTTTATTTTAAAATTGCTAAAAAGAATGAAATTTTTAGACACTGTCATTTTAAATCTGGCGACCATTTCTGGATAAAAATAATGCAAGACTTAAGGAAATTTTGTAGAATTTCCAATAATATATAGTTTGTACAGATCCGATCAGGAATCGCTAAATTTTACTATGTAATTTGATAACATGTCGATGTAGATAGTTTTTCATTGAAAGCCACGCCCACTTAAAACAAGTGACAAAGTAAAAAAACAGACATTACGTTAAAATTCTGCGTAATATGATAGACCACATATTTGCCTTTCGGGGCGAATTTAGCCAATATTTTGATCTTTAAAAATAAAAGGAACAAGAATAAAATTTAAAAAAACTTGAATCGTTCCTATTAAATTTTCCACCACTGTATGTACATTAGACCGTACCCCAAAAAAAAGTTCGCCGTACACCCTCCAATATGAAATATTTTTGCAAGGCAATTTCAAAAAAAAAAAAATTTTGCCGAACGTAGGGGTCGCCTTTTTTAATTTTTCGTTATAGCTTCGGCATTTAAAGACGGATTTTAAAGTGTGATATATCGATTTTTTGCCTCGAGGAGACCTCCTTGCAAAAATACTTCATATTGGAGGGTTTACGGCGCACTTCTTTTTTTTTTTTTGCCTGTAAGGTGGTACGGTCTAATCTACATGAATTTAGAACCGCGGCAGAACTAGAAACGTATTTTTAATGCTATTTTTTTACCCCTTACAAAAGTGCTATAAAAGAAGGCAGAGTAGAGTGTGTGATGTTGTTTGATTTTTGTTATAATTTATTACTATAATAATTGTTATAATAATTGGGACACAAAAAATCCTGCCATAACCCCACAATAAAAGATGCTTCCAAAAATACAGAGAATATGAAGATGTATATTAATTTCCCATAAAAAAAATTGTAAGTAATGCTTTACAAACTACTTCTTTCACTGCTTTACAAGTATCCGTTAGTGTCACTTCTTTCATTGCTTCCAAAGTATCCGTCAGTATATTTTTACAGATTTTTTAGAATTACTTCTGAACATCCAAAAAAATCACTTAAATATTGCTTCTAAAGCATAATTGCTTTAAAAGTGATCCAAAAAATTGATTTTGGTATTTGTAAACAGATGATCGCGGGTTCGATTCCTGGAGGGACCAATATTTTTTTAATTTTTTTTTTTTTTTTTTTTTATTATTATTTATAATTAATTTAAAATCTTAAATTCAATATTTTTAATTTTTCAATTTTTATGCGCTTATGAAAATAGTACTGAAAACAATACTGAATTATAGTGCACCTTTTGCACTTGTTTAAGAATTACTTTTATTGAAGAGAATAAAGCATAATATCTCGCAATGACAAAGTGGTGTTTTTATGAACTTGCATATCCATAGGCGTACCTAGACCCATTAATGTTCGGCTATTTATTTGCACATTCTCAAACTCTTAACTTTCGACATTATGCTTACAATTTTTTCATACAAAAAAACTTTTAAAAATGGATCCCTCCCTTCCCATAAAATTTCCTTAGCAAAATCGCCATGTTTTTATAGAAAACTCTGAAAAGCTATGTATAAAAACTGCGTTCGATGAAATTAGTGCACGAATAAATACAAATAACTTTTGAACTTGTTGACATACCCGAGTAAAAAAGTTCATATATAACAATATACTTTTTAGTACAAAAATACACATTAACATATAGTAATATAAAATGGTTCTGCATCCATATGTATTCATATATTATAATATCTTTTAAATATTTCCCGAAATTTTCTTATGTATAACCATATAAAATCATATACCAAAAAATGTGTTACTGTTAATGATACACATAACTATAAATAATCAGATATGGTTGATCGCATAAATTGAGGTTTAATATACAATAAGATATAACCCAATAAATAATCACATATAAACCCAAATCGAAGAAATTTTCTAATTCATTTTAGATATAATTTAATATAAACCTTTATCAAAAAAATTTCCAAGTTGTTTTACATATAACTTTATATGGTAAATTATCAAAGATATTTTATAAGTCATTATTTTTTTTTATCTCTATAATTAATAGTCTCTGATTTTACGTACAATGTGCTTATGTTGTTTTAAAAAGAAATTCAAATAACATGGTTGTTATTTGAATTTCACTTTCAAAATTCAAAGTGTCTAACTTTTTTCTTTGTACACTGTACATCTAGATCATCAATTGTAGTGCTTTTTCTACTGCTTCGGCATCTCTTTTTTTGCTGGGTACCTAAGAATTATATTAAGTTCAAACTTTTTGATGATTTCTGAAAATGTATATATTGCACACTTAAAAATAATAATTTGTTTCGAAATTAAAAACAATCGTTTTTCATTGTAAGGCATTTGTCGTATGCGCCACATTTCAGTCTATCTGCCTGCAACAGTGATGTCAAAAAACGTAAGTGCCAAAATACATACAAGTTTTAAATAAAGCTTAATTTACGCTACAACCAGAAACTCGTAATTTTAAAACACTTTAGTTTTTGATTCATAATTTGTATGGAATTTAATACTACATTTACACTTAGCCAAAAACTAGTAGTTTTTGAAAACTACTTGTGGTTTTCTGTCAAATTCCATACGAATTTTGAATCAAAAACTGAAATTTTTTAAAACCTAGTAGGTTTCGTTGTAGTGTAAATTGGGTTTAAAAAGCAAATACAAGTAGTTTTCAAAAACTACTAGTTTATCGTTACGTGCAAAAGTAGTATAAAATTTAAAAAAAAATAAATTTGATTTTTGTCGCTTACGTTATTTTTGTGGTTAGGGCTCGATATGGTGATAATATATTAACTATAGTGCCATATATAGATTTACTCTGTAAGAAAACAACATTCAGAATACAAAATACATGATAATAAGAAATAAGTACAACATCAATACATTTCTGTTTAACACTACTACTTAAAAATTCCTTAAGCTTCTTTTCTTTTAATAAAAATCCAACCACATCAAGGATTTTTAAGTAAGTGCCAACTAATTGCAGTGTGCAGGCAGGCTGGCTGGCAGGTGAATGAAAAATAACATGACAGATTTTAAAACCACCAAAATGCGTGCATATATAGTGGTTGATAAAATTTGATTAAAATTATGGCATTGATGCTAATGGTTTGTAGAATGACACAATGAACAAGGGAATAACGAACATGAAATAGACTTACGGCCGCCGGGATCAACTAGACATAATACACACATGCATTCAATGTGAACAATCTAACTGATAATAACATTGATATTTACCACAATGCACTTTGCACTCCAAGCATTATCTTTTATCTTTAGCCTCACAACAACCAAAAAAAATGGGGAGCAAAGCATCGCATAGACAATGTAGATAGAACATTTGCCAAAAATAAAACACCTCCTAACTTCTGCTAAAAACCCAACATACAAAAAATGTGTATAAACGTTTTAATATGCCAACCAACACAAAATAGCATTAAATAACACACACATACACACAAGTCTGTTTTGCATGTTTACAGGTAGGAGTGTGTGTGTGAGTGAGTGTTTGCACACAAAAACTGTTGCACTTTTATGCAGTAAATGTTGAATTGCAAAGTTTAAGTAAATAAGGAAAAAATTAAAACGTTAATGGGAGTTTGCGTGTGTGTGTTTGTGTTTCTGTATGTGTGTTGATATTTGTGTTAAACTCATGTTTGTCTCATGGTTTTTAACGATGACTGTATGATGGGTTTTCGTATGTATGTGAATGACTTACAAATTGCATTAATGGCGCCTGTTTGTTTTGGTTTTTGTTTGTTACAATTTAAACATTCACTCATACACAATCATGCATATAAGAGTGACATTTATTTCTTAATATCGGTCTCTTAAGAAATCGAAAAATAAAAATAAAAATCAAGATGGGACACCAGACGTAGGAAGAATACTCGTATTAAAAATTGTTATTCCTCACATTGAAAGAATTATCCCTCATGATATTAATAATACAATTTCATAGAATTTTTTTTCGTAGATTCAATAAAGAATTTGATTATACATATATATAATATTTAATTAATATTATGAAACTTTTCACAACTTTTCTTTCATAAAATTTCATAATTTCATAAAAAAAATTCATTGAGTTTCACAAATGACCTCTTCATAAATTTAATAAAAATCTTCTATATGTATGCGAAATTGTTCAATATAAGATTTAACTCTCAAATAGTTTTAAGCAACCATAAGGCCGGCCGAGTTTTAGTGACGTGCATTACTTTCCATGAAAGCGTTTAATAATTTTTTTTTATAAATTACATGTAGCGCTTCGTTAACTGAATTCCAATTAATTTTTTGAAAACATTAATAAGGAGTTCCATTAATTTACTGAAGCTCATTTCATGAAACTTTTTAATTTAATAAATTCTTTCATTAGATATTTTTTTTATATCCGTAAAATATGCTACAACTTTCTTAGGCTTTTTGCATTTGCTAAATATTTTTCGAGCTGCGCACTCTAGGGTTGCAATTTTCACTCCAGCTTAGCAGCGACAACAACCAACTATAATAAATAATAATAAAAGAAATTGCTTCACAAATTTTATGAATTTATAATTCATTTAATTTGTGAAGGCTGAATGAATAATTCATTGGCGAATTGATATATGCTTATAATGAAGAGTTTTATTAATTTTATGAACTTTGAATAAACATTGACTTTAATGAAACCTGTTTCATAGACTTTATGAAACGTTTCAATGCACGGGTTCCATTGACAATTTGCATTGGAACTATGAAGAAATTCATTACTGAAGTGAAGATAATTCCCTCAGTGTGTGGGTATATATGACCCTATATTTATTAAATATATATGTTCATATATATATAAAGCTCTAAAAGTCCACATAATTTGTTTATGCGATATAACATGTATACAAATTTTGGACTTTTTTCTTTCTAAATTGGCTTTGACATTGAAAATCGGACTTCGTCTTATATTTAAAATTTTTTTTATAAAAAAAACCTTTGAAAAAAATTTTTTTTTTATTTTGAGCGACTATATTTACAAAAATTATTGAGATGTTGACACGCGCTTAAGTTTGAAAAATACGGCACGGAATTAGGCTTAAACTGTGTAAACGGGTTGTTGAAAAATGGAAAAAGTAAAACCGCGAATTGTGCAAAATCTAGAGCCCAATTTAAACAAACCCAGTCAGAAAAATACAAACGGGAAAGCGGTGGCAAAGCACTTTAACAGGTGGTACAAGTACTGGCAAAAAGTGCTTTTCCATTCCCAAAATGATAACATCATTAGACAAAAGGACCGGCTGTTCAAAAAGCGCCGGAAAAGCACTGGAGGAACAAAATTTTTAAACGTTGGCAAAACGCTGGCAAAACCAATAAGTAGGTGGTCTGGAAATATATTTTCCAAAATAAAATTTAGAAAAAGTTCATATGTATTTTTTTTTTTGGTCCTGCCGTGATTTGAACCCAGGCCGTCAGATTCGCAGACGATTGCTCTACCCACTGAGCTAACGAGACATATAATATTTAATGGCTAAACACATAAATGAGTAATAATAGCTGGACAACTACTGGCTGTGCCAAAATGCTAGTACTGGCAAACAATTTTTTGTAACTAGTATGCCAGTGTTGGGAGGGCAAAAAAAAGTTGGTCTTGAAGGAGCTTTCCCACAAACAAAAAAATTGATTTTATAAAACAAAAAAATTTTAAATTAAAAAAAATCCAAAAAAAATTTTTTGCTTGCAACCCGATTTGAACTCGGAACCTTCCGACTACAAACATTTTTTAACGAAGCGTCAGCATTTTTATAAAATCATTGGTTTTCCAGTGGTTTTTGTACGCCTGGTAGCATTGGCTAGGTAGCACTGGATAACCACGGGTTGCAAACCTTGGCATATCACTGTAAGCCAATTCTTTGCCAGTGGTTTTTTTTATAAACCACCGAAATTTTTGTAAAACAAATACTGGTAAAACGCTTTTCGCAAACGCTGGCAAAACGTCCCAAATGAGTGTTCTGCCAGTCATTTATTTTTAATACCCAGTGGTATGCCAGTGCTTGATTTTTTGTACCACTGGCGATTTCTGACTGGGAACTGGTCGAAATCAGAAATTATCCTAAATCCACTACAATATCATTCACATTTTTTTTGTAGAGCAGTGTAATCATAAATTAAAATTTTCGGAACTACAAAACTAAGCGTTCTCATAATGCACTTATATATTGGCAATGAGTTACAAAACCGGTACCTTAAATACTGCATGTCTTTTATAGTCGTTGATGTCGTTAAATGTAGTACCCACACTTGTTGTGTTGTTATCATGTGAGGTTTTTCATGCCAGCTGTCCACCTAAAAAAAAGAAGTATATTGTATCAGTGTCAAACTTACAGTATTTTTGGTCCTATATGATGCGAATAAAAATTGAAATAACTTTGCCAAAAAGTGATCGTAGTAGGCGTCGTTAAATATTGGCAAATTTAGGATTATTTTTTAACATATTATCTATTATCAGGGCAGCGACTTTCGTGCACTTAAAAATCGAAAATATGCACTTAAAATATGCAGAAAACAAAATATGCACTTAAATGGAAATATGCACTAAAAATTCAAAAATATGCACTTAAAACCCAAAAATATGCACTTAAAATCCAAACGCTTAAAACCAAAAAAATGCACTTTAAATTTATCGATTTTTAAAAATCATATTTATTATTCGAGCGTTTGGTTAAAAATTATATCCAATATAAATGTCTAGGTAGATGACAACTTGATGTTTTCCTTCTAGTTAAGTGCTGCGTTAAGGTTTGCAAATTCTTCTTATTATTTATTTTTCATTAAATTTTACTCTTAGTTTAAAAAAATATATGAAGAAAATATGCAATTTAATGAATAATATGCAAAAATATGCAATAAAAATCAAAAAATATGCACTTAAAAGCAAAATATGCAAAAATATGCTTTTTGTTGCAAATTCCTTGATTCGGAAAAGTATTTGGTTTAAATAGTTTTTTTTTTTTACTTTCAAAAAAGTAACTACAAAATCCGTAAAAATAAATGATATTTAGTTTATTTCGTTTTTTGAACTGACCTACACCATTTTCACTTTTATTTCAGAAAATTGCAAATATATTTCAAAATTGTCTAAAATAAAAATGTTTTAAAATTATCCAAAAATATTTTAAAATTGTCCAAAAATATTTTAAAATTGTATAAATATATTTTAAAATTGTCTAAAAATGTTTCAAAATTGTCTAAAATGTTTCAAAATTACCCAAAAATTTTTTAAAATTTTCCAAAAATGTTTAAAAATTGTTTAAAAAAATTTTCGGACAATTTTAAAACATATTTGGATAATTTTAAAACATTTTTGGACAATTTTGAAATATATTTGGAATTTTCTAAAATAAAACTGAAAATGGTGTAGAAATCTAAAAAGGTTTCTTTTTTTTAACAAAACATTTTAAATTAAAATATTAACTGTAGCAGAAAATCCGTATTTATATGTACTTTATTTTCTAAATATATGACAAAAAAAGTTGAAAAATATATTTCTTTCTTTCTTTCTTTCTTTTAACTGTATAATCCTTTAAAAATAAATGTACAGATAACCTTTTAAATACACTACAGTCAGTTACTGTAATAATATTTTCAGTGTATAAACTAAACAAGAATTCTAAAAAAAACGAACGAATTCTTGTAAATAAAATTTCCTTAGGTATCCACTTTTTGTTAAATTAGTATATTTTTTGCTAAATTTAGCACTCGGTTTTTAAAAATTAGTAAAATATTTTGCCGAAATCAGCAACGAAAATTGGTAAATTAGTATATTTTTTGCTAAATTTAGCACTCGGTTTTTAAAAATTAGTAAAATATTTTGCCGAAATCAGCAACGAAAATTGGTAAAAAAAAAATTAGAAATTTATAATGAAAGAATAGCAAAAATTGTTGTTAAAAAAATTGTAATAGAAATCGGTAAAAAAGTAGTAAAGTGTGATGGAAAATTGTTTACAAATCTTTTTACTAACTTTGTTATCTAAAAGAAATATGTCGCTTTTATAGAACTATTAAATTTTCGAATAAACTTTTCGTAAAAAAAAGTGCAAAATTAAAAACAAAAAACACAATTTTTCGCAAAATTTCAATAGAATGAAACACGCCCTTCAATTTGATATTTTGAACGTTTTGACAGCTGTCATAATATTTCCTATATATGAATTTGAAGTTGAAATTTCTCTTTTTTTCACGATTTCGCTAATAAATAACTAACGCCGAACTGAATATCCAATATTTTATTTTATACCTTTAGTGAACATCGCACGCTAATTAATTTATTAAAAAATGTTTGTATTTTCTTTTTAAATTTTAAGAAAAAATTGAAGGATTTTGAAAAGTACAGTAGACGCTCGCAAATTAGGGCTTTCAGTAATTCGAACGTCCAGAAATTAGAATCAATGTTTGCAATACATTAAACGCTCTGAAATTCGAATTTAAAATTCTAATTTCTGAGCGTTTTTTTTTTTTTTGGTTATTTGAATACACAGGAAATCCCCAATTTATTTTTATTCTGTTTGAATAAAGTAAAACTAAAAAGGGGAATCACCAAATTATATATGTTTTTCCCTATTTGTTTTTTTTGTCGCATTTATGTACATTTTTGACTAGTTTATTTGTGAAATTTGATACGCGTGTACATATTATTTGGCAGTCTCTATTAAATAGTGAAAGTGTATCATTAAAATGTTAAATAAACGTAAAAAAACACTTTATCATTGGAAACTAAAGTCAAAATATTAGAAAAGCTTGACAAAGGCGTTCAAGGGAACCGGTTAGCCCTAGATTTTAATGTGACAACATCTTCAACCAGCTACATTAAATCACATAGAACAGCAATATTAAATGCTGTTTCAAACACATATCAGGAGGCAAACAATAAATCTTTGCACAGCGCTGAATATCCAAAAATGGAAAGTCATCTGTATGAGTGGTTTTTAAATCAACGAGAAAAAAAGTGTACATTGACTGGGCCAATATTAAAAGAGAAAGCTAAACAAATATTTAGAGAGGAATATCCCGATAAAGATGAAAATGCATTACGGGCAAGTGATGGATGGTTTACCAAATTTAAGAAGCGACACGGTATCCGTTTTTTAAAAATTTGTGGCGAGATTCTTTCCAGTGATGTTGCTTCAGTCACTCCTTTTATTCATCGATATCGTGCAAAGATCGCTGAGATGGGTTTAATGGAGTCACAAATATATAATGTCGACGAAACCGGATTATTTTTTCGTTGCCTACCAGACAGAACCTATGTCTCTGCTTTTGAAAAAAAAACGCCCCTGGACATAAAATTCAAAAAGACAGAATTTCAGTCCTACTTGGTGCAAACTCTGATGGATCACACAAATTAGTTCCATTGGTTTGGAAATTGGAAAAGCAAAAAAAAACCCAGGTGTTTTAAAAATTTCAATAATCCTCTGCATTACAACTTTTCAAAAAATGCTTGGATGACTTCTCGGATTTTTCACGAATGGTTTCACGGAATATTTATTAAAGAGGTAAACAAAAATATTGATTTCAGGTTCAGTACATAATTTTAAAATTTTTTTCAATTCACAGGTGATCCGCTTTTCTCAGGAAAATAATTTGCCTCCGAAAGCCATTTTGCTTATAGATAATTGCTCCGCTCATACACCCATTGAGAAACTTAAAAGTGACGATGGAAACATAGTTGCATTATTCTTTCCACCAAATGTGACAGCAGCTTTACAACCAATGGATCAAAACCCTATTAAGTTAACAAAGCTCAATTACAGAAGAATGTTTCTTTCTCAGTTAATTGCTGAAGGTGGTGAACTGAAGAATCATTTGAAATCCCATTCGATCCGCAATGCTATATTATTACTGAAACAAGCTTGGGATGCGGTACCACAAAGTGTTATGAAGAAATCTTGGTCAAAGTTCTCCAATTGGGACTCTAACCAATACGACAGCGACGATGACGTGCCAATAGCACAATTGTTGCAAATAGATCAGGACTGTAACGAAGTTATTCAGATAACTCAAGCTCTTTTAAAAAAAATAGCTCCCAACGATTGCATCGGTATAGAAGACATCGACAGATGGAATGAAGATATGTTTGATGACGGATCTGTTTATGTTCTCAGTACCGATGGTGAGTCTTCAGATAGCAGCGAAGACGACGTTGTTGCAGTATCATCAGTTGTCTCTAATACTACAGCCATTGAAAGCGTAAATAATTTAATAAAATGGTGCAATAACAGTGAATTGTTTTCAACTAAGCACATAAGTAATCTTTTGGCTCTCCGTAATGATATTTCGGATTTAAAGAAACCAAAAAAACAAACAAATATAACTGATTATATGTCAAACAAAGATTAGTTGTTAACTTGGCCATTGTTTAATTTTAATTGTTTAATTTTTTTTAAATACAGTTTTTAAAAAAAAATACATGTGATGTAATTGGACTGCATTGCTATGTTTTGTTGCCATTCGTTTTTTTTTTATATTCATATTTTTAATTTAACAAAATACATTTGATGTATTGGACTGAATTGTTGTGTTTTGTTTTCTTGTTTTTATCAAATAAAATTGAATTAAAAAATATTAAAAAGAGTTTTATTTAAGTTTTTGGAAGTAAATTTACTCAATTTTTTTCGAAAAAAAACGTACAGAAATTAGAATAATTCAGAAATTAGAATTGCCTCAAAAACAAAGCGGTTCTAATTTTCGAGCGTCTACTGTATTGATTTTTTTAATACCTAAAAGTCTATAAATCTTAATTATAAAACTCAGATGAAACCATTCAAGTATGTAAACTACATATTTAGGAATCAATACCAACGAAGATTTAGGTAGCTAAAGTGCAAATTCCAAAAAAAAATTACAATTTTAAATTTGTATTCAGATTGAATTTTCTGCAAATGTTTATGCAAAAGTTGTGATTCTTTTGATGAAAAGAATTTATTGGAATATGAACTAATGTCATGTGTTAAGATTTTGCAAACCCGATTGGGAATTTAATCAGATTTACAAAATTAGAAAACAAGTGAAGTTTTCACTTAATATCCAAGATCCTTCACCTAATCAAAATAAGTTTATATTGTTCTAGAAGCCCAAAGCCTATACTTTAAAACAATATTAATAATTATCCATGGTTTATTCAGATATATGAATAAATAGTTAAATTTGTGAATATTGCAAAAAGTAGAGCTAATTTTAAAATTTGGTATTCACATTCGTGATGTTTAGCCTAAAGTCGATTACAATTGATGTGTCGCATGTGCGATACAATTTTAGTGTTACTGTGTAATATATTAAAAAGTAAGCCTTAATTTTCCAATATTTTACCACGCCTACTTCGCCCAATTTTTAGAGAATTTGGAAAATGTATCAAGTATGTAGGAAAATAAATTGTGTAAGTTTGACACTGCTTCTACACACTTTTTCCTATATCGGGGCAGTTGATATAAAAAGCCACATATGAATGCTTCAGTTGCCAAATCGATTAACTCCATAAAGAAAAGTGAAAGCGTCTCAATGAGAAATTAGTATTTGTTTTTTAAAATTTCTGTAAAATTATAAATTTTGGCATTTAGTAGTGTTAATATTTATTATTAGAGAAATTCGTTTTGGATATTATAGAGGCTAGGAGCGAATAAAGTGTTTTGACATTGAAGTTTTATAAAATTCCGAAAGTGGAGTTAATCGATTTGGCAACTGAAACATCCATATATATGTACACGGGTAAGTGTAAGTATATTAACAGAAATCTCTTTGGATGAAATGTTGTTATTGTAGAAATTGTTGTTTTCGTTTTTGTTTAATGTGTTGTTATTGTGGCATATGAGAACATTGAATATAAATAAAACGCAAAATAACTCAATTATTAAACACAATTAAGTATTTACGACATATAATGCATAATGTCATTTCATACATACAAACAGACACGACAACAGCAAGAACAATGCTATAATACACTCACAAGCATTTATAGATAAATGTTATTCATGAGTGTGTAACTACATTTATACCTTAAGTGTATTATACAAACACAATCATATTAATTTAATTTCACTCTCAACCTCCTCCTCATAAAACACATACACAGTTTAAACTTTCACTATATATTAATTTCATATAATTTGTATGCAATTTTTGTAAGAATTAATTTTATTTTTATTTAATAATGAATGTTAAACATATTAAAAATTTATTTAAATGGAAAATATTAATAAACACAACGAAATTATAAAAATAAAAATAAGCCAGACCAAAAAATAGCGCATTAAATTATGGTCTATCTGGGCGTATAAGTGTTATTAATTTCAGCTTATCTTTAAATCTATTATATGTTGAATTATTATGACCATCATTATTGTTATTGTTGAACTTAATTACTGTTGAAGGCCCAACTTCAGTAACCGATCTCATTAAGAAATACATATGTATTTTATATTTAAATAATGTAATTCTTAAACTTAAACGGTTCAGAGCGATATAAGGGAACTCAAGTCTCAGATTTTCCATAAAAATTTAAATTTTTTTAACATTTTTGCTGCAGAAATTTTTGGGATGAAATAATAAATATAAATGTTAACAAACCCTACGGGAAATTTTAACAAACTGTCACCGAACTGGCCCCTTTATATGAAATAGACTTTCACTTTTACATGGCGTTGTGATAGGAGGGGGAAAATGACCCCTTGTGACATGTCACAAGACAAATCCCAAGACAGGTCCCTGAACTTTGTTTTTTATGAGAGTTCAGTAACCTGTCCTAGGATTTGTCTTGTGACATATCACAAGGGGTCAATTTTCCCCTCCTATGACAACGCCATGTAAAAGTGACCAGTCTATTTCATATAAAGGGGCCAGTTCGGTGACAGTTTGTTAAAATTTCCCGTAGGGAATTTACATAAGGTATTAATTAAAATTTTAGATACCTAAAGTATACTATAAATTTTGTTTAGTTTTGATTAAAATTAGTATTATAATTTCTTTAGTATGATAGTAATCTTAGTAAATGAGTGTAAGAACAGTTATTAGAGGTAATCGCATAATTTTTCCAAGTTGTGGACTTTCGGAACAACTTGGAAAGCTATTCTGCCATTTAAATTTTTGAAAAATCGCGTATAGGCATTTCGTAAAAAACAGTGCTCTCCCAGTACAATTTTTATTGCAACGTCGACAATTTCTAACTGGGTATACATGAATATTTTTTTTTTTAATATTTTTCATTTCAATTGCTTCTTTACTAAGGCATAACATTTATCAAGGTCGATTTTACATCAATTGGTTAAAACAAAGAGTATACATAATAAAGAGATTTGAGGACTCTCTATCACTGAGAAAGCATTTGTTTTATTATGTGCCTTGGAACAGGAACATACTCAAACCAATATTACCCAGCAAACATGGCAATACGAAGAAGATTCTCCGAACATATCGCCGGGAAGAAAACATTTATTGCCGGCAATATCAATTTCGTATTCCGGAAGTTTCCTCCGTCGGAAACAACTGTTACACTAAAAAAATACTTCCAGGCAATATGAAAGCAATAACTCATATGGAAGATAAAAGGGATATCGCTAAATAAACTCCCAGTACAATAAAAAAAACGATTTAATTTTTTCATTATTAAATTTAAGCCTCAAAAACAATATCTGATAGAAGATATCGCTTTAATATCTTCTTGGAAGGTATCTTTTATATGTTTGCAGGGTCATTAAGTGCGCTCTTTGTATGACTCAAAACATCGATTGTTACCAGGGATGGAAAATAATAATTTAGTTATAAAAATCAAGAATAGAACTATACTATGGAATTATACTATTCCAACAGTATTGTAGCCCTAGATTATGAATTTTAAAAAACCATACGTAAAAAATTGCAAAATAATATCGGAATGCGAAAAAAGGCTTTGGGGTTCAAAAAATTAATTAAAAGATTTACATTCTGCAAACGATGCCAAAATTTTCTTTTTTTGCAACTAACCACCAAACTTTGTTTAATGAAATGGGCATTATACTCCGCAGATTATAAATTTAAAAAACCGCACTTAAAAAATTCCAAAATAATAGAGGAACGCGAAAAAAGACTTTGTGGTAGAAAAAAATAATTAAAAAACTCAATCAGCGATTAACAATCTGCAAATGATTACAATGACTCAAAAATTTTCCTTTTTGCAAATATTTTTTTCGCGATTTATTTTTTTTTGCAAACTAAGCACCAAACTTTTGTGTATAAAATTGGTACTATAGACCCTAGATTATAAATTTAAAAAAACCACTTGCAACCATTGTTGCAAAAATTTCGCTTTTTGCAAATGTTTTTTTTTTTTTGCAATTTGTGCTAATATTTGCTAATATCTAAATATTTAATTTTTATGTTTTTTAACGAGCCAAAGAGGAAGCTATTTTTTAGTTACTTACATTTTTAAATGTGTAAGAGCGATCTAACATTTTTTGGTATAAGAGCCCGATTAAGTGAGTCTTTTCCATCTTTCCAAGCCGCCTAATATTTTTTCAAATAAAAAATATTGAGAGAGTTGAAGGCCATTGGTTAAAACCATAAAAAACTGTGCCTGAGCTGTAAGCGTTTTTAATATCAAGTTTTGTGCATCAAATATTAACCCTAAATATGACTACAGGTCCTGTGCTTACATTTCACCACAAAAAATTGATACACTCAGGGAATTATGTAGGTAAAATCAACTGCAAATGACAGTTAAAATAACTGTATTTGCAGTTAAAAAAGTGTAGACTACATTTGCACTTAAATCAACTGCAATGTGAAGTTATTTTTAACTGTTAAAAATCAACTGACAAATGTAGTAAAAACAACTACAAATGCAATTAAAACAACGTACATACAACGTACAAACAGCTGCAAATGTAGTTAAAATAACATAAATAAAAATTATTAATTTAATTTTAACATTTTCTTCTCATATTCTTTCACTAGAAATTTCTAAACAAATGCTTCGTACACATACACACTTGAAAATTTAAGTATTTGTAACAAAATTCAAAATAACTGCATAAAATAAATGTTGTAGTTTTTGAAGTTTGTTTAAGGGGTTACATGACATTCGCGGCAGAGAAAACAGATCTTTTTTAAAAAATTCATAATTCAGTCAAAAACAAACAAACAAATATTTTTCACTCCAACATGGTTTTATAGAGCTTCAAACTGGCGGCAGAGAAAAAAAACGGGGCCTCGTGGTTGCGGCGCTGGGAGTCGCAAAAATTTTCCGATCTGGAAATAATGGATCCGAAAATGGTGGATCTGGTTAATATAATTTTATATAATTAAATATCTTTTGATATAATCATATAAAAATATATGTTTCACAATACTCGACAAGTTATAATTGTATAAAATCATAAATGATTATATAAAAATCATATCTGATTATATAAAAATCATTTTTACTAGGGTATTCAGAAAAATTCTATGTATAATAAAATTGTTTCTTAATATAAAAAAACTAACCACGATAGTGTATGTATTTTTATTAGTTTTGAAAAAAAAAATTTGGATAAATTTCAATATTATAAAACCAGATAAATTTGGTTCTGATTAGATCTGGTACAATCAGATGTAATGAGATCTGTCCAGATCTGATCTTTTTTACACGGGTTTCATTAAAAATTTCTATTATATTTTCACTTCCTTTTCCCTGACTATCAAGCAAAATAAATAAATACCATAAAAATCAATAACCTTTTGTTTATTACTTTTTTTTAATATTTTAGGCAAAAAATATTTTTTTTTTCATACATTTATTTTTACCAGCAAAACTGTTGAGTATATAGAAAAACGTTATATGAACAGATTAAAGGAATTGTAATTTTTAATTTTTTTACAATTGTTTGAGCAAAATCGGACTAGTGGTTCTCGAGTTATGTCAAAAAAAAGACCACCAAAGGTCAAATCGATATATCTCGATTCCTAGGGGTGACCCAGCGAATCGCCGGGACACGTATAACTTCTTTTTTACCGATATAACTTTCCCCGGTAGTTTGAACCCTTCCCGATCACTGACCCCTACCATTTGTCTCACAGTGTACTTGGACACAATTTTCCATTATATATTTCAATGCTAACGTAACTAAAAAAAAGGATTTTTTTACTTACCCGACCAGCAAACAAGCCTAAAAATGAATCAAAAAAAAGCTCAAAAAATATTATTAAAAGTTAAAATTTTTGTATGAAAGTGGTTCGTCCAACAGAGCCTTCTTTTTTGATTAAAAAATGACTCAAAAAAACAGAGACTATTAATTATAGAGATAGGAAATCAAAACTTACACTACTCACCGATAGAGGGCGCTGAAATTTAGTATTACCTGAGCAACTATTTAGTATCAGTTTAGTATCAGCTGAGCCTATATTTTAAAACGCAAAAATTGCTGAAAACTGCTCAAAATCAGGAAAACCAAGCGCGGAATATATTCAAATAATAAAATTTGAGATATCCGTTTGTTTTTTTGCTTTCTGTTTTGTTATTATTTAAATTTAAATAAAAAAAGAAAATTGTCAATTTTTTGAACAAAGTGCCATCTAGTGACAACGATATTTTTATAACTTATTTTTTTGGTACCCCTGCAAAAAAAGATTTAAAAAAATTCGAAAGTGTCAAAAATTAATCTTTTGTTTTGAGCCTTTTTTGATTGTTCACAAAATATTCAAATTTTTTTACATTTCTGAACCATCTTTTGGAGTTAATAATTTGGCTCAAATTTTTGTGCCTCTTATGATTCATTTTAGAAGGCTCATATTTTCGTTCAAAATATGAGCAATTTTTGACTAAAAATTTTAAAATAATTAGGTTGTTCATAAGGGGGTGTGCTATCTGTTGTATCGTTGTATCGTTGTATCATCCTAACAAAAAACAGAGTTGTTGAAATTTTTATTTGTGTTTAACAAAGATTTTCTATTCAGTTTTCTATCTGTTAGCACACTCAAACATACGTAAAAATGTTGTATCGTGCTATTCTCAAATGTTGTATTTTTGCAATTTAATTTTTAACAACTCTGTTTTTTGTTAGGACGATACAACGATACAACAAATACCACACCCCTTGAGAAAACCCTTAATGTGTTATATTTGAGTAAGTTTTGATTCATAGAATAAGAACCCTCAAAAAAGTATCCAAATTTTTCTGGCTGGGTAGGTAATAATTTACAAGTGAAAATGTATGCACTAGTCATTTTGTGCGTAAGCCAAGATATTGTGATGACGATAAAATAAAACCTGAAGTTAATCTGTTTTCTAATGCAAAAGAACTCGATGGCCTCAAAAAAATTATGTTATACAGAATTTTTATCTAACAAATTAGTTCTCCCAAACATTGAAAATAAAATGAATAACACCCACATCACGAAACAATTCATACTCATTCAGCCATGAAATCGTTTCCAAAAAATGTAATTTTGATTGAAATAATTTACGACGATCATTTCTATTTCTATTTTCTCTCGTTTTTACTTTGTCATTTCACATTTCGATAGTATTGTCTGGGAAATGGCAAAAAAATCGGTTGTCACAATGTATAAACTTAAGAAATTCTTCATTTACTTTGTTAACAAAACTTCATTAGTTTACTAAAAATTTCCATTAAAACTTATCCAACAAAATTCTCTCTGCGTATACGTATTTCTTGTTGTATTTAAATAATTATTACGCACACCCAGAAAACAGTCTCAGTTGTAGCCACCGAATTTGTTGCCAATCGAATTCGTGCGGTTTCGACAACTATCATTATACCAAATTATATTTTTCGTCGTGAAAACCAATATTCGGTTGTCTAATACAATATTATGTTCCACATAAATAATTATTATGATCCACAAAATTTTATTGAAATTAAAAAACTATTTTTGAATTTTCTGGTATTGAACGCGGCCATTCAGGTTAATAGTTCACACTCTTACCCACTGCACCACAACTACTTTTAATTTTCTTAGCCCTATTTACTTTTTATACATATGAATATTTTATTTTAATTAAAAAAAACATCTAAATTTTTCTCTTCTCCGGGATTCGAACCCGGAAATCCGGCGTACTAGGCCAACTCCTTAGCCACTATACCACAAACATTTATTAATTTTAATGACTAATTTTGAATTTTATTTGGAAAACAAATACGGTATAAAATTCATTTACCAATACCAATTAATAGTTGTGTGTGTTATCAATACAATCCACAATTCGGTTGGTTCTACAGAAACTCGAATTCAAGGTCATATTTGATTAAGATAACCGTATTTGTAGTTACCACTTCCGAATATTGAAATTTTTTTAATAAAGTTTATAGATAACACCAATTTTCTTGTATATTCACTACATAAATGGCTGCTTCTACTGCATAGAATTATTAAACTGATACTAATTTTAAAATTGATTGTAGATACCAATAATTTGTTAAAAGGATTGTTTTTTAGTTAATTTTCCCTATTTTTAATACCTAGTAAAATATTTTTGGTGTAGTATTCAATTATAGGTCACTCTAAATAAAATAACGTCCTGGCAAAGTCATTTTAATGCTTTTGATCGAAACCCAACCAATCTTTTTCCTGTGTGCATATATTAAAATTCTAGAAAATATTTAACGGGATATTTTGTTACGTTGCGTTGATTTGTGTATACAAAAACAATTTGTACGGAAATTATAAAACTACCCTGTTAAATAAATTGGCAATATTTATTCTCATGTTTTTAACAAACTGTAATATTTTTTTTTTGTTTACTTTTAATTTCTCATTTTATATGAAACTGCTCTGTAATTTCATACTTTATTCTTGTATAAATAAAGCAGCATCAATGAACTTTTTATCACTTTTGTTATTAATTCATACCCTTAAGTATTATTTTAAACATCCGTTTATTTTAATTACATCTTTTACGAAACAATATTTTTTTATTACTTTATACATACTTTAATTTATCGTTCTTTTATCTTATTTTTTCTTATATTTGTATTGGTATTTACGCAAAAAAAAAAAAAAACAACTGACGTCCACTTTAGCATACTTGGTCATCGCATACCAGACGTACCAGTGCCTTTGTTCAGTGTTTATCCAGCATCAAAACATGCAATTACAGGACTGTGTCAAACAGTGCGTCAGGAAATACATTTTCTTAAATTAAACATAAAATTAACAGTAAGTAAATATTTATTCAATAAAATAAGACAACATCACTGTGTGTGTGTGTGTGTATGTGTATGTTACACACGCGTAAAAGGGATTGACAAAAAGAAAAGTAAGGAAAAGGATAACATTAATCATAAGTAACATTTTATTGTACATACTACGCGGGATAATTTATAGGTCACTATAATTTTGTTTTGATTGGTACACAATTTGTACACCCATAATAATAAGTCTATAATTTAACAGAAATACTTATAATTTGCGGCCTAAAATGCACATTTGGGAATTTTAAAATGAGGACTGTGTCAACTGTACGTATGAGTTATATTTTTTATAAATATTCCACATACGTAAAAAAACTATAACAGATTTATTACATATTTACTATCAACAATTTAAAAAAATTTTTATTTTACTAAAACATTTTTGTATATTTATTTTTAACTGATTTATTTATTGTTAGTTTTAACAAATTTATGAATATTAGGTCGATTTCAAATACTTTTGTTAAATTACCGATGAATTATTTAGTGAAGAAAGAATGAACTTTTTTATGAAATCGATAAAGTTTCATCGGAATTTAGTCAATAATGTAATTTATCATAAATTTTTATTAAAAATTTCATTTGATTTATTAAAGTTTTTATTGTGTGAACTCTGGCCATATTACGATTTAAAAAAATTTCAAAAAACCTTTCAATTTCATTATCAATTAACCAACTTCAGTGATTTTTATATGTATTTGTACAGAGCAATCAGTAATCATGATTGCCGTATGTATGTATTATTGCAACGTTATCTTTGTGGTTTATGGAAAGAACAAAATTTTTCTGAAGTTTATCGTTAACATTTAAATAGTTTGTCTTTATATGTATTTGTATTTCAATCAAGTCTTTAAATAGAACTCAAACTGAATTATCAGCATCAACACCCCCACTCCAACAATGTTGTTTTACTACAATACTGTCCCTCTACTCCCAGCTCCACTTCAAATATGACCGACAAAATTTCACACATATAAAATGGAGCAATCAAAAAATCAGTATATAGAATATATCAAAGATGGGAAGTAGTGAGTACTAACTAGTACTGTAGTACTAAAATAATACGTCATTAAAAAAATCTGTCAAACAATTTTTAACAATTTGCTAGTTAAGACACTGATTTAGACAAATATTTTTACAAGATTTAAACAAAGATTTTAATTTTAATAAAAAATTCGTATTTATAAAATACCCCATATCTCGAAAACTAAGCGATATGTATTATTACAAATGGAGTATTATTACAAGTATTATTACAAATAAAACCGTAGTTTTACCAATTTTTCACTTAAATTTAGGTTTGTTAAGTTTAACAAAACAAAGTGTTAAAATCAACTAATTTTATTTTAATCCAAAAACAGGAATACATGTTGTTAAAATTTCGGGGCCCTCAAAATGCATGTCTTCTAAATGATTCCAAAAAAAAAATAATTTTCGGAGCCCTCTATTTTTGGTGTTAAAAATTATTCAAATTTAAAACTTTTTTTCAAAATCAAAAAAAATTCCAAAGATATTAAATTTTTGGAGTCAGATATGAGCAATCTGAAAACGAACATAAATGACTCATAAATATGAGGGAAATTATTGTATAATTTTTCACTCCAAAAATGCTTCAAAAAATATTATTTTTGGAGCTTAAATTTGTATATCTTTTCAAAAATATTGTTTTGTAAATAAAAAAAACAATACTGCGAAAATACAAGTCACTGGAGATAGATTTTTAAGTGCGTTTTATTTAAATGCTAATCAGGGCTGATTAGCCTGAAATTTACCAGGTAAAATTGTGTTTTAAATTTTTTTAAAATGTAATTATGTATTAGAATTTTAGTTGTAAATATTAACTAAAACAATAACCCCTAAATTCATAAACGCTTTGTAAAATTATAGGAGGTTTATTGAACAAATTTTGTATGAAAATGACAAAGTTGCTATAACTTTAAAAAGCATTTATGAATTGAGGGGTAAAAGTATACTCAGAAAGTTTTCAGATTTGAATTTTTTTTTTTTACTAAAATATAAGCGATTTAAACAAAAAATATAATCTTTTCTGGCTAAATAGTGATTATAAAAAGCTCCAATCTACAATGAAAATGTATTAATTTTATGGATTCAAAAATGGATCAAAAAAGACTCCAATTTTTGAGGGTAATCTTCCTTAACATACTCATTTTTCTGAGTCATTTTTGAGTCCAAAAAGAAGGCTCTTTTGGACTCTTTCATAAAAAAAATTTGAAATTTCAGTAATATTTTTTTAATCCATTTTTATTTCATTTTGAACTCCTTTTACTGCCTGGATAACAAATTTTTCTGTTCAACCAACAATAATATTATTTTGAGTGTAGTAAAAACGATCGTAGTTATTTTCTAAACTAACTATTATAATAGTTGTTGTTATTTTTTCATAGAAAAAACTGTAATAACACAGTTAAAAACAAAACTACTACCCAGCAAAAGAAATTGGTAGTAATGCTTTACAAACTACTTTGTTCACTGCTTCACAAGTATCCGTTATTTTTACTGATTGTTTTAGAAGTTATTCTGAACAACTTCAAATCAAAAATCACTCCTTTCATTGGAAGCAATCCGTTAGTATATTTTTACAGCTGTTTTAGAATTACTTCTGGACAACATCCAAAAAACCACTTAAGTGATCGGAAAAAGTGATTTTGGTATCATTTGGCATTTCCAAACAGAGGGTCCCGGGTTCGATTCCTCGATTAATTCGATCAATTTTTTTTAATTCTATAAATTTTTTTTTTATATTTATAATTAATTTGTTTAAATTCACTATTTTTTTAATTTTTAAAAATATGTATATATAAAAACGAGTAAAAAGGTTAAAGTCGGGCATGCCGACTATACAATACCCTACACCAGTCTGGTGTATTGTTTGGATCCGAAATTCGAATGGATTAAAATGGGGCTTGTGTCAAAATTTTCTATAATGTGAGTCAGCGCATCAAATTTCATTAAAATATCTTAATATTTGCGACCTGCAGTTTGTAACCAAGCCAATTTTAGGGGGACCCTTATATGCGCACTAGTTCTAAACATGGACCGATGTTCACCAAAATCAATAGGCTGCGTTATTAGGCCAACATAGGTCTGTGTACCAAATTTCATCAAAATATCTTAATATTTGCGACCTGCAGCGTATAAACAGTATAATTTTGGTAGGACCCTTATATGGGCACTAGGTCTAAACATGGACCGATGTTCACCAAAATCAATAGGCTGCGTTATTGGGCTAACATAGGTCTGTGTACCAAATTTCGTCAAAATATATTAATATTTACGACCTGCAGCGTATAAACAATATAATTTTGGTAGCACCCTTATATGGACACTAGGTCTAAACATGGACCGATGTTCACTAAAATCAAACTTGTTCGTCCTTGGGCCAACATAGGTCTGCGTACCAAATTTCATCAAAATATCTTAATATTTGCGACCTGTAGAGTGCGCACAAGATTGCATGGACAGACAGACAGACAGACAGACGGACGGACGGACAGACGGACATCGTTAAATCGAAATAAAAAAAAATTCTGAACCGATCGGTATACTATAAGGTGGGTCTACGACCAATATTTTTTGGTGTTACAAACATCAGCACAAACTTATAATACCCTGACCACATAGTGGTGTAGGGTATAAAAATGGTGAGAATTTGCTTTTTATGCAACTGTAAAAAGAGTACTGAAAACAATATTGAATTGGAGTGCACCTTTTACACTTGTTTAATAAGTACTTTTATTGAAGAGAATAAGGAATAATATCTCACAATAACAAACTGGTGTTTTCATGTCATTCAACTTTCATATCAAAGAATAGCTCAGCGGTAGAGCGCTAGACTAGCAATCGTGAGGTCGCTAGTTCGATACCCGGTGGCGGCAATAAAAAAAACTTTTTAATATACAAAAAATATAATTTTTTTGTGAAGACTTTTAATTGGAGAAAAAGAGCTTCTTTTGCACTCGTTCAAAAATTACTGAAAAAATGTTGAATTTGCAGTACTCCTCTCCTATGACAACTCAATGTTAAAATCATTAGTGTTTATGTTAAAAAAGAAGTACATCTAGATCATCAATTGTAGTGCTTTTTCTACTGCTTCGGCATCTCTTTTTTTTCTGGGTAATTACTATAGAAACGTCAGTAGAAAAGGCACTACAATTAATGATCTAGATGTACTTTTTTTTAACATAAAAACTAACATTGAGTTATCATAGGAGAGGAGTACTCCCACTTCAACATTTTTTCAGTACTTTTTGAACTAGTGCAAAGGAAGCTCTTTTTCACCACATATATTTAAACATCGGCTGAAAAGTCCATACGGTGACACATAGGTGGTGCCACTAATGAAAAATCCATATGATTTTTTAGAACTACCAACCTTCAGATTTAATGACAATTCGTTAATTAGTGATCAAGTTACAGCTGTTTTAGTGACGCTACTTTTGTGAGCGTTTGCTCACAGTGCACCAAAAACACATTTTGAGGCCAAAGATAAATCATTCTATAAAAAAAAAATATCAAAATGTTATAAAGGCGTTGGAGTTATTATATCGCTCTTGAAGGATACTATGTTGATGAATAAAGTCGAATTTTGGCAAAAATTTTTTGATTTATTTGCTTTGAATCCATTGTTTTCAAAATCGCAAAAGTAGCGTCACTAAACCAGCTGTAACTTGTTCACTAATTAACGAATTGTCATTAAATTTTGACAGATATCATCTGAAGTTTGGTAGTTCCAAAAAATCATATCGAGTTTTCATTAGTGGCGCCACCTATGTGTCATCCTAGGGACTTTTCAGCCGATGTGTTATAAACCTTGGTACTGGTGCTCGAAGAATTTAAAGTATAAGTTAAATGTACTATTCTTGTACTGCCCAACTATGGCATTGAGTATGTATATATATTTATTCTATGTTGTTGACACATCCACCAACATTCAGCATTCAACAACATAAAAAGGATGATAAAAATATTAAAAAACTACATGTTTAAATCCATGAATGAAATACAGTGAAGTAAGGATAAGTGTAATACGGAATAAAAGGAAAACTCATATAAAATATGAAATCTCTTGATGATTTTTAGAGTATATAAATTTTCAGTTTTCCTTTTTCAGTATCACCCAGAGACTATTAATTATAGAGATAGAAAATCAAAACTTCTACCACTCACCGGCAGAGGGCGCTGTAATTTAGTATTACCTGAGCAACTATTTAGTATCAGTTTAGTATCAGCTGAGCCTATATTTAAAAACTCAAAAACTGCTGAAAACTGCCCAAAATAAGGAAAAAACAAGCCCGGAATATATTCAAATAATAAAATTTGAGAAATCCGTTTGTTTTTTTGCTTTGTTGTTATTATTTAAATTTAAATAAAAAAAGAAAATAATCAATATTTTTAAAAAAGTGCTATCTAGTGATAACGATGTTTTTATAAATTATTTTTTTGGTGATGCCATACCCCTGGTGTCACCTATCCGTAATGCAATGTACTTATAACGTTAAGCCAGTCAAACGCATTTACAACTACTCAAATTTCATAGTTTTTTCTGTTGGACATAGTTTTTTATGACTGTATATACATACATATGTGCATGATGAGTGTGTATGAGTTTATATTAGGGAGCGTCGTTTTGCCACTTTTCTTTCGGAGCGAGATGTAATAGCTGGCGAAAGTTGTGGACCTTCATAGATATTCCAGACCTAAATTTCTGAAAATCTAAAAATTGTGGGGTTTTCATATCTATAAGTACTCAGATTAAAAATATAAACTTTCTGGGATAACGTTAAACCGTTTTTGCCAAAGCGTGTAGCTACCTCCACTGAGCTTTTAGCCGAAAAGTTTAAAATTTTGAGGCGGAAATTCTTCTGATTTGAAAATAAATTGCCACCTTTAGTGCTCATAATAGAGGGCAATTTTAGGCTTGTATTATCTTTCCCTCAAAAAAGAAAAGAAACAATTTAACCCTAACTATTTGACTTTGGGCAAAAATCGCTTAAAAAGATTTTTTTATCATGGGCTAAAAAGGTTTAACATTATTCTAGAAAACTAATAGTTTTCCTGAAGAGTTCTGAATAAATCCACAACAAAAACAAAATTTGGTAGCAGTTATTTAATATAATAATCATCTTTTTTATGTCGGCCATTTTTGACGAAAATCGGCAACTTTGAGGTGAAAATTGTAACAGAAGATCTTCACCGATTTTAAAAAATTATTATGATATCATATTAGATTTTATTTGTTGTTTCAAAAAGGTTAATAGTTTTCATGATAGACAATACAATTGTTTCGTGGGCATCACCCCAACTCTTCAGTTGTCCGCAATAAAAAAAAATTATGAATTGAAAATACAAAATTATGAATGGAAATATTAGAATTTGGACTTGAGGTAAATCAATATCCTAACTAAATATGTATGTATATGAAAATATATTGTTGAACAAAGGAAACCACGGCCAACCCTCATGCAAAATATTTATTTTGTTTCAAGATAAATTTCGTTGTTTTTACAAATGTTTATTGACAGATATTACAAATTTTATATGTTTTGTTTAACAAAATTTTTAAAAACGGATTAACGCTGTACTATAAAGTTAATGTTTTCACCTAAGTACTTATAAATAAACCCCAGATATAAAAATTTTAAGACGTAACTAATTTCACAACCAGCACTTTTTTATTTTCATCTTTTTTGGCAAAAATCCAAAATTTTGAGGCAAATATTTTACCAAAACATCTCAACCGATTTAAAAAAATAGATCTGGAATGTCTATGAGGATAAACAAATTTCGACCGCGATTGCATCTCTCTCCGAAAGAAAAGTGGCAAAACGAGGCACCCTAATGCGTATGAGTGTGTTTTTCAATATATTTTAAATATCCACATCAGAAACTGCTGTTGCTTGTTGATGCTTTTCAACGCTTGATAATCATAAAAATGTAAATTCACACACAACTCTTGACTACTGGGCTACAAAACAACGAAAACTGAAAAACACGAATGGTTAGTGGTGGGCTTTTGGTTAACTAAAATACTGGACACATTCGAACAAAGCACACAGTGGTGGTAGTGGTCCACAGATGTATGAGTGTGAGTATAAGAGTGTATAAGTAGTGCCTGCGGGTAATTAAATGGGAAATAAGTAAAAAATTGCTTGTTGCTTTTACTCTCTACGATACTCATCCACATGAATGTGTAGTTATAGCTAAAGCCATCATCATCGTCGTCATCATCATCCATATCGTTGCACTCATCGTCAACGTTATCGCCATGAAACAACAAAATTGTAGTTCTTTTATATTCCGTAATTTGCAATTAAAATGTAATTTAACTGACGTTTATATTGGATTCATAATAAAAAAAAAATACAAAAAAAACAACTACTACAACAACAGCCTTTTAATGGAATATTGAAATCTATGGTTAGTTAAGAATAATGCTGATAGTGACAAAATAAAGAGCTATTTATGAATGTTTATCATGTGTAATAACCCAGTAAACAATTTTTGGTATTTTCTTGGGCAGCACTTAATATGCACTCAAAAAAGTTTGACAGTTACTACATGACAGTTGTTTGTGTAGTAATCAATAGTTGTTTCTTTAACTCTAATAACAGTTGTTTTTCTATGAAAATACAAAACTATTGTTGTGACAATTATTTAAGAAAACAAATATCGAAAAGTACTGAGGGGACCGGTCTTAGGTGACACTCAGGACAGGTCCCAAAGGAGCATACACCGGTCTTTGATCGGTCCTTTTATTTGAAATGTGCATATCATTTTATAAATTTCATTAGAGATGAGCGATATTTTCATACCGGTGATTTAATCACAGTTATTGATAAATCACTGGTAACGGCAGTGATCAAATATTTCAAGTCGCAGTTACTCGGAATGTCGTTCTTTTAATATTTTTGTTGTACTATTCTTTCTTGCAAACTTCATTGTGCACAGTAATACATGTTTTTTTTTAATAACAGTGACTTGCTTTCACACTCTTCTGAATAAAATGTCTCCTTCTTCATGTCTTTGTTACCGGTCGCAACTATTCTTCTTTTAAGGCCCAGTTTTTAGGAAGTGGATTATTTTTAAACTTAGTTAACCGCAGTTTTTAACTGGAATACTGCTTTTAAAATGTGGTTTATTTTGTTTTATTTCAATAAAGAAATAAATTATACTCGAGAAAAAGTTTTTCCGGCAAATTTTTGTTAATAAACTTTGAAATGGCTGACAAAATTAGTTTTCGGTTTAACTAAACCAAGTTTAACTGACATCTTAAAAACTCGCCATAAATATTATTTCGTTTATTTATCAGAAAATCGCAGTCTTTTATATAGAAAAACCGTGATCACTATCACAGTTTAAAAGAACAATGATTTGCAAATCACATTCACTGAGAACAATGTTACTGAAAAATCACCGGATCGCTCATCTCTACATTTCATACATACATACATACATACATACATACATACATACATACATACATACATACATACATATTTTGACATGTCACAAGACTAAATCAAAAGGACATGTAACCTAACTTTCGAAAAAGTTTATGAATTAAAATTAAGTTTTCACCCTACTAAAATAATGTATATCGAGGGCTTATACTCAATAAGGGCTATCTGCAAATACAGGAAAGCTAAAAACTGTTTAATTCACGTATTGTGAACATTTTTCTCAATTATTCTTCCAATTTAGTTATAAATAATGTCTAATAATTCTTACATATACATTTTTTGCTAAACTTTCATGTTTTTCGCGAATTTATTGTAGATAGCCCTAATTGCCTTCGAATATGTTCTTTTTTGATAAAAAAAAAATTGTAGATAGCCATTTATTATTGGTAGATTAAAATATTATTAAAATAAGAATATTTGCGTTATTCAATATTTCTGTATTATTGGGATACATATGGAAGAAGCCTATAGAATTTTTATTTGCAAAAAATTACAAAAAATTTGCAAATTTTAGCAAAAAAAAAATTTTTGGAACAAACAAATATTTTTGGCTATTTACTTATAGCCGTAATTTAAACCACTAATTAATTTTTTTTTTTAAATCTCTTTCATCATAAAGTGTTTTTGTTGAGATTTGGTTTGTTTTTGTACAATAATTATTCATTCACACTGTATTGAATTATATACTTGTTTTGTTTTATAATTATGAAAATGTTTTTCTTTGAATTGTATTTCAGTAAAGTCAAATTGAAAATAAAATTTTTAAATAACTCACAATTTTATTACCAAAGAAAACACATCACGATTTTTAACTCTGCTAACAGGTTATGAGCCCAGTTGGTTAAACGTTTTACGGATAAAATTTGGTCACTGTTAGTTATTGTTGTGGTATTTACTCGTAATTGATTATATTGGTTTCAAGAACGGACTCTTTGTGCAAAATCGATAATGGAGGAATTCAAGATAAACAAATTGGAGGGTGCGGAAGGCTGGACTCTGTGGAAATTCCAGGTAAAGGTGGTACTACGGGCTAGTAATCTTTGGAATATTACAAGTGGAGTCACAAATAAACCCGCACAGGCTGGAAAAGAATTGGAAAGCTGGATTTCCTCAGATGCTAAGGCTCAGAAAATTTTGGTTGTGTCTATGGGTGAGGAATCTATGTTGCACGTGATTAATTGTGATACAGCAGCAGCTATGTGGTCGATGCTTGAAAGCGTATATGAGCAGAAATCTGAAACGTCAATCCATTTGCTTCAACAGCAATTTTTTCAATATGAGAAGGCTCCTGAAGATGCAATTTCCGTACATATTTCAAAATTGCAAAAGATGGCTAGACAACTTGAAGATCTTGGTGAAAAAATTTCCGACAACATGTTAATTACTAAGATTTTGATGACGTTACCTGCAGACTTCAAACATTTCTTTGCATCATGGGAAGCCACAGGTAAGGAAGAAAGAACCCTTAAAAATCTAACGTCAAGATTGTGTATGGAAGAATCAAGATTGGGAATTCAACCTTCAAAATCGGAAGCTTTTGTAGCGAAACAAGGTAGTAGCAAATTGTTTAAAAATGGTCCGCAAAACAAGAGTGGTTACAGCAATAAGAAAGGTAAATGCTTTATCTGTAACAAGTATGGGCATTGGAAGAATGAGTGTCCCAACAACAAAAACAGTAAAAAGTCTAGCGAGAGAAATGCTTTTGTGGGAGAAAATTTATTCGTAGATTCTTCTGATGAACGTGCCTGGTTTGTGGACTCCGGCGCTAGTGATCACATGTCAAGTAAGATAGAATGGTTCAAAAATTATATTAAGTTTGATACTCCAAAAAGTATCAGAATCGGAAATGGCGACATCATTCCAGCATTCGGAAAAGGTGATATTTATATTAAAGCTTTTGATGGTAAGGTCTGGAATGAAAAATTTCTGTCAAATGTGTTATTTGTTCCGAATATAAAATTAAATCTATTTTCTGCAAATGCATGTTTGGACAAGGGATACACTATGGAAGCTCAAGCAGATGAATGCGTTTTCAAACGTAATGGTAAAGTTTATTTAAAAGGCATAAGAGAAAATTCAAAGCTCTTTAAGTTATTGCTAAAGGTAGAAGAAGATGCAGGTAACGCAAATGTCGCAGTAAAATCCAATTCTTTGCAAATATGGAAAGAATGTGTCATCAAGGCAAAGATCACATTAAAGACGTGTTGGTGCGCCAAAATATTAAATATGTAGATGGTGACTTCTTTTGTGAAGGTTGTGTCATGGGTAAGCAACACAGAATACCATTTTCTGGAAGTGAAAATAGAGCCAAAGAAATTGGAATTCTGGTACATACAGACCTTTGTGGTCCTATGCAAGAAAAGTCATTTGGTGGTGCTCGATTCATGGTAGTGTTTCGTGATGATTTTTCCAATTATCGCTACGTTTATTGCATCAAAGCAAAATCTGATGTTCCTCAAGTAATTTCAGAGTATTTAGCGCAAGTGGAAGCAGATACTGGTAAGAGAGTGAAAGTATTAAGGTCCGATAATGGTTCGGAGTATGTCAACAAAGAGGTATGTGAAATTTTACGTAAATATAGAGTAGTACATCAGAAATCTACACCCTACACACCGGAACACAATGGTAGAGCCGAACGCGATATGAGAACTGTAGTTGAAGCAGCTAGATCTATGATACATAGCAAGGGTCTTAGTCTTAGTTACTGGGGAGAGGCAGTAAATAACGTTGTGTTTACATTGAATAGAACAGGAAAGAGCCCACAGAAAAATACGACTCCTTTTGAGTTGTGGTTTGGAAAAGGACCTGACATTTCTATGCTTCGCGTTTTCGGTTCAGATACATATGTACATGTACCACAGGAAAAACGTAAGAAATTAGATCCCAAATCTAAAAAAGGTATTTTCGTTGGTTATCAGGAAAATTGCAAGGGTTATCGCGTTTGGATACCTATTGAAAAAAGAATAGAAATTTCACGTAACGTTATTATAAGGGAATTGGAAAAGGGGATTATAGTTCAGGATAATCTTGTAGATTGTACTACACATGATATTGTGGGGAAGAATGGATCTAAAATACAACCTACGAATGAACCTAGAGTGGAACTTCCATTAGACATTGATTCTACAGAAGAATTCGAGGATGCGGAAAATGATATAGTCGAGAAAAATGTAGAAGACAACGAACATGGCATCCAAGTTAATCGGTACAATTTACGTTCGAAAAGGACAGGTCTAGTTCAGAATGAATTAAATTGTGCATTTATCGCTGATTATGAAGAGCCACAGAACTATCAAGAAGCAATTAATAGCAATCTTGGGTTGCAGTGGAAGAAAGCCATGGATGACGAATATGATTCTCTTATTATAAATGAAACATGGAATCTTGTACAACTACCAAAAGGTAAAAAAGCTATATCCAACAAATGGGTATATAAAATAAAAAGAAATCAGGATGATGATGTTGAACGTTACAAGGCGCGGCTAGTTATTCGGGGTTTTACTCAAAAACAAGGAATAGATTACGAGGAAACCTTTAGCCCCGTGGCGAAATTTACTTCAATTCGAATGATTTTAGCCTTAAGCGCGTCTTCAGATTATTTTCTTACACAATTTGACATTAAAACAGCGTTTTTGTATGGGCATCTTGAGGAGGAAATATATATGCATCAACCAACTGGATATAGTGATGGTAGTGATAAAGTCTGCAAACTAAATAGAAGCCTCTATGGGCTTAAACAGGCTTCTAGATGTTGGAACAAGAGGTTCACTGAAATTTTAAGGAAATTTAATTTCAAAGTTAGCACTGCAGATTCTTGTGTATTTGTTGGTGAAATCAATAATAAGAAAATTATATTGGCTATATACATTGATGATGGTATAATTGCTGCTGAATCCAAAGAAGTTTCTAGAGAGTTCATAAATAATTTGAGGGGAGAATTCGACGTTAAAGTATTTGGCTCAATTTACTATTTAGGCATGGAAATAATTCAACAACCGTGCAAAATATTTGTTCGTCAAACCTCATACATAAAGAAGATGCTTCAGAAATTCAACATGGAAGATGCAAGACCAGTAAGTACACCTGCTGAAAATATTAAAACTTCAAGTACTGTCGTAAACAATGGAAAATTTCCATATAGGGAGGCCGTTGGGTGTCTTATGTACTTAGCAGTAGCAACAAGACCTGATATTGCATTTGCTGTTTCATATGCAAGTCGGTTTTTAGATTCATATAATGATGAACATATTGCTGGATTAAAGCGGATTTTTAAATATTTATGCGGAACGGTTGAGCAAGGAATTGTTTATTTTAAAACTAAGGATTTATTTTTAAACTGTTATTCAGATTCAGATTACGCCGGCGATACTGAATCCAGACATTCAACTGGTGGTTATACTATAATGTTATCGGAAGGTCCGATATCATGGTCATCAAGAAAGCAGCAAACAATAGCGCTATCCACTACTGAAGCGGAATATATGGCTGCGTGTGAATGTGTTAAAGAACTTATTTGGGTACAACGTTTATTTCATGATCTAATAGACGGTAATCCTCAACGTCCTATTTTATGTTTGGATAATCAAAGTGCCATAAAACTTGTCAAGAATCCGCAGTTTCACAAACGAACTAAGCACATTGAGGTAAAATTTCATTTCATTCGTGAAGTATATGAAAACAAAGGATTCCAACTGAGGTATGTGCCAACTTCGGAACAACTGGCCGATATTCTTACAAAGCCGCTATTAAAGCAACAGTTTAATAAAATTAAGAATTTGTTAAATGTTAATTAATGTCAATGGATGAATAATTATTAAAACAAAAGTGGAAGTGTTGAGATTTGGTTTGTTTTTGTACAATAATTATTCATTCACACTGTATTGAATTATATACTTGTTTTGTTTTATAATTATGAAAATGTTTTTCTTTGAATTGTATTTCAGTAAAGTCAAATTGAAAATAAAATTTTTAAATAACTCACAATTTTATTACCAAAGAAAACACATCACGATTTTTAACTCTGCTAACAGTTTTTAAGCTCTGTTTTTAAATAATTATAATCTAGGGACTACACTGAGAGAATTTTCATCACTTCAGTAATGTATTTCTTCATAGTTTCAATGAAAATTGTCACTGGAACTCGTCCATTGAAACTTTTCATAGAATCTATGAAACAGGTTTCCTTAAAGTCAATGTTTATGAAAAAATCATTAAATTAATGAAACTCTTCATAAAATTAATAGGCCACTCGTCCAATGAATAAATCATTCAGCCAATGAAGAGCTTCATAAAATCTATGAAGCAATTTCATTTACAATTATTTATTATAGTTGGTTGTTGTTGTTGTTGTTGTTGTAACGGCTTCAAAATGTGAATTTGTAGTTAATAATTCTCATCTAAAGCCGGAGTGGCAATCCTTGCTCGGATAAATTCGAAAATTCGAATACATCCGAATCGTTCCGGCACATAGTCCGATTGCCGTGGGAACCGGGTTATATCGCCCATACTCGGTCGTCAGAGCCTCGTTAGCGTTAACAGGGGACACCATGTCCAAGGTGGACTGTGGGTGAGGTTGGCATTTGGAAATAATTTCCCTTGACCCTTGACCTTGGTTGTTGTCGTTGCTAAGCTGGAGTGGATAAATAAAAAATACTTAGCAAATGCAAAAGGCGTAATAAAATCGTAGCATATTTTACGGATGTACAAAATATATCTAAAGAAAGAATTCATTAAATTAAAGTTTCATAAAAAACGTTTCGAAAAAATTGATATGATTTATAAAACAATTTCATAATCCCAAATTAATAATAAAAAATTAATTTTAAAAAAAATAAAAATTATAAAATATTATTCTCTCAGGAAATGACGATATTTTATAAAAAATTAAACAGTTACATATATATTTGAAAATTTATATCTAATGAGAATGGGAATTACAAATTAATAAATAATACATAAAATTTTTTTCTGTATTAATTTTGAATATACCCAGTCAGAAAAATATAAACGGGAGAGCGGTGGCAAAGCACTTTAACATGTGGTACAAGTACTGGCAAAAAGTGCTTTCCCATTCCCAAAATGATAACATCATTAGACAAAAGGACCGGCTGTTCAAAAAGCGCCGGAAAAGCACTGGAGAAACAAAATTTTTAAACGTTGGCAAAACGCTGGCAAAACCAATAAAAAGGTAGTCTGGAAATATATTTTCCAAAATAAAATTAAAAAAAAAGTTCATATGTATTTTTTTTGGTCCTGCCGTGATTTGAACCCAGTTGGTCTTGAAGGAGCTTTCCCACAAACTAAAAAATTGATTTTATAAAACAAAAAAAATTTTAAATTAAAAAAATCAAAAAAAAATTTTTTGCTTGATTTGAACTCGGAACCTTCCGACTACAAACATTTTTTAACGAAGCGTCAGGATTTTTATAAAATCATTGGTTTTCCAGTGAATTGATTTTTGTACGCCTGGTAGCATTGGCTAGGTAGCACTGGATAACCACTGGTTGCAAACCTTGGCATATCACTCTAAGCCAATTCTTTGCCAGTGTTTTTTTTTATAAACCACCGAAATTTTTGTAAAAAAAAATACTGGTAAAACCCTTTTCGCAAACGCTGGCAAAGCGTCCCAAATGAGTGTTCTGCCAGTCATTTATTTTTAATACCGTGGTTACCCAGTGGTATGCCAGTGCTTGATTTTTTGTACCACTGGCGATTTCTGACTGGGTACTTACTTAATATGAGTATAATCTACACTGAAAGTATTATCTCTCATGATATTAATAATATAATTTCATAGAATTTTTTCGTAGAATCAATGAAGAATTCAATTATGTATATAATATTTAATTAATATTATGAAATTTTTTATAACTTTTCTTTCATAAAATTTCATAGTTTCATTAAAAAAAATTCATTGAATTTCATAAATTAGATCTTTATAAATTTAATGAAAATGTTCTTTTTATATATGAAATTGTTCAATAGTATTTATTTTGTTTTTTTAATTTTTTCATAAAATATCGTCATTTCATTAATTTTTTAAAATTTTCATACAATTAGAATTTTTATTAAACATTTAATTCTCAAATAGGGGAATGTGGTGCAACTTTGCAGTGTCTTCTTCTATGAAGTTTTTTATTTTGCCTAATGATCATTTTAAGCTACACAAAACAACAACAAAATTATTTTCGTTGTTGTTGCTTTATGTGTTATTTTCACATTTCTTTGCACATGTCATTGCATTTGTAGACACTAGGTAAAGCATGTTGTTGTATTTCCTTTATTTGTCACTGCCGAAAAATTAGAAAATTTTCTAAATAAACAAGAGCACTTTCAAACAAATTTCAATAACGGGGAAAATTTTAATTATTTATTTATTAAATGTTGTTTATACATGAATGTATGTCACTACATTGCTAGATCTGTCAAAACAACAGAGTAGTATATCGGAAGATGACAAAGCAAATTGTGGTAAAATTTTTGTTTTTTCTTTGATATTTTAAATGCTCCTAGACGAGAACAAGAAATTCTCTTTGAGTTTGTAATTTAACTTAACAAATATTTCTAGAAATTCTAAAAACGTCGTCCCCTGACGATTTCCTTAGGCAAGAATGAAATCCGATTCCTTTAATGAAAAAAATTAATTTTTGATAAAATTTTGTGTTTTTCAAAGAAAAAATATTTATTAATAATATTTCTTATCCATGAAATCATCAAGTGTTTTCCACTGCCGTGCAATTTTCATCATTTTGACGTTTCTCTGCAATCGTTTTAACAATTCAAATTTTCAATATAATTTATTGCGTTTGCTTTTGTCAAAAGTCCACGGAATACCTAAACGTACACATTTACCTTTTCTTATGTCAAAACAAAAATACATACACAAAAAATATTTGACTATTTCTATTGATAATGTTTTCTTTTTAGAGCATTAATCCCGGCCTGGTCGATACTGATTTTCTAAATGTTTATTCGCAAACAGTTGCCGAATTGCCTAAATTAAATGCTGAAGATGTTGCAGAAGCTGTTTACTATGCTTTGGAGACACCCAATCATGTACAGGTGGAGGATATAACATTGCAAGCAATGAGACGTCATGGCACGGACAATGAATGAATGATTTACACAGATAAATATTAAAGGAAAACATAAACAATGAACTTAATTTGTCCATGTAGATGAACTGGAGACATACATACATACATAAAATAATTAATAAATAAATAAATATATTACGTTGCAAATTTACCTGCTGAGTTTAATTTATTGATAGTTTTAATATGTGTGGGTGGTAAGAAAGTGGGTGGTACAATACCTAGCCGCAAATGCGGTATAGGTCCCTACACTCAACCAAAAAAGTCTGTAATGTCTACTGAAAATTTTGCTGTTATTACGGGAAATTTAACTGTTTTGAACCCAGCGGTATTTTTTGCTAATTTTAGCAACACATGTCTGCTGATCTGTAGTACAACAAAATTAGTAGAAAAAAATTAGTAGACTCTCCTAAATTTTAGCAGAATTGTTGTAAACTTCAATATTTGAAATTTGGAGTCAAGAATGCAAACGGTACTCCAGTTATTACCTTTTTATGCATTGGAGATACAATAAAATTTTCTGAGTGTTATTTCCAAACTAAGAATATATCAATAGTAACAAATATCAGTAAACAAGAATTGTAAAAAACCAAAAAAATTTTTTTTAGTTTAGTATATTTTTCTGCTAAATTAAGCACTCGGTTTAGAAAAATTAGTAAAATGTTTTGCTGAAATCAGCAGCGAGAATTAGTAATTAGTTAAGAAATCCGTAATTTGTAATAAGAGAATAGCAAAAATGATTACTAAAAAAAATTGTACTAAAAATCAGTATAAAAATCGTAAAGTTCGATTGGAAAATGTTTACAAATTTTTTTACTAACTTTTTTATCTGAGTGTAGATCATTTCATTGTGGAACAATTTTGTTATGTTACCTGAATTATTTCTTTTGTAACTTATCTTAAAAAACTGTGTAACTTAGCAAAAAACTTTTGAAGCTGTATTTTGCCGAAATACTTTTATAATTATGCACCTTTTGTTTTCTGTGTGTATCTAATATTGAAAAAAATGAGCGTATTTACGATAGTATTGTGCACACAATGCAAAAAAGCACAGTTTGCATCGTCATAACTACTCAAGGCCTAGAAAATGCAGATAACAGTCTAAGCTTTTTTGCATCGTGTGCAAATTGCAATCGTTAATACCCTCAATAATGAATTTAAACTCAGGAAAAACGATATACACCCAAAAAATTCCGTAGTTCCAAAGCTGAAGCATTTTTGAGTTAATTAAAAAAAAAGGAAATCAACTCCGACCATCGTAAACAATTAAGGTTTTTGTTGAGATTAAAAATATTTATAAGTTGACAGAAATCAATACCGAAAAAATATATTTCAGTATTAATTTAATTTTTTAATAAACTTGTAATTACTAGGGCAAGGAATTTCATGCAAATGCATGTTTTTTCTCGATAGTATAAAACTAATATCGATTAAATATTTATCCGAATTATCAAATTTAGAACAAAATGGCATCGATTTGTAGTTGCATATTTTTGCATATTTTGTCAAAAATGCATGTTTTTGCATATATTGACTTGAAATGCATATTTCGTGCATATTTTAAGCTTTTTAATGCATATTTGTGCATATTTTTCATTTATTAGTAACATTTTTTAAATTTGTTAAAAAAATTAAAAATTTTATGGAATTTCATATTTTTATTCAAACAAAAAAAAGTGGTTTTTAAAAAAAAAAACACAAATTTCTTGAAAATCAGGTTGACTCAAAAAAAAGCAGTGTTTATTTGAAAAATAACTGAATTGTATACCTTTTAATGTGTTAAGATGCTTCATTTTTGCAAAAATAAGTATTTTTAGAGCATATTTCATATGTTTTTAATGCATATTTTTCGTTTTTAGCTGCATTTTTTAGGCGCATATTTTCGTTTTTTAAGTGCATGAAATTCCTTGACCAATTAATTACAAATCAAACGGTAAGAATTTATATTTTTCTTATTTTTTTAAATATTATTTAAACTTTATTAAGGGGGGTATCGATTTTAGGAAAAATTTTGTTTTTGAATTTTTTTATATTTTATTTGGATGGAGCATACTTTTCTCTATATGCTCCGAAAATTTCAATAAAACATTCGAAGAAATTAAATTTTCACATGTTTTTTTGTAAAATATGTTTTAATCCCAAAGTAATACTCTATGTGGTAAATTTGTGTGTAACACTTTTTGTTTGCATTTTTATTAACTTGTTTTTATTAGAAATCGTATATCTTATAACAGGGCAGAATAAAAAGATAAAAACTACATCAAAAGATGTAAGAATTGCACGCAGTTTTCAAAGAAATCCAATGACGATTCCTTCATGGATGTTGAAGACACGTCATATGAGGCAGGTGTTGATGGCTTAATATAAGCTATAAAAGTAATCAATATACATAAAAATGGGGAAAAAATACGAAATAAATTAAAAAGTATACAAAATTATAGCATTTTTACAAAATAATATGACTAGCATTATGTATAATAATATATCTACCATCATTTTTAAGACTATTAGGTTTAATATATCAAATAACCATTAACTGATTCGTCCCAAATTTGGTACACATGGAGAAAACTGTGAGGTATAAATTTTGTTCATACACGGTTTTTTAAAATTGTTCTGTTTTCTTAGCGTAAAATCAATTTAAAACTTCAAACGCGTTTTTCTTACAACCATGAGTTCAAAATCGGCTGCCACTGTACAGACAAGGTGGGTTAACCGATTTCGATCCGGTTTTTTTCTTTCGTAGTCAACAAAAAACTGCAGTCCTTATCGTGGCCCTTTTTTTGAATTTCAGTCAAAGAAATTTTACATTCCCAATTAAAGTTGTTTTTTCTTGACTTTATTGGGAATTTTCAAGTTTGTGTGGCAACTTTGTTTAAAAAGAATTTAAAAAATAAAAATCGGGCCACGGTAAGGACTAGAGAATTTTTCTGGTATTAAGAATTACTTTACATTTTTATTTTCCAATAACACTACATGACAAAATCTTGACTTTTAAAAATTAATAGAGTTCTGACCATCAATTCTATATCTTTCGGATATGCTGATTACAATGGCGTACTTTATTTTTCGATCAATGGTACAGATTTGTCTTTAAAGTTTGGGGGTTGTCCATTCAGTTTTTTATATAAAAAATTTTTCAAATTCAATTAATATGAATTTTTTGTATTCAAATGTAAGCACAGGTCCTGTGGCCATATTTATGATATAAATGCGATATGCTGATCTTGATATTTAAACCACTAAATAGCGTTTTATATAGGTTTTATGGTTTTTTGCTAATGTACAATCGACCGCAATAAATGTAATGTCTTAATAAGGAAGCAATTAAAAGGAAAATGTTTCAATAAAAAAAAATGTATTTATCATATTGTATGGCAGCATAGCTTTCCAAGATGTCCCCAAAGTCCAACTTTTAGTATAATATGGGGTCACCTCTAACAACTGTTCTTGCAAAGTTTCAAGCAAAACAGTTTCCATTTGCAAAAGTTATCCTAATAAATACATTATTTACTAAGGTTAGTATCGTACTAAAGACACTTTAGTATCTTAAAATATCTTTAGTACGATACTAACCTCAGTAAAAAATTTATTTATTGCCATAACTTTTGCAAATGGAAACTGTTTTGCTTGAAATTTTGCAAGAACAGTTTTTAAAGGTGACCCCATATTATACTAAAAGTTGGACTTTGGAGACATCTTAGAAAGCTATGCTGCCATACAAAATTTTTTAAAAATCGCGATTTTAACGCATAGGCCGCTATAGATGAATACATTTCTTTTATTGAAACATTTTCCTTTTAATTGCTTCCTTATTAAGACATTACAATTATTGCGGTCGATTGTACATTCGGCGACTAAAGTCGCTGAAATAGCAAAAAACAATAAAAACCTATATAAAACGCTAAGTAGTGGTTTAAATATCAAGAGTAGCAGCACATCACATTTATATCGTAAATATGGCCACAGGTCCTGTGCTTACATTTTAACACAAAAAATTCATATTAATTGAATTTGAAAAATTTTTTATATAAAAAACTAAATGGAAAACCGCCAAACTTTAAAGACATTTAGCGAAAAATCTGTGTGTGTGTATGATCGAAAAATAAAGTACGCCATTGTAATCAGCATGTCCGAAATATATAGAACTGATGGTCAGATCTTCATTAATTTTAATATTTGCCTTTTTTAAAAAAGGCAAATAATGAAGTGGCAGCCCTGGCAAGTTTGGTTAGAGAAATTTAAAACTAATATTTTTTTAAAATACTACATTGACATATATTTTAAATAAAGATATAATATAGTAAAAATATTGCTATTTGAATTTTTGACAACAGTTTAAATATGCCCCTTAAAATTCTGTTGTTACAGTATTTACCCCCCTTAAAAATAAAAAATGGTTTTGGTGAAAATTTTTTTTCTTTTTATGATGTTTAACTGTTTTTGCTTAATTTCGTACAAAAATATTACTATCCCCTAGTAAAAATGATTTTTATATATTCATATATAATTTTTATACACCGGAGTAAAAATAGTTATATAGGAAGATATATAATTTAATATGGACTAATATGTTTATATATAGTCAAGTGTGATACCATATCTTTGCGGATATAATTATGTATAGCTTTGAGTTTTTCAAAATTTTTTTATATGATGTCATATAGAGGTCAGTATAAATATATATGTCCCCTAGGCCGGGTCGATTTGTGGGGAGGCAAAAAAATCGCCCATGGCTCAGGGAAAATCGATCAAAATAAGAAACTTTGCCGAAGGAACCATACCTCTAAAACGAATTCTACTACCCCCCAACTGTTGACTTTTGTCCCGTAGGGTCAAGTTTTGAAAAATCACACTTTGACCCATTTAGAGTGCCCCAATCGAGTCCAAATGTATGACCGACCCCCACTAACTTTGGAGGGCCGATCCACCCATGCCAGTGGCACACCCCCTGGAACTCCCCTGGGGGGTTCCCCATACAAACATTTTAAAAAATCACCATTTTTGGCACTTTATTTTATTATTTTTTATTTATTTTATTTATTTTTATTATTTTATTTATTTTTTCTCCTTAGAAATTTATTTAGTCAGAACATATGTAAATGAAAAAATTAATTTAACTTAGTAATAGAAAAGAAAAAATAAAAAATTACTGTTTGAAGTCTTTTTTGCTTTCAAGTCTGGGCAATTTCGCACGGCTCTCTAATGTCGTCGCCATAACAGCCTCTACATTTTCCGGTATAACTCGTTTGGAAACGCTAGCTAGCAATTGAACGTGTCGTTCTGTTGCAGGTCGTAAAATAGGTTGTGTGGGTTTTTTAAGCCACCACAAGACACAGCTGCATGTCGTAAACTTACTTAAGCTAAATCGGTTACAGGTAGAATTGAGCATAAACTTATCATAAAGAATTTTCCAGAAGTAATAAAAGGCGCACTTGCTTAACAGAATTTGTGGTCAGATTAACGTTTAATTTATATGTAAGTACTTTATGGGCAGTTTTGACAACAAAATCGGTTACAGGTAGAATTGAGCATAAAATTATCATAAAGGATTTTCCAGAAGATTTCCCCATATATATTAATATGTACCATATCTAGTTACATATGCTATGGCAATTTTAATACAGCATCATATACATAATTAAAAATGGCTTTATCGGAAAATATATAAAGTTTTATATAGCTCAATGTTAAATTTTTTTTCTAAGTTATTTTAGATATGTTTAAGTATCCCAGTGTAGAAAATCATTACCAGATATGTGGTTATGTAACTACATACCTGGTAATGGTAACTAGTTACTTTTGTTATTACATTTCTTATTACCTTTATATGGCGATGTCGCGAAAAATAATGAGTTATGGTTACACACCAGCATACGAAAAATCAAAAAATATATCGTTACCTATGTGCTTACCAGTACTCACAAAAATAATGAGTCTAAAATAAGATTTTCAAAAAAAAAATTATATAAAAAAAATATTTTTTATTGTATTTTTTTTTAAATAAAATTTGCTGGTGCGGGAATCGAGCCTGGGTCTACAGATTGCCAGTCAATAGCTCTACCATCTGAGCTATATCGACATGTAATATTTAATAGATAAAAACATAATTGACCTGCTGCACACAAGTAAGCTTACTCGCCAACATACAAAAAATCAATAAATATGTGGTTACATATATCCTTACCAGTATTTAAAAAATATTGAGTCTAAAAATAGATTTAAAAAAATTTTCAAAAAAATCCAGAAAATTATTTTCTATTTGAAATAATGATAAAAATAAGTGATTATTAGTAACTTATTATTATATGTTTTCAAATAATGCAGAAGGTAAGTGGGTGTCATTACAGGTAGTCCAAAAAATAATGATATGTCATTACCGTTTCTACACTGGGATAGCGCAATGTAAAATAAAATTCTATGTTTTTTGAGATATACACTTAAGTCTTTTTTTATGCGGTAGATGCGTTCCTAAAAAAACGCATAAAATAAATGCGCATAAAAAAGAACTCTACTTACATACAAAAATGGGAGATGCGTTCAGAATATTTCAAAAACCGCATAACTTTAAAAAAATCTATAGAATAAAAAAAAATTATTCATTTATTTTTACTTTTAACACAAAATAACACTTGTATTCATACAGTACATACCAAAAAAAAAAGTAAAGATCAATAAAAAATAATACCCGGCTAAAAAAATACATATATCGATTCATACAGTTATAATGTATGTTCGTGCATGATCATAAACATGAATGCTTTTCCATACATGGATACATACATAAATCTTCATACAAGCATCCACATATGTCCACACTTGTGCATTAATAAGAATACGATCGTATTCCCAAGAATTCGATAACAATGTTAAACTCAGTTGTGAGCCAAAAATAACAGATTTGCTTGTCTGAGACTCATTCATTTTAATTGCGCTTATTGAAGATTCTCCAAGTTTAAAAGATTTTCCAATAGATGCATATCTTTCACCATTTTCTATGCGATCAAAAATTACCATTTTTGTTTCTAACGAAATTGCTGTCTTTTTTTCTTGGTTTTATCCATTTCTTTTAAGAAAACCTTTAAAAAATAAGACAAATTTTTTATTTTCTTTTAAATTAAATAAAAAGTATTATAAAAGTTGTAAAAAACAGAACGCAAGTCGATTTTAAAACCGCATAACTTCTAATCCGCATAAAAAACCCGCATAAAAAGAGACTTAAGTCTATTTATGTATGATTTCAAAATATAAAAGGTGTACTCATTATAACTCTTAAATTCCTTGTAAACCTTGTACAAACACAAGCCATATTTTTTATGTATGGAATTTGACATTAAACTCATAAACATACCACGTTTACACAGTTTACGGGTAGAATACAAGTTTATATCAGAAGGCTTAAAATACTTGGTTACAATTCTCTACAACTTCTTCTAAATATTAACCCCTCAATTCATAAATACTTTGTAAAGTTATAGGAGGTTCACAAAACGAAATTTTCATACAAAATTTGTTCAATAAGCCTCCTATAATTTTACAAAGCGTTTATGAATTTAGGGGTTAATTTTTTTTTTCCTTTTTTGAATTCTTAACTAAGGGTGTTATTTAATAGTTTTTGTTTTGAGCCTGAAATATAATCCGTTATATAATTATGTCTTTCTACATCAAATTAGATATGATTACATCGGTCAAAATCCGGATAAGATCCTATATGATTTAATATATTTAGATCTTATCCGATATAATTTTATCCACCATTTTTCGGATCATAGCATATCTCCAATTACATTAAATTAGATATCATTACATATGACATCATATTATTTTTTTTGCTCGGGCAATCATTTATGATTTTATACAATTATAACTTGTCGAGTATTGTGAAACATATATTTTTATATGATTATATCAAAAGATATTTAGTTATATAAAATTATATTAACCAGATCCACCATTTTTCGGATCAAATAATATATTTTTTATATAATTATATTAACCCATATATGATTTGATCCGGAAAATGGTGGATCTGGTTAATATAATTTTATATAATTAAATATCTTTTGATATAATCATTTAAAAATATATGTTTCACAATAATCGACAAGTTATAATTGTATAAAATCATAAATGATTATATAAAAATCATATCTGATTATATAAAAATCATTTTTACTAGGGATTTCCTAAAAAAAATTTCAATTTAAAACAATTCACTTGAAAAAGAGATACAAACAATTAATCCATCGAACGAACGATTGAACGAAATGACCGCATAATGATGAACTAGTTCATAGCATTCAAAAGATTGAATCGTTCTGTTGAACTTAAATAAAAAAAAGAAAAAATTAAATAAAGCTGCGTTCACATCTGCACCGAAATCCCGAGATTTCGATATCCACCACTCTGAGAAAACAGTGAAGAAATACGTATAAACTTTAATTTTTTGGAAAATATATTTATTAGAACCAAATATGTGTACTTTATTCAAAATTAAACATCTATAAGCTTTCCTTCATTGCTTTTTCAGAGTGGTGAATATCGAAATCTCGAGATTTCGGTGCAGATGTAAACGCAGCCTAAAGTCTTTTGTATTTGAACAATGGCCTTGCAAATCGCTCAATACTTTTTGTGGAACAAAATATTATGTGCCTTCAAACAGGAACGAACACAGATTTCTTAATCAGGAATGGAAAAGGCTTGCTCATTCGGTTTTTGAAATTCATAATCTAAGGACTATATACCCATATCGTATACTAAAAATTGGTGGCTAGTTTGCAAAAAATAGAAAAATGCGAAAATTTTTTCCAAAAACGAAAAATTTTACATCTTTATATTCGTTTGCAGAATGTTAATCGCTGATTAAGTTTCTGAATTCATTTTCTGTGACACAAATCCTTTTTTCCCACTCCGCCATTATTTTGGAATTTTTTAATAGCGGTATATTTTAATTCATAATCCAGGAACTATAATACCCATATCTTAAACCAAAGTTTGGTGGTTAGTTTGCAAAAAAAAAAAATCGAAAAAAATTCCAAAAAGGAAAATTTTTGAATCAATATATTCGTTTGCAGAATGTTAATCGCTGATTAGCTCTTATAGGCATTTTCTGCACCATAAAGCCCTTTTTCGCATTCCGCCGTTATTTTACAATTTTTTAAATGCGATTTATTAAAATTTTTTTTTGGTGGCAAAATAAAATCGCGAAAAAAAAATTGGAAAAAGAAACATTTTTGCATTAATATATTTGTTTACAGAATGTAAATCGGTGATTAAGTTTTTTAAATTAATTTTTGTACCATAGTCTTTTTTCGCGTTCCGCTATTATTTTGCAATTTTTTAGGTGTGGTTGTATTAAATTTATAATCTACGGACTAAATATAATACACATTCCATAGAACAAAGTTTGGTGGAATGTGTAAAAAAATCGCGAAAAATTTTTGCATCAATATACATATTTGTTTGCAGACTGTAAGTTTTTTAATTAATTTTTTTGCACCATAAAGGCTTTTTTCGCTTTCCGTGATTATTTTGAAATTTTTTAACTGTGGTTTTTTTAAATTCATAATCTAGGGACTATAATACCAATTTCTGCACCAAAATTTGGTTCCTAATTGCAAAAAACAAATCGGGAAAAAAAAATTTGCAAAAAAGAAAATTTTTCCATCTTTATATTTGTTTGCAGAATGTTAAACGCTGATTGAGTTTTTAATTATTTTTTCTACCATAAAGACTTTTTTCGCGTTACGCTATTATTTAGCAATTTTTTAAGTGCGGTTTTTTTAATTTATAATCAGGGACTATAACGTACATCTAAAAGAAAGTTTAGTAGTTAGTTGGAAAAAAAAATTGTAAAACAGAAAATTTTGACATCGGTATATTCGTTTGCAGAATGTAAATCGCTATTAAGTCGTTTAATTCATTTTTTGAACCACAAAGCCTTTTTTGCATTCCGCCATTATTTTGCAATTTTGTACGCCCTAGATTCATAATCTAGGGCTATAATACTTTTGGATACAGTTTAATTAAGGTTCCACTCTTGATTTTTATAATAACTAAATATTTTTGGATGGCTCGCTCGAGCTTTTTTTCCATCCCTGGTTACAATTGATTAGATTCTAATTAAAAGGTTTTGTTTATTATGCATTTATTGCTTTCTATTTGGAAAGACGTTATTCGGAAAATTTCCAAGTGGGCTTTTTTTGCCCAAAAGTGAGAACATTAACACTATATGGATCAAGTTACTCAAAATAATAATTTTTATCAAGTGGAAAAAAATTTTTTTTATTCATTCAAAATGATATTTTTCAGAAAATTATGAAAGGTGTTATTCTGTAAATTTCCTTGTGGTGCGTTTTTGGCCAAAAGTATAAAAATTAACCCCATATGGATCACGTTACATAAAATAATTATTTTTATCCAGTTGAGATTTTTTTTATCAATTTAATGGCTTTACAATCTTGTAGTCATAATTAATAGTAAGTTTCATGGATATTTTCTGACCCCAGGCCACTAAGGGTTAAAGATTTTTTTAAACAAATGTAAAGATAATTATAGTCTAACCAAATTTAAGTGATGTTTTTCTGAAAACTGTGAAAAATTTGATGAAAACTTTAAAATTTTGTTTAATTTTTGACAAAATGAGCAATTTTTGTAAAATGTCCTGGAAAGCAGTCGCTCCAAACACAAACTCGAATTATCATTCTTCCAATTTATTTTTTTCTTTAATATCAACTATTATGTGGTACAAATAGCAATCGACATCTCCAAATTAGGCATTTTAAAAAATCTTTAAAATTAATTTTAAAAAAAGCACGTTTTAGCATTTTTATCAAATTCGTGCGTCATTTTGGATTCCAGGCTGATATCCGATGAAGTCAAAATTCCATGTCTGAATCATTTTGACTATATTAATTTTTAATAGTAATACACTTTTTTCCAAAATGGGCCATTTTCGTCCAACTTTCGGCACGGGTTAACGTTTTCCAAAAAAAAACAAATCGATTTCTTCCATTTGGGACCATTTCTAATAAAACTGGGGTGTGTAATGACAAATCTATATTTAAGGGACACTCTAGTATAGGTGTGTTCACTAGAGCGTACCACCTTACAGGCAAAAAGAAAAAAAGTTCGCCAATATGAAGTATTTTTGAAAGGAGGTTTCAAAAAAAAATTTTTTATTCTTTTTTGCCGAACGTAGGGGTCGCCATTTTAAATTTTTCGTTATATCTTTGGCATTTAATCTTAAAGTATGATACATCGATGTTTTTCTCTCGAGCAGACCAGTGTTTTTCTCTCGAGGGCCATTGACTTCAAGTATCCCGTTCTAGTAGTTAGCCACCAGTTGCTACAACCCTAATGTACAACCCTATTGTCAGAAAATTAAAGCTGGCAAAAAATCATTAAACTTTTGCTAGTGAAGTTTTTCGATAAACCCAGTAGAATTTTTTTTTTTTGTATATTGGTTGCCGAACGTAGGGGTCGCCTTTTTTTTCATTGGATTTTTTCTTTATAACAAAACACTGGTCTCCTCGAGGCAAAAAAATCGATATATCACACTTTAAAATCCAACTTTAAATGCCGAAGCTATAACGAAAAATTGAAAAAGGCGACCCCTACGTTCTGCAAATTGAAAATTGAAATTCCCTTGCAAAAATACTTCATATTGGAGGGTGTACGGCGAACTTGTTTTTGAGGTACGGTCTAGTGTTCACCCTTTATACAAATTACATACGTTAATTATCGCTACACTAGCTGTGTTTGTGCGGCAAGCTATCAACGTTAACTTATGTCACTCACATATAAATCTGACATTAGCCAACGATTAGTGTGAACTCTTAACGTTACTAATGTCAAATTTGCATGGGAATGACATAAGCTAACGTTGAAAGCTTGCCGCACAAACACAGCTATTATACAATAAATATTACATTAGATTCAGAGAGTTTTTTTTGCAAAAAAAGTCCTCATATTCTAAGGGTTTTGGTATAAGAAAAATTCGTCAGACTCTGAGAGTTTTTCTAAAGGAAAAAGTCTTTATATTCTGAGCGTATTTCTATAGGAAAAGGTTTTGAGATTTTGAGGGTTCTCTATAGAAAAGGTTCTTATTATTTTCTTAAGGAGAAGATCAGCAAATTCTGAGGGTTCTCTATACGAAAAAGTCAAAATTTTGAGGCTTTTCCTGTAGGAAAAAGTCGTTATAGTCTGAGGGTATTCCTATAGGAAAAGGTGCTGCGGTTCTGAGGGTTCTCTATAGGAAAAAGTCCTAAAATTCTGAAGGGGTTCCTACAGAAAACGGGCTAAAATTCGGAGGGATTATAGGAAAAATACACCAGATTCTATTGGTTTTTCTAAAGGAAGAAGTATACGAGAAAGTCCTCAGATTTTGAGGGTTTTCCTATAGGAAAAGGTTATGAGATTTAGGTTGTTTATAAGCGGTGTGCTATCTGTTGTATCGTCGTAACAAAAAACAGAGTTGTTAAAATTTTTATTTGACTTTAGCAACGATTTTCTGTTGGATTTTCTATCTGTTAGCACACTCAAACATAGGACACTAAACACACGTAAAAATGTTGTATCGTGCTATTCTCAAATGTTGTATTTTTTCAATTTAAATTCTAACAACTCTGTTTCTTGTTAGGACGATACAATGATACAACAAATAGCACACCCTTGTGAAAAACCTTATCGTGATTGTTTTCTGTAGCAATACGTCCTCAGATTCTAAGGGGTTTTCTATTCTATAAAGATTCTATAGGAAAATGTTTGATAATCTATGAGAGCTTTCTAGAGGAAACAATTCTCAGAATTTTAAGGTTTTTCTATAAGAAAATATCCTCATATTAAAAAAAATCTGAATGGTTTTATAGAAAAAATACTCAAGATATAAGGGGGTTTCTATAAGAAAAATTACTCAGATTCTGAGGGTTTTTCATTACAGAGAAACCCTCAGAAACTATGTGTTTTCCTATAGAAAAAAATCGTTAACATTTTAGAGCTTCCATAGGAAAAATTTATCATTTCTCTGCAGAAAATTTCGCTAAACTGAATATTTTTGGTAGAAAAAAATCGTATAATTTAAAAATGTTAAACATAAAAAATTACTGAGTATTTTTTAATGGGACAGTCCTTTAAATGAATTAAATGTATTAACGCGCTTTCCGAGGTGCCTCATTTACTCAAAACTAGATAAAAAATACGAAACTGAGACGAGAAACCCCCTTTTTTATTAAAAAATTTTTCACTTAGTAGTGTAAGATATAAATTTTTCTTATAGACACGCAGATTCTGAGGTATTGCCTATTAAGAAACCTACAATTTCTGAGGCCTTTTCCGTTAAGAAACACTATTAATTCAGACATTTTTCTTAAAACAACATTATAATTCAAGGACTTTTTGTATATAAAACCATCAGTTCTTGTAGACTGTTTAGAATAAAAATATTCTCAGATTCTAGAAGCATTTTTCTATAGAAAATCCTTAGACTGTAAGGATTTTTCTTGCAGATAAATCCTCAGATTCTACAAATGCTCGGATATTGAAAACTTTTTCCTAAGATTCTGAAAACTTTCCCTAAAGCAAAACCCTCATATTTATATATTTATATAACAAGACTAAAACGGCATTCACACCTAAATCTTAAACACTTGTTTAGCTAAAACGAGTGTAAAAGAATAAAGAACTGTTGTAGTAGAATAAAGAGCTAAAATACGTGTTTTAGCTAAACACGTGTTTAAGAATTAGGTGTGTCTTATAATTGTAGTACAGCATTTTAAAAGTGTACAAACATACTTTGACAAATTAAATAAAATATTGACTAATATAGATATAAAAATATTACAAATAAATATTAACAAAATGTTTTAACATGAAATTATAAAAAATTACCAGGTGTATAAAAAATAAGAAAAAAATAAAAACATTAAGTTTTTTAATAAAAATAATAAAAATAAAAGAACAAACATTTAAAGAAAGAGAAAAAAAATCATAATTAATTAAAATTATCGAAAAGAAAATTTTTAAAATTCATTGCGTTGCTATTTATTTGTTGGTTATGCGGAAGAGCATTCCAAAGACGTGTAGCATTTATAAAGAACTGCCATTCAGAAACAAGACATCGAAATTTGGGAAATATGATCCTTTTGCCTCTTGACGATCTTGCAAAACGTATAGTTTGAAATAGGTAATTCGGTTTTTTTATGTATATAACTTTTTGTAAAAATATTAGTATATTTATTAGGGTCTCCAAAAAAAAATAAAAAAAATAAAAAAACAGTTTGCCATATTCCAAAGGGGAAGAGGGACAATAATACCTATGCACCGATATCATGTATCTGAATGGCATTTTTACATAAATGCTCCACGTCTTTGGAGAGATCTTCCAGCAAACCTGCAGCTCAACAGCAACGCAAACAGCTTTAGACATTTTCTTTTCAATATTTTTGCCTAATTTTAATTAAATTTTTGTTTCTTACAATGTTGACTCTTTGACAGACATATTAAATTAAATTATTAAGGGTTTTCACAAGGGGTGTACTATTTGTTGTATCGTTGTATCGTCCTAACAAAAAACAGAGTTGTTAAAAATTAAATTGAAAAAATACAACATTTGAGAATAGCACGATACAACATTTTTACGTATGTTTAGTGTCCTATGTTTGAGTGTGCTAACAGATAGAAAACTGAATAGAAAATCGTTGTTAAACACAAATAAAAATTTTAACAACTCTGTTTTTTGTTAGGACGATACAACGATACAACAGATAGCACACCCCTTATGAACAACCTAATTGTTAATATTTATTTTTTCTTTGTGATATTAGAAAATTTTTTACTTATATATTAGAATACGGTTTAATTTTTATGATTATTTTTTTACAATTTGCAATATATGTTTTCCACAAACTGCTTTCCTGTACTTTAATTATAAGATTTACTCTTGTTGTACAGGATATATCAAAATAAATAAATAAATAAATATTGACTGGGCCCCCCCCCCCCCACCCCTTAAAATAAGTATTTGAGTGTAAAACCACGTCTCCAAAAAAATTTGGACAATCGGATAAGAGGAACACGTGCCTCAACGGCCCTGAAGTTTGAAAAACAGTATGCATGGGAAAAATATGACTTTTTTTTTAATTTCTTAAAATTTTTAATATTTTAAATTAATTAAATGAATTTTCTTTTTAGTTTGACTCTAGATCATAAATCAATATCACTTTCTGTTTAAATTATTTTCAAATCAAAGAAAGATGATACAATTTTTACAAGTAAATTTTACAAAGAATAAAAATATATTTGAAAGAATTCGATAAGACCAGCAATACAAAATACGTATTTTCAGCTTTCGCTACAAAGCCATCATCATTGTATTTCGTCTTGTGTGGGCTAATATTTTAATGTTTGTCTACTTATGTAACCGCTGAAAGAAATCGAATTTCGTATCAACAACTCAACTTAGACTAACATCAACGAAATTTAACAATGCTATTTTTATCCTTTGTTATTATTACTCTATATTGCTTTGAACCTTAATTCTTAAGATATCTCAGCTGATTCTATTCAACTCTGTGTATGAAAACCACAGATTTTTGAATTACAACGAACCGTTAAATTTATATTTAAATGTATATTATTTAAATTATATTTTTGCACCGTGTTATTCCCCCATTCATCTTTTAAATTAATCTTGAATTAAAAGAATTAAAAAATTGTAATAAACAGTAAATTATCTTTCTAATAAGGCAATAAAAACTAAAATCGGTTAAAAAAAACCAAGTTATTACAATTGCCCCCGGCAACTAATGTGTCACAAAACGCTTAATCAAGAAGTTCGAGCCCAAATTTTAAAATTTGTAGAAATAATGTAATGCAAAAACATTTTCTTATTTTATTAACTCCAAGGTATTGTTATTTGTTATAAAATTAAAAAATTTTTCAGTTTTATAAATTAAATTGAAATTAAAGATATTTAAAGTTCGAGTGAAATTTTTCCAACTTAAAATGAAAAACTTACGGTGCTTTACTGTAAAAATACTGTTTTGGTAGTTGTTTATTATGATATTAAAAATAACTTATTTAAACAACTGCTACGAAATTACATTACTTTTCGTTAGTTGTTTTCTTAAATAACAGTCATAACAGTTGTTTTGCATTTTTCCATAGAAAAACGACTGTAATAACTGTTAAAAACAACAACTACTGATTACTGCACAAACAACCGTCATACAGTAACTGTCAAACTTTTTTGAGTGTATTTGTTATTATTGATATATTCCTATTTGCAAATTAATATTAGAAACTTGTATTGTTTCTCCAATGCATAAAAGTGTAATAACTGGAGAACCGTTTGGAATTTTTGTTTCAAATTTTAAATAAGCTGTAGTAATTAAACATATTTTTGTAATCGAAAGAAAAAAATTGTTTTTTTTATTAAAATGTACTTTTATAATACCAAAAGAATTAACTGTAAAAAACAGTAGTCTTCAACCATTTTGTCAGTTGTTTTAAAATGTTTGTAGTAAAAATTTTTCAGTTGGTTTTACGACATTGTTAGTTATTTTGAATGCATTTGTTAGTTATTATTCAACAGTTAAAAATAACAAAATTTTTAGTTATTTTAAACCTTTGTCACCTTTTTAACTGCATATACCTTTGTTTTAACTGTCATTTTCATTCTACCGACAAACATTTATGAGTATGCTAGTTTTTAATTAACAAAACGCATATATAAAAAATCAATAAAAAACTAGTTTTCTGCGAAAACTACATTCCAACGGGCTTAAAGCCGATATGACACTTGCTAGTCTCAGTATTAATAATCCAAAATAGAAGAGAGCACGAATTTCCTTATATGAGTAATAAAGTGAACAACTATATCGAAAAACTATCAAACTGTCAAATTGGTGTTGGTAAAGCCCGTATGACACTTGCTAGTTTCAGTATTAATAATCCAAAATAAAAGAGAGCGCGAATTTCCTTATGTGAGAAATAATGTGTGTGAAGCGTACAACTATATCGAAAAACTATCAAAATGTCAAATTGATGTTGGTACACTGAACCAAAAGTTGTAGGTGAAATCAACATAAAAATTTTGTTACTTTTTGATGAAACGAATTGTTAAAACAATATATTTTTTATTCAAATTAATGTGTGTTTGTTTTTTGAATCAACTACTTTTTTTTAAATGAACATACTTATTTCCGTCAATAATTCTCCACAAAACAATTGTTGTTTTGATAATTTTTTGTCCATTTTTTAACAAAATTTAATTTGTTAACTCTAAAAAATTTTGTAAAAAGGCAGTTACGTAAATTTGATATAATTTTTCTTCAATTTGAAAAAAAGAGTATTAAATCTGTGGAAAATAGTTTACTGAGGTTAGTTTTGTCGCGTCATTACTTGTGCTAGCATGTATATTTGTAATTGTCGGAAATATCAATAAATTGACATTAACGGTGGGTCTCATACTGTAGGTTTAACTTTAACTTAACTAAAAACAAAATAAAATGTCAAAAAAATGTACACAAAACAACAACAAATTTTTGGTTTAACTATTAACCTAAGTTTAAACCTGCAGTATGAGACCCACAGTAAGTGTTTTTGTTTTTCAAAGTATAGATAATTAACAAATTCAGTGACTTAAAGTGAATTGCTAATTGAAGATTTATTAATTTTAATTTAAATAAATTTATATAATTTTGAACGTTCTCAATTAAATCGTACATTTAAATTTCTGTCATTAATTTTGATATTATCTTTTTGTTATTTTGTTTAAGGCAAACTATTAATGAAAGTTATAAATACAACCCTATAAACAATTTCACTGGAATTCAAGTTGAAAACAAGTTCAATTCCAGCCCTGTTTTCCAGTTTCAAGGCTTGAATACAACTTTAATTACATTTTATTTCAATAGGTTACTCCAGCAAAAGGGAAACAAAAATTCAAGTTTCAAATATTTTTGTTAAATATACATAAGCTAGAATTTGAAATGTACTTTACTTCAAGCTAAATTTAAAGCACTTGAATTTTTAAAACCTATGTGTTTATTGGGAATGTATTTGAGTTATTAATTTAAAAAAAGTTATATGTTTTTGTATATAAAATCGTACATGTAAATAAAGAGTTTTTAGTATGTGCTATATTATAATTTCAATTTTATATTTCATTATTTTTTATATTTTATCAAATTCAGTATAAAAGACATTGTATGTATATTGCTTAAAAAGATTTTAAATTGGTGAAATATAAAAAATAATGAAACATAAGTCTAAAAATTAATAATAAATCGATAAAAAATGAATTAATTAAAAAAAAATTTAATATAATGCATTGGTAAAACAACAAAATCATTATGCAATTTAATTAAATATAAATGTTAAGACAACTAATTTTTGTTAATACATTTGACGATATTTTGTCAAAATAATACCACATAAAATAGTTAAACGTCAAAATATAAATCTACTAAACAATGCGTTAAATTGATGGACAGGTTTTGTAAGTTGTATAGTGATCACCAGAGAAGACAAAATTGTTGTTTTTGCTTTTTATGCTTTTTATTGCTTGTTTTACTCATATTTGCTTGTTTTTGCTTTTTTTGGATTTTCCGTTTTTTAGCTTTAAAATAGCTTTTTCTTAAGATTTTTGAGCTTAAAATTGCTTTTTTTGAGACTTTGCCCAAAAATACTTTTTTTGCTCACAAAAAAATATTTTTTCTCTTAACTTGAATTAAAAAATAAAAAAACTGTTGTTTTTCCAATTTTTTTTTACTTTTGCTTTTTTCTTGCTTTTTTACAATATTTTTTTGCTTTAAACACATCGGATTTTGCTTTTTTCTGTCTTCTCTGGTGATCACCCATTCATCAATTTAATATGGATTTTAGTTGATTTCACAACTGTTTTTGGTTCAGTGTAATGCAGTACCCTTCATATGATTTGCATTGATGGTGCAAAAAACTAGAATCTAGAAACTAGCAAGCACAAATTATACCAGATATGAATCAGCTGATTTGGGCAATATGGCCGACAGAAAATGAGCAAAACAAAACGCAAAAATTTAAGAAAAACACAAAAGATAAAGCACAATAATCTAAAAAGAAACAGATATATACAAAAAATGCGCAACACAAAATGTATGGAGATTTTATATTGTTATCTCCCTCTTGACTGACTTCCATGTAAACAAAACCATACGGTTCGAGAATACTTTTTTGACACCTGTCATTAGTTTCACATCTGGTATTAATCTGTGCTATCAAGTGTCATATAGGCTTAATGCAGTACCCTTCATATGATTTGCATTGATAGTGCAAAAAACTAGAATCTAGAAACTAGCAGGCACAGATTATACCAGATATGAATCAGCTAATTTGGGCAATATGGTCGACAGAAAATGAGCAAAACAAAACGCAAAAATTTAAGAAAAACACAAAAGATAAATCACAATAATCTAAAAAGAGACAGATATATTCCAAAAACGCGCAATACAAAATGTATGGAGATTTTATATTGTTATCTCCCTCTTGACTTGACTTCCATGTAAACAAAATCATACGATTCGAGAATACTTTTTTGACACCTGTCATTGGTTTCACATCTGGTATTAATCTGTGCTAGCAAGTGTCATATAGGCTTTATACGGGCTTAAAGCCTATATGACACTTGCTAGTTTCTAGATTCTAGTTTTTGCACCATCAATGCAAATCATATGAAGGGTACTTCATTAAGCACCGTAAGTTGTTTAAGTTTCACTTGAAAAAACTGTTATACTCCATATAAAAAAATGATTTTTCACGACAATCAGTTTCACGTGAAAATTGTGTAGAGTTTGTTTTCACACAAATTTAATGTACAAGACTATTATTTTTCTTGGGAAAAAGTGACATTTTGTGTTTATTTTGATTGTGTTTTTGTTATAAAATTGAAAAATTGTTCATTTGTTTAAATTAAATTGCAATTTGAGGCATTTAAAAATAGAGTGAAATTTTTCCACGTGAAAAACAACTTACTGTGCTTTACCAACGTCAATTTGAGAGTTTGATAGTTTTTCGTTATAGTTGTTCTCTTCACACCAGGGATGATAAATGGGATTTCTAAAGTAGTACTAACGAGTTTTAAAAATAGTACTCTTTTGACCTCTATAGTACCAAAAAAATTTTTCATTTAATTTTTTTATCATTATAAATTAACAAATAAAAACTCATAAAAAATAAAGAGTTCTTTTATACTATCTAACTCATACAGCAATAGAAAAACGTAAAAATTTTAGTTAAAACTATTAAAAATTAGTTAAAAATTACGTTGCACAAAAAAATTCTATCAGGAAAAACCAAACTGTTAAATACATATACAAAATTTTAGTTATATTTGAATAAATCTTAGTTAACAGAAAATAACAATTTAACCTGCTAAAATTAGTAAAAAATAATAATTAGTAGACTAAAAATCACCAAAAATTTTAAATGTAGGAAGCTTTTTTCTAATTTTTTTTAATACGAATAAAAATCTAGTCTTCTGAAATCAGCAGTTTACTATTTTAAGTAACCATTTCCGTTGATTTTAGCGGGATAGACTGCTATTTTCATTCAACTAAATTTAACTTAAAAGTAACAAAAATTTTTGTAGATATAACAGTTTATTTTTGCTATTTTTACTCTACTGATATTAATATTTTTTGCAGATTTTACAGTATAATTTGTTATTTTCAATGAACTAAAAGTTAAATATAAAAAATATATAAAAAAATCTGCTAATCTTAGCAGTTTCTTTTGTAAGGCCTTTTTTGCTTAATTTTTAGTAGCTTTTTCTGCTATTTTCACAGATTTATTTCTGTGAGTGTAGGGTTCAGAATTTAAAGTTCCTGGTTATCGTACTTGACTTCTTTTTAAAGCAAATATTATTTTTAAGTTATTTACAAGTCTATTCCACCTTGTAATGTCATAAGAATATTTTCGATTGAACAGATTGATTGACAATCGAATCAAATGAATTTAATGATTGCATTAGGTGCATTAAAAATTCATTCGATTCTTCGAAATAGGTTTAAGGTATTTAACCATTCAGAAATGAAAATCGAATGAGTGAATTCTTTAGGAGCTCTGATGGGGGAAAACATTTTGCTTCCTTTTTTTCTCCAGGTAGAAAGAGATGAGAATATAAAAGAACTGAAAGAAAATAAATACAATAACTTTTAATAATCCCGTAAATAAATTTATATTATAAAACTTACCTTATTATTTTAATAACTTAATAAAAAATATATAAACTTTTCCGTATTACGCGTCCTCACTCTTTGGCGTTGTTTTATGACTAAGACAAGAGAAAACATGTTCTACTCTATTCTTTCACTAGAAATTTCTAAACAAGCGCGTCATACACATGCTCCTGATTGCTTCGTGTGTGTGCACACACACTTGAAAATATAAGTATTTGTAAAAAAAATTCAAAATAACTGCATAAAATAAATGTTACTACAATGTGGTAGTTTTTGTAGTTAGTTTGAAAAAATAACTGTCAAAAACATTGAAATATTTTGCTCTAAGTAAATTAACTACAATTGTTGTTAAAATTACTACAACCGCATTACTACACAAATAACTGTCATGTAGTAACTGCAGAACTTTTCTGAGTGTATGTATTTTAATAAAAAAAAAGCCAAAGAACATTTTTTATGTGTTTTACTTGAGTTTTCAATAGTAACTCTAATATTTTAAATATTTTCAACATAAGTATTTTTATTTAAAACTCCGATATTTGAAAACACAATAATATCTCTGAAAATGAAAAAAGCACAAAAAATTTAATAATCGAAAAATGTGTAAATAGTACTAAGTGAGGCAGAGGAGTACCATAGTACTTTTGAGGTTCCAATAGTACCACAAAAAGTACTATAGTACTAACTTTATCATCCCTGCTTCACACGCATTATTTCTCACATAAAGCTGGTTTCACACGACATGTATTTTTCATATGACTTGTCACTTTTTACATTGTAAAATTTATACATGCCGTGTGAACCCTTTCAAACATTGCATGTGTAAAACCCATATGCAAAAGTCATATGACAATATTTTAAATAAAGCGCGTTCTATTTTGATCTGACAAACCAAATGTAATCAGCTGTTTTTGGCAAAACAAAAAAAAACTTGGGGCAAAAAAAAAACAAATTAAAAAGTGGAAAATTTTGATAAAAGCTGTTAAAAGCAACCAATGTCAGGCGTAATTACACATGTACGTTTAAACGCAAAAATTATAAACCTTATGTATTTGCTCATTTTGACAGACATACAGAATTACATATGGGTCCTTAAAGTGACAGGTCACATGACAAATACATGTCGTGTGAAACCAGTTTAAGGAAATTCGTGCTCTATTCTATTTTGGATTATTAATACTGAAACTAGCAAGTGTCATATAGGCTTAAGTAACGGAAATTGTTTCTTGGGAATTATGAAAAAAGTGCCAGCATGCCATTAACTGTGCCAAAAATGGCACTATTGTTTTACTTTTTCCAACAGTGTTGAACATATTGCTTAACTACCTTTTTTTACAACTGAAACCAGCTGATGGTATTAATCACAGATTAATACCAGATGTGAAACCAATGACAGGTGTCAAAAAAGTATTCTCGAACCGTATGGTTTTGTTTACATGGAAGTCAAGTCAAGAGGGAGATAACCATATAAAATCTCCATACATATTGTATTGCGCATTTTTTGTATATATCTGTCTCTTTTTAGATTATTGTGCTTTATCTTTTGTGTTTTTCTTAAATTTTTGCGTTTTGCTTTGCTCATTTTCTGTCGGCCATATTGCCCAAATCAGCTGATTCATATCTGGTATAATTTGTGGTTTCAATATTCGTATACAGAGATACACCTAGTGTCTTCACCTAGTGTCTTCAAATGCAATGAAATGTGCAAAGAAATTTGAAAATAACACACAAAGCAACAACAAAATTATTTTCGTTGTTGTTGTTTTGTGTGTTATTTTCAAATTTCTTTGCACATTTCATTGCATTTGAATACAACGAAAATAATGTTGTTGTTGCTTTGTAGGTTATTTTCAAATTTCTTTGCACATTTCATTGCATTTGAAGACACTAGGATACACAGATTAATACCAGATGTGAAACCAATGACAGTTGTCAAAAAAGTATTCTCGAACCATATGGTTTTGTTTACATGGCAGTCAAGTCAAGAGGGAGATAACAATCTCCATACATTTTGTATTGCGCAATTTTTGTATATATCTGTCTCTTTTTAGATTATTGTGCTTTTATCTTTTGTTTTTCTTAAATTTTGGCGTTTTGTTTTGCTCATTTTCTGCCGGCAATATTGCCCAAATCAGCTGTTTCATATAAAAACAAAAAAACTAATTAAATTAAGAAGAATTAAATACAATTCAACTAAATATAAATAAAAAAACAAAATAATTTATAGATTTTGAATTTTTTCAAGGGTATTTACTAGTAAGCGTCGCATAACCTTCTTCGTTGAATTATTGCAAATTATGAGTTAACATAATTACGTGTTCTCATACCCTTAACATAAGCTCGGCAATAAGCAATTTTATGCCGTTATTCTCCCGACGTACTTAACTTATTGCTAGGATATTTATTGCTAATCTAGACTGGGGGTAAGTAAAATTATTATCTATACATTTTTTTGTAAAAAAAACTGAAGATCATAAAATAAAAAAGTTAAAAATTTTGATTTTTTATATAAAGTAATAAATATCGGTAAAATACCAGTAACCACCCCTAAAAATAACGGTATCGGTAACGATAACGATACTTGGAATTTTTTTTAGAGGTATTGGTAAAGCCTATATGACACTTGCTAGTTTCAGTATTAATAATCCAAAATAGAAGAGAACACGAATTTCCTTATGTGAGAAATAATGTGTGTGAAGAGAACAACTATATCGAAAAACTATCAAACTGTCAAATTGATGTTGATAATGCAGTACCCTTCATATAATTTGCATTGATGGTGCAAATCTAGAAACTAGCAAGTGTCATATGGGCTTTAACGGTATTTTTGCGATAACGGAAACCAACCTTGGTTATTATTGATATATTCTTAGGCGGAGAATACATGAAGGAATATTGAGTAGGGAACAAAAATGTCAAAAATTTTTGATAACATGAATTGCGCGAATGTCAACACAAACATTAACATACACAAATGAACATTCGTAAAAAATGGGCATTTTTTTCACCAATGTTCCTTCGTGTATTCTCCGCTTTAGTTTGCAAATAAAAATCAGAAAGTTGTATTGTATCTACAATCCATATACACGCAATTACTCGGAAACCGCTTGGAATTTTTACTTATTGTTAATAATCGAAAGCAAAGAATTGTTTTTTTTTTTTTTTTTTTGTATTAAAATATACTTCCACAACATTTACAAAATTAACATTAAAAACAGTTTTTTTTACCTATTTTGCCAGTTGTTTTAAAATAAAATAAATTTTATCTCATGACAGCACCGCTCAGCGATTTTTAAATGTCAAAATGTATAGAAAAAAACAATCCGCTGTTATTCTGAGCGTTTCTCCCCCTTTTTTAGAGAAATAAAATTATAAACGAAGGAAAAACTACTCAAAAAGAAGACAAATATTTCAGTTCATTTAATAATGATTTATTATCATTATTTTTATATTATTTGACGTGAAAATGTTCTTTTTACATATGAAAGAAAAAATACGTTTTTGGTTTATTTTAATAAAAAAAAATGTTGGTACTATTAGGGTGGAAAAAGTGCTATCTTTAAGCTGGTTAGACTTATTTGAAACCCATCCCTGTGACAGTTGCGATTTGCTGCTGTCGTGTCTTCTTTTTCAATAATCGTGGTTAAAAGCGAAAAATACGGGAGGAAAAAATTAATTGAAAATTTTCAACATTTAGCTGAAAATTTTATTAATTTATTTTAATAATTATATTAATAGGTAAGCAAACACAAACAAAGTAATGCTAGTGGCGTGAAATTGCACGGTGAAGATAAAATTTGGAAAGAAAAAGAACACGCATATACGCGGACGGGCTTGTCAGATATTAGTGGTGTGATTTGTATTTAATGATTGGTCAAAACTGAAATAAAGTGAAAATCTGTTGTCCCTAAAATGAAAGGGAAAACCATTTGCCCAAAATCTAGGAATCGCTTCATTAAATTCAACTCTTAACTAGTAATACCTCGATCGATGACCCCACTTTGTATATGAATAAAAAGTCTAAAGTGCAAAATATATTTTAATATATTCCCCCAGAATTGAATAGCTATTAATATATTTAAGAGAAAACTATATTTATGTCAAGGTTTCGTTTCAAAAAAAATTTTTTTTACAAATGTATTTAATCGTAGCAATCCTCTTACCTTGTGTAGCTCTTATCTTTAGAAGTGGGTCGTCATTCCAACCACTTCCTTGTCTCTATATTACTTTTAATTTGTATTTGTATTGCAATAATTTATATAAATAATGAACTATTTATGTGAATTGTTGCATTTCTTCCACCTTTAGTTAGTGCTTATTAAAATTGCTATAATTTCTTTTTTAATTCGTCTTTCGTTTTGTTTAAACAGCTGTCGCCGCCGAAGCACTTGTACATTACCTACACTTTAATCCACAACACCAGCAATTCTGCCTCCCTGCTCCTGTTCTTTTATAAAAGCACATAAAAACAACACAAAATGTTCATCTGGGATTGGTTCACTGGTGTTTTAGGATATTTGGGTAAGTGATTACTACACACATTTAAAAATTTCTTAAATATATTAGGTATTTACAACGACCATATAGACCAACGGTGGGCAAATGCGGCCCTTAACTGATTTTTGTGCGGCCCTTATTAAAATTCAAATTCCGAATTTTTTTTATTTAATTTTGTTTTAATATTTTATTTCGAAAATTTTTAGATAAAAAATTAGGGCCAATTTTATAGTCGGAACTAAGATCGATTTGAAAATTGTTTAAAATATATTTAAAGGGATAATCGATCTTAGGGCCATTTTAGTTAGAAATTTATTACTTAAGAAGTAATAAAATTGATCTTAGTTCAGACTATAAAAATGGCCCTTAGTTCTTTATAGAATAAATTCATCTTCATTTATGAAACAGACGATACAAACACATAAGAAACTATCATTTCACAAATATAAAAAAACATGCGAATTTGCATTTTAATAAAGTATCACATTTGTCAATTTTTGTTTTTGTTTTTCATCACAGCTTCGTATAGCTTTTTATAAATATGACGGAGTTTTTTCTTCAAGTGATATGCAATAAAATTTGTTGTTACTTTTATCCAATAATTTTTAAATTACGGTTTCCAACAATTTTATTAAAATTTAGTAGCGGTTACTAATTTTTTCTACTAATTTTATTATACTACAAATCAGTAGGCTTGAGTTGCTAAAATTAGCAAAATATACCGAAGGGCGCAATATAGTTAAATTTCCATTTTGTTGAGTGGGCGAGTTTTATATTCAGCACAAAGCACGAGTTTAAACTTAAGTTTTACTTTAGTGAGAAATTTTGTTTGAAAATGTATTACCCAAGTAAGGATTTATTAAAGTTCGTGCTTAGTGCTGACTATAATACTGCACCGGATTGGTCTGTGTGATGAAGTTAAATTACTGACTAAGGCCCGATTACTGAATGTCCAGTTAAAATTTAGCCGATAGTTAAATTAAATTAAAGAAACAACAACAAATGTGTCTGTTAAAGACCCAGTTATTTAGCGTGTTTTTTTATCACCTGGATTTAGAATTTTTCATACAAAAAGGGAATTATTAAATCCAAAAAAAAAGCTGGATTTAATAAATCCACAATAGAAGCACAAATATATGTTAATTAATTTAATGTCAGAAATAAATACGAATGAAAATTAAAAGAGAAATAAAAAAATTGAAAAACTAACATATAAAAGGTTATTAAATTTTTTTTATGAAATATGTTTAGAAAAAAAACTACACGTCTCCAAATACATATTTTTCATCTTGGACATGGAGAAATAGCTGAAATAGAAATGGCAATTTTTCACTCTACTGTAAGTAATTTAATTAAATCCAATTAGTGAATATTAAATATTGCAATGGAATTTTTCAATTGTGTAAAAATATAAATTGAAGTGATAAAACTGAAAAGGCAGACTGTCTATCGCTGTTTTATATAAAATATAATTAAAACTTAAAAGTTAAAGTAAAATCCCTCGTCATCGAATTCGGTATTAAAAATTAGGGTGAAAGAAGTGTCGGACAGGAAATTATTTTTAAAATAGGGAGAATCTAACCCCATCTGTTGAGCACTTTTAGAACTACTTTTTGGATTTATTAAATCCAAGTGATTAGAAAAAACGGCTATTAGCTAACTGAACTTTCAGTAGTCAGACCTAAATATTTAAGTTTGTATTCATAGTTTAAATTAATCTTTTAGTGCATAATGTCCCTTTAAAGGGGCGGGATATTTTTTTGCTGTGCGCAACGAAATTGTTAAACAAAAATTCGAATCCAGGAAGTTATTAATTTTATACATGTTTTTGTTGTCGGAATAATAATCAGTCTCTTATAACTCGCTAAGTTTTCAAATTTTCGTTTGCTGATTCCGCGACAACGCGGATCAATGCAAAAACTATGAGAAAGTGTTTCAATAATTTTTAATTGTACTTATGTAATTCAAAAATACCAAAACCATTTTTGGAATAGGTGGATTTGAAAACTGTTTTTGTTTAAAAAAAAGCAATAAAGCAATAAAACTCTAGTTCCTTCCGCTTTAATTTTACTTAAAGATTTATAGTTTCGTTTTTTTGCGGTCCTGTCTAATTTATGCAAACCCACAATATAGCCCTCGGTGAAAAATCTGTGCCCACCCTTGATATAGACTAAAGACAAACCACCCGCCTCAACTGCTGTTAAAAAGTCTCTTTAATTTTATATGCAAACTGGTTTTAAGAGAAAGTTTTTAGTGTTTTTTTTTTTTAACGTGTATTTTTTAATATTAATAAGCAAAATTTTGTGCTAATACAAAACTAATGCAGAGAACATATCAAACAACACAAGTGCATTTTACAATTTAATTAAAATTGCTTAAAAACATTAAAAACAATTAAAAACACCATATTTTTCATGTTTTTTTTTTTGTAATTTTACACTGAAACTCTCTTAAAACCAGTTCACTTTTTCAGATGAGAGCCGTGGATAGTGCCTGCTTTTACAAAGTAATTATATAAAAATTGCATGATGGGCTTCTGTTAATATTGCCTGCAACACTTCACTCATAGAAAGAAACCAGCAAAAATGGCTGAAAAATCTACCAAAAATTAGTTAAAAATTACCTTGCCGAAAACACTGCTGAAATTAGGAGATTTTTTTGCTAAATGCTAGTAAAATAAAAACAGCAAACATAAATTTACATAATTTTAGTTATATTTGAGTTAACTTTTAGTTAATTGAAAATAACAAATTATTCTTTAAAATCTACAGAAAATTTTGCTAAATATTAGTAAACTCAATATAGCAAAAAAAACCGTTATATCTACAAAAGTTTTGTTATTTTTAAGTTAAGTCTAGTTCAATGAAAGTAGCAGTCTATCCTGTTAAAATCAGCAGAAATATTTGGTGATTTCAAAAGGCTCGATTTTTATTTGCATTAAAAAAAAATCGAAAAAAAATGAAGGTTTTTCATTTATTTGTTATTTTTTGACCTAGAAGAATTAACAAAAATTTAACTCAAATATAACTAAAAATTCTGTATATTTAACAGTTTAATTTTTGCTGTTCCTATATAGCAAAAATAATCTTCTAATTTCAGCAATTTTTTCTGTAACGTAATTTTTAATTAATATTTAGTAGTTTTAACTAAATCTTTTACTAACTTTTCTATTAGTGTATAATACTTTTTTTTAGCGGTTTATAATATTTTTCCCAAATTATTTATATTATTCTTTGGCCTAAAAATTTGATAGTTTGAGATCGTAGTGATGTATTAAACCTCTAACAATATTTCTTCTAATTGCGATAATAAATATTTAAACTATATATTTGGCATTGAAAAGCTATAGTTAGCTTATAGAAAAGCTACCATGCAACAATTATTAAAATTTTAATTTAATTTTGAAGACGAATCAAAAAATCCTATAGTCAAATAATTTCAGGTTTTGCTATAAATAATCCTATTAGTAAGATAAAATTACATACCGGAAACTGTTGATCTAGTGTTGTTATTTCAGAAGTTATGAGGATTTTCGATTTTTTGACGAATTTAGCAACATCAATAAATTTCGTTGAAATTAGTTTTGCTTACTACTAACTCTGAGCGTATAATTAATTTCAGAAAAATCTGCCAACTAGTTTTTGGGTTAGAGAGATATTGATAAGACGTATCCTGACGTTATCCTTTGAGCCCTGGAGCAAAACTCATTTTACAAGTATAGACTCTACACTAGCTTCGTGATTATCGATAATATATGCCAAATCGTAAATGTATTTTTGGCAACTTATCAAATTATTTTTTCAGTTTTAAAAAGTTATTTTTCTCAAATTTAATATATTTTCACTTTAACTACATCCTTCTCGCTTTAAAATCATTCCTTGTACAAAAAAGTCTGAGGGCAGAAAAGTAGCTAAGCTAAGTACTGGTTTAATAAAAATTTTTTATTTAGCCAAAAACTATTTTAAATCTGAAGACCGCTTTTTGGCGGCCTTGGGCATTAGAGGGTTAAGAGCATAAAAAGTAGTGGATTTTTAGTTAACCCTTTAATGACCCAATTTTTTTAGCTGTAAATGCAACGTAATACAACTTGGATATGTGCACTCTTAGAACAATTTCGTTGTGACAACAAAATTTGTCGTCAAAAACGAGCTTGGCTGACATTCGTATGCGACAATTCGGTTGTCACAACTGAATTCGTTTGGGGCAACCAAAGTAGGGAGTTGGGGTAAGCGTATCAATTCGGTTAGCAAAAAATTCGGTCACAACGGATTTAAAATCTAAGCGGAGATACTTTTTAATAAAACGCAATTTTCCATCGGTTTTCGTAAAATTTGCTTTGCTATTCCAATAAATTTATAACTGTTATGATTTTAGTTACAAAAAAAAATTCTTTACCAAGTTTCAGTTGGACAGAAAACGCAAAGCTAACGCTTGAAATGAAATTAGCCATATGTAGCACATAGACTTTTTAATGAACATTTTTAATATGGGAAACAAATACCTACTTTTGCTATCTTCTGAACCAATTGAGATATCGAAAAACGCTTTGGTATGAAAACGCATGACCAATATACGACCTTAAGGGATCAGAAGACGTAAATCGATATATCTGATACAACTAAAGTGGTTTAAAAGAATTTCGGTCTTTGCCTTTTCTATCCATTTTTTAATTTTTGATTTTTAACCAAATCGATCGAAATTAAAATCGATCGTTTTCAATCACATAGATATTGTAATAATTAACTTTAATTTTATATAGAAGTTTGTTATGTAGTTAGTAGTTTTAATTAACCATATAAGGCCCTAAGGGTTCAATTATGTAAATGAAGAATTAATAAAAACTATCTCCCCGCAGCTTTGTAGAAACTATTAAAATATATAGATATTTGGAAAGCTCAACTATCCCTCTATCCAATATCAGAGTTAATTTTTTTGTAGTCCGCGATTTTGAAGATATAGGACAATTTCTGGAAATTGTTATGTGATCTACTCAACGAGGTCATTCGAAAAATATATATAATTTGTTCTAATTTGTTCAAAAATAAATTTTAAATTAAAGAATATTTGTTTTAATAAAAGCCTGCACAAATTTGTCAAATTTCACTAAATTAAAATTTTTAGTTAAGTGTTGTTTTTTCAAACGCGTCGTATAGACCAAATACCAAGGTTGGTTACCGTTATCGTTATAATACCGTTATCGCTAAAATACCGTTTCAAATTGAATACCGTTACCGTTATCGATACCTCTAAAAAAAATTCTAAATACCGTTATCGTTACCGTTACCGTTATTTTTATGGGTAGTTACTTGTATTTTACCGGTATTTATTATTTTATATAAAAATTACAATTTTTTTATTTTATAATCTTGAGTGGTTTTTTTTTACAAAAAATTTATAGATAATAATTTTACTTATTAAAACTACCAGTATTGAATTTATTACTTAAAATCTGTATTTTTAGTACTTAAAATTAAAAATATGCCATGTTTTTACTCGTTTTTATATGTTTTTAACATAATTTTTAATACCGGTACGTACCGGTATTGCTGTTTCGATAACGGTATACCGTTACCGAAACAGTCTTAAATACCGTTACCTTTACCGTTACCTAAACAAACGGAATCTGATACCGTTACCGTTACCCTTACCGTTATTCGTTTCGGTAACCAACCTTGCCAAATACAATTAATATTGTAATTACTACAGTGTTGCCACTAGTAAAACAAAAAATTACACAGCAGTATGTCGAAAATTATCCAAAACCGTGTGAAATTACACAAAAAATTAAAACTTTATATTATTTCAAAATAAACTTTCCTGAGCACAGTGGGGAATAAAAATATGTTGGGAAAGAATTTCGCCATTTCTTATCGACTGATGTGAAATTTCACGCTGTAAGTTTCGACAGCCGAAACACCGGGAGCTATGTCAGTCGAGTCCAAAGTTTTGCCGTTTTTTCCATTTATAAACCGATTTTTAAAGACTTAACATTTTTGTCATATGCAAAGAGCAAAAGTTATTTGCATTTTAAAACTAAAATTTTTTATTTTTGGAATAACCTGGTCCGAGTTTTTGCCTTCTGCAAAAACAAATCCAGGACAATTTTGATGTAAAATATTGTAACAAATTATTCTATTAACTAAGGGAGATTTCAATGCAATATTTTTTTCAGGCTTAAAATGGCATGCTTTTAAATTTGAATATTTTAAAAAATGTATTTTATCCAAGTTAAAAGTTTTTTTCAGAACAAAGTATTTATGTTTTTCATTAAGGCTACTTCATTCAGAGGCGTTGCATCCAAAAATATTACCCACTTGCTAATTATAACCGGTTTTATTTAAATTCAACCAATCTTTCTCTGAGTGCACAGCTGGGATTGGAAAATAAAAATATAACATTTTCAAAAAAAATTAAAATTTTTTTCAAAAATTTCATACGATTCGGTTGAAATCTGGAACATGTTGGATTTACAGAATTTAAAAATATTTAGATTCTGCTCCAGTAACAGTATCATGTTAACTACAACAAAAAAATTTTCACACATTAGAAAGTCACAATCATAACAAACCCACTCTTTCGCTGAATTTTAAAATGGTCTTGCAAACCAAGAGAATTTTTAAAAGAAGCTTGACAATTATTTTCGTAAAAAATAAACAAAAGTTGGTGATTTAAACAAAACAAAAAAAAATATATAGCATCATATTTGATTTCTTCTAAATTGGGTATAGTGTTGAAAAAATTTACAAAAGTAATTTACCAGAAACTGGAGATTGTGGTAAATGTTTCACAGACAAACTCGTGTTGTCTAAATATCGATTGGTTTTTATTAATTTATTAAAAAGCTCCGGGACTTTTAAAAATTTGCGGAAATTTATGTAAAATGTGAAATTACACAAAAACTACACAAAAATGTCATTATTCAAAAATTATCCGGCGAATGTGAAAACAGTCCCGTTTTTGAATAATTATTCAAAAAGTGGCAACACTGAATTACTAGGTATTTTTATTAATTCTAATTTAGTAGGTTTGAGGTTAAGAAGAAGAATAAACATTTTCTTCAAAAGTTATTAACACTTTAAATTTGCAAATCAGACTAGATCCAGTTTCTGCCTTTTTTATGGACAGGCTTCATCAGTGATTTTCCATTAAATTGTATTATTGTTTATATTTTTATTGTCAGATTGTCTCTATATGAATACTTTCAGAAGTGATCAAACAGACATATACAAACATTCTACTTTAGATTTCCTGTTTATCTTCTTATTTCCTCCGTGTTACCTTTTCGCAAATTTTAATAAATTTAAATTTTCAAATGAAACTTTTTTAATAATTTAAAAATGTTAATTTCAGGTCTTTGGAAAAAATCCGGTAAATTATTGTTCCTTGGTTTGGATAATGCTGGTAAAACAACATTGTTACATATGCTCAAAGATGATAAATTAGCCCAACATGTACCAACCTTGCATCCCAGTAAGTAAATATTCAATCAAAACGCAAATCTATACAATAAATTGTATTTAAATTCTACTCTATTCTAGCATCGGAAGAATTATCCATTGGTAATATGCGATTCACTACATTCGATTTAGGCGGGCACACTCAAGGTGAGTTGGTTTATTTATCTCTTACATATTTTAGGATATAATCTGTTTTTGTTCTCAATAAAATGCCATAATAATAAGAAAAATTTTAAATTACTTTTAAGGCACGTGTACACGCGAGAGAAAACTGCTAGAGATAGAGCAAAAAGCAACCGTAAATAGCTTAAATCACTCACAATAGAGCTAGTTAGAGGTGTTTCTTGCTCTAACTCTAGCAGTTTTATCTCGCGTGTAAATGTGCCTTTATTAAAAGCATGTTCAAAGTTAATCAAATGTTCATTGACCGACTAGGTACGTTTGGTGCTATTCAAAGTAATAGTAAAGTAAATACTCATGATATAAGTACTAAAAATGTCTGTGTATGTTATATTTGTAAAACTGTATAATGCACATGCACACAAATTAAAAATGTTAATACGTATTTTTGTTATTGTTTATATATTTGGCATAGATAATTAGAAAAACTTGATTTCTAGTATGAAATTATTTTAATGATATAATTAAATTTTGTATATTTTAGCACGTCGAGTGTGGAAAGATTATTTCCCAGCTGTAGACGCTATTGTTTTCTTGATAGATGCTTGGGATCGTGGTCGCTTCCAAGAAAGTAAAAATGAATTGGACTCTCTGCTAACAGATGAGGCCTTGTCAAATTGTCCCGTACTGATTTTGGGCAACAAAATCGATAAGCCCGGTGCTGCTAGCGAAGACGAACTTAGAAATGTATTTGGTCTCTATCAGTTAACTACTGGCAAGGTAAATATCTCAATATTAAGCATTTGTTATTCCAGTTAAGCACTCTTGATACTTTTTTATTTTCTAGGGTAAAGTAGCACGTTCAGATCTACCCGGACGTCCTTTGGAATTATTCATGTGTTCGGTACTGAAACGACAAGGTTATGGCGAAGGTTTCCGTTGGTTAGCGCAGTATATTGATTAAGTTGATGTAATTTTGTTGTTTTAACTTTTGTGGTGACAAAACAACAAATATTCTTTCTTTTAAGTTCTACATCAATTAAGAAGCGTATGCAATATTTGTGTAACTGCAGCAGCCATTGTTCTCCTCCTCTATCATGCAAAGAAAACACCCAGACATACACGAAAACACACACTATTCATTCACAAAAAAACAAAAAATCAACAGCAACAACAACAACAAAAACCATAAAGATAATAATTAATATAAAACAAAATTAATAAATATAAAAGCAAATTTAATGGGAAGAAGGCGCAATTTTTACTTTATAAAGCAAAAGATTTAATTGACATATGTTTTTTTAAATCGCATGAATAGTTACAACAAAAATATTATATAAAAACGTGCTTTGTCTTTTTTTTTTATTTAGCAATAATAATTATAGTAATGATGCATCATGTATTCCACACGATTATACTCTTTGTGATGATTTACAAAATGTTAAGGATTTGATATCCATCCCGCTCTTAATATTTTTACTCTTTTTTTTTTTCATTTTAGATTCAAATATATTTTTCAGCTTCTAAATATATTTTTCTTTGTTCTAGATTCTTTTCTAATTTTATTTAGCATACATTTTTTGATCTTGTAAAATATTCTAATGATTCTATGTGCAAAACAAAAAGAAAATATCCTAAATAAAACAAAAATATCCTTTTTTAAATTAATTATGCTTGATTCCTTTCACATTGATGTCATTTTTGGCGCAGCAACTTAAAAAAAACTAATATTTAGTACTAATTGACCCTTACAGAATCCATACGGAAAAGTAATAGGAAAAATATTCCAAATTATGGAGAAAAAAGAAAATATTAAAATCGGTTAATGTTGCTGTTGTAACGGAGTGGCCGTCCTTGCTGGAATAAATACGAATCATAGTCCGATTGCCGTGAAACCCGCGTATACCACGCATACTCGATCGTCAGAGCCTCTTCAGCTTTCTCAGGGCACACCATATCCAATGTGGACTGTGAGTGAGGTTGGCATTTGGAAATGATTGGCTATGTGTACAGTAAAGCACCCATGAAGTAAATGGAATGTGCAAATGTGTTATTTTTTCACCTCCCCATTAACTTTCCGATAGATTGGGAGTAAAAATAATATCGCCACAAAAATTGGTCTTCTCATGTTAAAATAGGCCAGTCACCCACGGCTTTTAGCCCTAAAAATTGGCTAAAATTAGTACAAAGTTTCTTTGCACTATAAGGGTGCGTACAGAGTAGCCGCTTGTTGCCGAGCCGAGCCGACTGGCGCTTATTGCGAGGACTTGTTCATGCGAGAAACAAGTTTGGGTGTGCATAGTGGATGCGAGAATCAGCGCTGATATTTTATCTATTATTTGTGTTTTATGTATGTTTGTATGGATTTGGGTTTGTTGTTCAAACTGACATTAGAGTTTTAAAATTTTACTTATAACGCATTTTTTCAATTATTCTTCAAATTTTTATTGCATTTTTTTTTTAAATTTTGTTTAGAAGTTTTTTTTAATTTTTTTATAATTGTTATAATTTTATTTAATTTTTATTATTTATTTGAATTTTTATTTTTTTTGTTTAATTTTTATTTTATTAACATAACATAAACAATGTTTTCGGCGTTGAAATACGCTTTGGAACTGTTTTCTCGCATTCAATCAGCTTTGCGCTCTGACCAGCTCGGCGCACACTATGACCTGTTCGCGCTTCTTTGTACTAATTTGTATAGTACCAGTTTTCTCGCATTGGTTCTCGCAATAAGCGTCAGTCGGCTCGGCTCGGCAACAAGCGGCCACTCTGTACGCACCCTAACTCTTAAAGTAAAGGTTTTACAGAAAAACACTATATAAGTATTTCTATACCCAATAAAGTGGCTAGCATTTTTCTCATACGCACTTTTGACGTATCAATGACGCGTCATGGTGATTTAAGTAGTCAAATACAATATTTGGGCCAAACTTCTTTTTCAAATGGCTACTGATTACACAGGAAAATAAAATAAATTTGATGCATCGCGACACATCATTTCTAATAGACTTTTTGACACAGATCACGAATATGGACTTTGAATTTTAAAGTTAGCTATAGTTTAAAAAATATTTGTCAAAACGATTTTGTAGAAAAATTCAACTTTTTGCAAAAAAATGCAAAATTGAAATAATGACGCTATTTCTTGCAACATTTTAAAATGATGAAATATGCCCTTTAATTTGATATACATATAGCACTTTTTGACAGCTGCGATAATCAGGCATGTGATGAATATCGAAAACGATCTGATTTTCAATGTTTAATATTTTACGATCCATACAATACCAATTATTTTTTATTTCCTTATTTAGATGCTCTGATTCAAATAAACCGATAAATAATAATTCGAAGCCAATTTTCGCGAAACTAATTATTCTAGATTGAAAAACTGTTCGTTTTCGATTTTCATCACACCCCTGAATATTTCCTATACACTTAAGTCTTTTTTTATGCGGTAGATGCGTTCCAGAAAAAACCGCATAAAAAATAACTATACTTCCATACAAAATTGGGAGATACGTTCCGAATATTTCAAAAACCGCATAACTTTAAAATAAGGTGAGAAAATTTAACTAAAATCGCATAAAAAAAATCTATAGAATAAAAAATTAAAAAAAAATATTCATTTATTTTTACTTTTAACACAAAATATACGAGTGTTATTTTCATACAGTACATATCAAAAAAATAATACCCCGGCATATATTAATTCATACAGGTTTAATGTATGTTCGTGCATGAACATAAATGCTTTTCCATACATGGATACATAAATCTCCATAAATGCATCCACATACATATGTCCACACTTGTGTATTAACCCTCTAATGCACAAGGTCGCCTAAAGGCGGTCTTCAGATTTTAGATAGTTTTTGGGTAAATAACAATATTTTATTAAACAAGTTGTATTATATCCACAGAAAACAACTGTCTACTTTTTGCCTTCAAACTTTTTTTTGTATACGGAACGGTTTTCAAGCGAGAAGCATGTAAAGTGAAAATTTAGAAAATTTTAATAAATTAACTTTTTAAAACAGAAAAAATATTTGAAAAATTGCCAAAAATACATTTACGATCTGGCGTACATTACCGATAACAACAAAGCTAATTTAAAGTCTCTAATTGTAAAATCAGTTAAAAATTTTTCTCCAGGACTCACAGGATAACGTCAGGATACGTTTTACAAATATCTCTCTAACTCCAAAACTAGCCAACAGATTTTTTTTTAAATTAAATACAAATTTTATACTTTGAGGTAGTAGTAAGCAGAACTAATTTCGTCAAAATTTATTGATGTTTAGTGCCAAATTCGCCAAATTTCGTAATTTTCAAAAAGCGAACATTGACATAACTTTTGAAATAACAACAATTGATCAACAATTTTCAGTACGTAAATTTATTTTATTGATATTATTTACAGCAAAAACCGAAATTATTTGACCACTGGGTTTCAAGAAGCGTCTTCAATAGGGTTTGGGATTTCCCGGACTTTTTTATTTTCCGGGAAACGGGAATAAAAAAATGTAATTCCCGGTATTCCCGGGAAATATTTTTTAACAAAATTGTTAATGAAAACCACCTATATAAAAAATTTTTGTTAAAAAAAACACTATTTCAGTACAAATGCAGTCTGTATAGTGAGAATTCAAAGTAAAAATATCAGAATGTTGAACATTTGATTTCACATAAATTACTCTAAGCACTGCCAAATAAATTGCATGATTCCAGCAGAAAGCACCCACTACTGGACTGTCGGAAACAAACCGCTTTTTCACATTTGGCTCATTTTCTTCAAGAAAAGTTGCATGAATATCAATTTTTTTTTTGTGAACCAAATTTAGATGTCGGATAAACTACCTCCGTTTACCATTAGTCTTTTAGGGCAAATATTGCACTGCGCTGTATTGTCCTTTTTTGTAAAGTATTTTCATGCTCCTGACATTTTATTATTTAATATAAAATAATATATTAGTTTGAAAGCAGGTGTAATTAAATAAAGTAAATTTACTTGAAAATATTTTATTAATGGAAACGTTACTTATAAAATTATTGGCCCTTAATATAAAGGATTATTTTAAATTTAAAGTCGACTTTATTTTTAATCATACGGTTTTGTTCATTTTGTATATGAAAGCCCTACAAAAATATTTATATTTTCAAATATTTTGATTGGTTGAAAATAAATTAACCAATCAGAATGCTCCAAATATAAACCAAGTCAAGGTATACTGCCACCCAATATGTAAACTAAAGTCGTGTTTAACTAAAATATACATTTTTTTTTTTTTTGTTAAAGAGAAGCAACACTCAGGAAATTCTTCCTATTAATTAACGTGTTGCTTCCTTTGGAAAGGTGATAGAGGAGAAGTGCAAAGTGGTGAAAGATGAAGGGATTCAAATATGGCAACACTGCAATTGCGCGAGATGTTGAATCTTAGAACAGTTGCGCGCCATCTGATGAAGAGTTGGCGGACTTTTTTGAAGCTTTTTAGTTCATAGCCCTGTTATATTACTTTACTTCCGTGGGGTTAAGTGCTATGGGGAACACCGAAGGAGGACGCTGCGATATGTATGAGGGATAGAAAAAACTCATGCATATTATTATTTTTCATAAATTGATGTTGCCTTGGTTGGGGCTCGAACCCGCAACCTTACTTGTAACAGTCCAACGCGCTAACCATTACACCACAGCGCCCCCAAAAAAATTTAGATAAAAAGGGCTATAATTTGTAAGAAACAAAACTTTTTGTTCATATTTCTTTTAAACATTTTACCAGATTTTTAGGTTTTACTACTTACATTTTGAATAGGTTATGCGAAAAATCTTTATTACTTAAAAGGGAATCAATTTCTTTTTTGTGTGTCAAAGAAATTGATTCCCTTTTAAAAAATTTTAACATTAACATTTTTGTTTTGGTATTTAAAATGTTTTTTATGACTAAAATTAAAAAATCCTATTCTAAATAAAAATAATTTAGTATTTTTCAAATTTCCCGTTTTCCCGGGAAAAATATATTATTTTCTCGGGAATTCCCGGCAAACTTTTCCCGGGAATTCCCGAACCCCAAACCCTAGTCTTCAACCTTTGTTGTGCTATATCGCCTAAATAAAGCGATAAATTAAAATTTTAATATTTGTTCCATGGTAGATTTTCAACGCCAAATATATGGTTTAAATATTATTGTAATCAGAAGAAAGGGCATTAGAGGGTTAATGATAATACGATCGTATTCCCGAGAATTCGATTACAATGTTAAACTCAGTTGTGAGCCAGAAATAACAGATTTTCTTGTTTGAAACTTATTCATTTTAATTGCGCTTATTGAAGATTCTCCAAGTTTAAAATATTTTCCAATAGAGACATATCTTTCACAATTTTCTATGCGATCTAAAATTACCATTTTTGTTTCTAACGAAATTACTGTCTTTTTTTCTTGGTTTTATTCATTTCAATTAAGAAAACCTTTAAAAAATAAGAAAAATTTTTTTATTTTATTTTAAATTAAATAAAAAGTATTATAAATGTAAAAAACGCAACGCATTTTAAAACCGCATAACTTCAAATCCGCATAAAAAAACCGCTTAAAAAAAGACTTAAGTGTATATGCATTTAAAGTTGAAATTTCTCTTTACGGTTTCGTTAATAAATAATCTGCGATGAAAGGAATATCCAATATTTGAATCTGTGCCTTTAGTAAACATCTCACTTTACCTAATTTATCAAAAAAAATTGCAATTTTCTATTTTAATTATACCCTACACCACTACGTGAATAGGGTATAATAAGTTTGTGCCGATGTTTGCAACACCAAAAAATATTGGACCTAGACCCACCTTTTAATATACCAATCGACTTAGAATCACTTAGTTTCGATTTATCGGTGTCCGTCTGTCCATGTATTCTTGTGCGCAATCTACAGGGCGCAAATATTAATATTAAAAAGTTAAAGTGGGGCATGCCGACTATATAATACCCTACACTAGTCTGGTTGAAGGCCAACTAATGTTTGGATCCGAAATTCGAATGTGTTTAAATGGACTTGTGTCAAAATTTTCTATAAAATGAAGGAAAATCGAAAATATAGCCCAAATTGGCGATAGGTCCAAATATGGACCAATCCTATCTAGAATCAATAGGGTTTGTCCTTGGGACCATTTGAGTCAGCGAACCAAATTTCATTGAAAATTTTGTATTCGCGACCTGCAGCGTATAAGCCAGCCAATTTTGGGGGAACCCTTATATGGGCACTAGGTCTAAACATGGACCGATTTTAACCAGAAGGCCAATAGGCTTCGTCCTTAAGGCACATCTACACGAGATAGAAAACTGCTAGAGATAGAGCAAAAAACACCTCTAAATAGCTTAAATCATTCACAATAGAGCTAATTAGAGGTGTTTTTTGCTCTATCTCTAGTATTTTTCTGTCTCGTGTAGATGTGCCTTTAGGCCGACATATTTGCGAACTGTAGAGTGCGCCCAAGAATGCATGGACAGACAGAAGGACATCGATAAATCGAAGCAAAAAGTGATTCTGAGTCGATCGGTATACCAAAAGATGGGTATAGGTCCAATATTTTTTGGTGTTACAAACATCGGCACAAACTTATACCCTGTCCCCGTAGTGGTGTAGGGTATAATTGTCCGTGGTTAATCAGGTATATGAATAAAGAGATTTTAAAGAAAAAAAGTAGAGTTAATTTTGAAATTTGGTGTTCACATTAGTGATATTCATTCTAAAATCTATAAGAATTGATATGTCGCATGCCCGATGCATTTTTAGTGTTGTACTGTGTTATTTATTATTTTGTGTATTTCTGATTGGTTTTCGACAGATTGTATGGTATTATATCCCAATCAGAAATCGCCAGTGGTACAAAAAATCAAGCACTGGCATACCACTGGGTAACCACGGTGTTAAAAATAAATGACTGGCAGAACACTCATTTGGGGCGCTTTGCCAGCGTTTGAAAAAAGCGTTTTACCAGTATTTGTTTTACAAAAATTTCGGTGGTTTATAAAAAAAAACCACTGGCAAAGAATTGGCAAGAGAGCCAAGGTTCGCAACCAGTGATTATCCAGTGCTACCTAGCCAATGCTACCAGGCGTACAAAAATCAATTCACTGGAAAACCAATGATTTTATAAAAATGCTGACGCTTCGTTAAAAAATGTTTGTAGTCGGAAGGTTCCGAATTCAAATCCGGTTGCAAGCAAAAAAATTTTTTTTTGGATTTTTTTTAATTTAAAATTTTTTTTGTTTTATAAAATCAATTTTTTTGTTTGTGGGAAAGCTCCTCCAAGAGCAACTTTTTTTTGCCCTCCCAACACAGGCATACTAGTTACAAAAAATTGTTTGCCAGTACTAGCATTTTGGCACAGCCAGTAGTTGTCCAGATATTATCACTCATTTATGTGTTTAGCCATTAAATATTATATGTCTCGTTAGCTCAGTGGGTAGAGCAATCGTCTGCCAATCTGACGGCATGGGTTCAAATCACGGCAGGACTAAAAAAAATACATATGAACTTTTTTTAAATTTTATTTTGGAAAATATATTTCCAGACCACCTATTTATTGGTTTTGCCAACGTTTAAAAATTTTGTTCCTCCAGTGCTTTTCCGGCGCTTTTTGAACAGCCGGTCCTTTTGTCTAATGATGTTATCATTTTGGGAATGGGAAAGCACTTTTTGCCAGTACTTGTACCACCTGTTAAAGTGATTTGCCACCGCTTTCCCGTTTGTATTTTTCTGACTGGGATGTTACATTTGGAAAATATATGAGTTAGTCCGACAGAATTCTCGAAATCAACTGTAAACCAATTTTATTCGATGTTTTAATCGATTAAATTTTACTCGGGTTCTTAGTTTTACGAGCTAATCGAATAAAATTCAAAAAAAAATTGTATTATGTAAATCTAAATTTGATCTACATATTATGACTTTTCAAATAATAAATAATAGGTTATATTGAAGAGATTCACAATTGATGTTTACCGCTTAATGGGCGCTGTGGTGTAATGGTTAGCGCGTTACACGTGAGGTTGCGGGTTCGAGCCCCAACCAAGGCAACATCAATTTATGAAAAATAGTAATATGAGCTTTTCTATCCCTCATACATATCGCAGCGTCATCCTTCGGTGTACCCATAGCACTTAACCCCACCGAAGTAAAATAATATAACAGGGCTATGAACTAAAAAGCTTCAACAAAGTTCAACCATAAGATGGCGCGCAACAGTTCTAAAATTCAACATCTCGCGCAATTACAGTGTTGCCATATTTGAAGCCCTTCATCTTTCACCACCTTTCACTTCTTCTATATCCCCTTTCCAAAGGAAGTAACACGTTAAGTAATAGGAAGAATTTCCTGAGTATTGCTTCTCTTAAAAAAATAAATGAGAGGGTTAAAAGTTTGTATAAAGAAAATGTTTGCATTTTCATTGTGTAAACAACAGCTATGTAACTTATACACCAGAAGCTTTTAGTTTTACAGTTATAGATGGATAAATCCATGAACCTTTAGGGTAATTTTGAAAATGAGCGGGGAGCTGGAAAAATAACCCTTTTGCACATATGGTGCTCTTATGTATACTTGAGCAAAAACCACCTACTTTTTGCTTGTTTTTTTGTATGCGTTTTGACAAGTTAAAAACTACAAGAGCCAAAACCCAGGGGGGTTATTATGTAATTCAATTCGAAAAGAAAACGCTTTCGAACAGAATTTTCACATTAAAAATTCAGTAACATTAAATAGTTTTTAGTGAAGGAAAATGTTGAAAACGTGTAGACAATGTCTAGTAATTCGAATTCGAACAATATTTTTCAAGTCCGCTTACGTAATAACCCCCCAGGTAGTTTTTGTTTAGGTATAAATGTAGTATTACCCTTGCTTGAAATCTCGAGTTTTCGTTATTCACCACTCTGAAAAAACAATAAAGAAAAGTTTATAGATTTCCAATTTTGAATAAAACACATAGTTCTAATAAACATATTCTGACAACATTTTACATTTATGCACTGATCTTCACTGTTTTTTCAGAGTGAAGATCAGATTTTTGTTTTAAAAATAAGTTTTTTTTTAATCTTTTCGTAAAAAACCCGCAATAAAATAGAGCTGATTGTAATTTTGGACAACTGTTCAAGTTTTTATGCAGAAAAACATTCGTCGAAGTTATTATGCATTCGTAACGAAACTCCTTATAGAGATCAACGAGTTAAAATAGTACAGGAAGTTGTATCTTTCTTACGCATTCAACACATGGATGACGGTTTAATCGACAGTAAATTCTGTTGAAAACCGAGAGAAAATTTACACTTCTTCATATCTAAAAGGAAAGAAAATAAGAGTAATAGTTTACTTGTTAAAAAAACGAATCATTTGATGGGGATTCGTCTTTCTTAATACTCCAGCTTCCTAAGATTTAAAAGATTTTATAATTTTAAAGCTTTCCATTCCTAACCATTATCTTTTAAAATTTATAAAAGTTAAACAAAGTTGCCATTGCAAATTTAATAGAATTTTAATACAATCATTATTCGTCATATTAATTTATATAATGATAATTAAATGATATACTTCATTACATTTTTATTTTTGTCAAATTATTATTTGCTTATGAAGATGCATACAGCATTAAAAATTATAATAAGGTATAAAAATATAAGTGTAAGTAATAAGTTGTATCAGCAAAGGAGTGAGAGATTATAAAAAAGGCGAATCAAAAAAACGAAAAATCAAGTTCAATTAAAAAAAACAGTAGTTATATTTCTAAATCGCAACGTAAAACAATACACAATTTCAAATTAATTTTGAGAAAATGTTGGCAAATTTCAAATTCATTTCAGAATTACTAAATTTTCGTAAATGAAAAATTCTTTTTTATGGTCAATTAATTTTCAGACATTATACAATTGATAATATTTAATAACCAGGGCAACCAGAAATATGCTGTATCGTTTTTTTCTGTGCGTCGTATTGAAAAATGATATATTTAAGATATATTTTCGTTTCGGTACATTTGATGAATTCTGGCAACGACTGGTAAGAGTATATTTTGCTTTTAATGCATAATTTTTATCTTGAGGCATTTTTTGGAGTAAACACAAATGTTTGTTCATATTTGTGTATTTTTTAGAACAGAAACATGTTTTCAGCTTTCAATTTTTTTCTATCAAACAACTTTAAATAAAAATATATACATATATTTTTCAATTTTTTTTTGTTAATTAAGTCCTGTTTATATATTACGATAATAATCTAAATGATAAAATTTATCAATTACTTTCGTCAGAATTATAGTGAAAACAGAAGCAAAATTCGTTACTTCTCTTTTGTTAGACCATTAACCAGGTCTTTAATTCGATATTATGTTTTCAAAACTAAACACCAGCAAATTTGTTTTAACAAAATAAATATTTTCTTAATTTGAAATATTGATTTTATGTCGATACAGATTTTGATATTGCGTACAGAAAATAACTCGATTTTTCTAAAAAATAAGTTCTAAACTAGAGATTTTTAATCAAAATGTTTAACAGCATATTTTTTTAAATTTGGAGAGCATATTTTAGGTTTTTTGGACATTTTTATACGTTTAATACAATTTTAAGGCATATTTCTGGTTATCATGATAATAACAATTCCCTATTTTCTGAACTATAATTGAAATTCAACATGGTTGGCAACCGAAACGAAGAAGAGATGATGAAGAGTTTCTACATATTTCGAATATTTAGTTATTTAGAAACATTAATTCGCTCATCCTAAGAATATACAGCACTTAAATGCTCTATATCTAAATTAACTGAAATTTCAATAGCATAGTGTTGAGTGCATTTAAATATGAACTATAAAATCGACCTTAATTCGTTTCGATTGCCAACCCTAAAATTCAATTAAAAATAATATGTGCGTTCCCGTACGTTACCGCGGGTTTCCGCGGGAACCCAAAATAGCCCAAACAACAACAATTTTCACGGAATTTTGAGTACGGGAACGACTTTGGGTTAGTTTGGGTAACTGCGGTAAAGTACAGGAACAGACATAATATTTCAGTTTTGTTGCTGGTCATATGTAAAACATATTGATGACATACTAAATTAACACTGCTAATACACTCTACATCTAAATACAATTAAAAAAACGTAAAATGTTAACTATTTTCTATAAGGCTTAAATGAAGTAGACGCCAATTAAGAAATTTGTCCAAGCACTTGGCTCTTTTTTTTGTCTCACGTTGATGTTCTATATCTACTACTTCATTTACTTGGCCATCGTGTTTGGAGTTATCATTAATACTTTTTTTTTCTGATTGATTTTTTCTACTACATCGACACCAATGTGGCGGCCATCATGAATGTGTTGACATAGCACCACCCATACGGCGCTTCTTTTTCTTTTTGGCAGTCAAACTCTCTTGACCACTGTCGGTATTAGAAGAACATGAATCATCGTCACTCTTTTTAGTATCAGCTTCTGTATCGCTATCCGATGAAGATGAACTGGATGATGATGAGCTGGAATTACTCGAACTATCGGAAGCGAAACCAGTACTTTGATCAATACTAATATTATCAGCTATTTTAGCCAAATCTGGTTCTTTTTCACGTAACACCCTCAGCCACTTTCGTGAAAGCTTAGGGCGTCCACGTACGGTTTTGTGCCAAACAATTGGGAAATTTGTACGACTACAAAAATTCTGTGTAATGGCAATAGTATCATCCAAATTCAAAACCACATGCCACCAGCCACCAGGTACAAAAACAGTTTCACCCGGCTTTTGTAAAATTTCTAACGGTTTATATTCCTCAGGCCAATCCAACTGCTTGGTACGGGGATAGACAGTGCTAAACCATGTTATAGCTTCATCTCTTTGTTTGCCACCTAGCGTAGAGGGCACTTTTAACAATTCCTTTGGCGTTTGGGTGGGAAAGAGGCACCACCGTTTGTGGCCACTTATTAAAGCATTCCAAGCACTAGTTCCCAAGGGATCAATATGAATACCAGTGCCAGATCTAGCCGGACCCATAACAAACCAGCGATACGGTGGGCGACGATCTTCACCACAATATTTGAACAGATCATCTCGAAAATATTGTGGCACCACATAATCCTCTAGCAATTTACGACGACGATGATTTTCCCCAAAACTACTGTCAAATATATACAAAGGACTATCGTCTCTTGTGGACTGCATGTATTCTATGTAATATTTCATTTTCATCTTAACACTATAGCCTTCATTATCTTCACCACATTTGAATTTTTGATTACGATACTTTTTGGCTAAACGTGGGAGGTTCCATTTTTCCAAAGCCTGCCAACGTTGTTGACATCCTTCAATGACAACAGGTTTGTAAGGTTGTTCGAAACGTTCAATAAATTCCTTGCATCCAACGTCGCGGTCATCTATACGTTCGACATTGTCTTTGACCTTACAAAAAGGTTCAAAACGTTCAGCATAGCGTAATGCAGTCCAACCTTCTTTGTCCAATTCAGGGCGAGCTTTCCGTTTCACATCGCGTGTACGTTTACGTGAACGTTTGGGTAGTTTAAATTCTTCGCTCATTTCTTATTTTATAAATCTAATAAATATGGAATTAAATAGTTATTCAAGGATTTTTTGCTGGTGATAACAATAATTTCGCGATCTTTCCCTTTTTTCCCAGCAGATGCTTTTTTTGTGCTGTTATAAAATGCACGTACTTGCTGTCAAAATGTTTCAATAGGGTCATCAAGTTTCTTTGATAAATATAAATAAATGGTTGGCAATTTTTATTAATTCTGTTTTAATTCGCGTTTACATGCATCGAAATCTCTAGATTTCGATATCCACCACCGTGAAAAAAACAATGAAGAAAAGCTTAGACGTTAAATTTTTAGAGAATGTACTTGCTGTCAAAATGTTTTAATAGGGTCATCAAGTTTCTTTGATAAATATAAATAAATGTCTAGCAATTTTTATTGATTCTGTTTTATGTCGCGTTTACCATGCATCGAAATCTCGAGATTTTGATATCCGCCACAGTGAAAAAACAATGAAAAAATCTTATAGATGTTAAATTTTTGGAGAATGTTTTATTAAGCTGCCTACACACTGGGGAACATTCGTAAAAGAACTTGTGTTTATACTTTTTACATTTTTTATACAGACGATGCACACACGACAACAAAACGTCAAACGAAACATCATTTGCTTTGTTTGTAGGACTGATCACATGAAATACGGGCGGAAGAAAATCAAATTAATTTGTTAATTGTTATGCACCTGTTTTTTTTTTAATTTCTTTATTTATTACAATAACCTAGCCTATAGGCCATAATCGGTTACAAATTTCTACTAAAAGTAACAAAACAAGCAATAAAATTTGCTTAAAATAAAAAAAGTTAAGGTATAAAATATAATATTAGATGTATAATTAAATAACAATGTAAAAATAAAATTATTAAATGCAAAAAATTTAAAGTAAAAGTTATAAAAAATTAAAAAAATTAGCGATAATAGTTTCTAAATTCCCTAAATTCTATATAAAAAAAAATAAATAGTATATGTAAGCTTTAATTAAAAAAAAATGCCTGAAAAATTAAGCATTAACATAGGGGTTACACGATCAATTTTTTCCTTTCAAGTTTTAATACACTCACACTTTTTTACTAACACACTCACATTTTAAGAATTGAACAGCAACTAGATATCAATTTTTGCTTTCAAGTTTTGAGAAAACTTGACGGTCAAGTTTTAAACAGCTGATCAAATTTCTTGTAAATTTGTTGTTCTTTTTACAAATATTGTGCCGCAATAAAACACGATTGATAAAATACGGAATGTGAATATTTCGGTATATCGACGAAATGATTTAAAAATAAAAATAAATAAAAAACAAATTTCTGCTGACATGAAAATGTCTGTGGAAGATGTGAAGAAAAAAATAAAGTCTTTTCGAGCAGCCTACAGTGCGGAAACAGCCCACAAAGGCGAGCAATTTTAGTTAATATTTCTAATTTGAACAAGGTTATCAAATGAACATCCTAAAAATTTTAAAACATAAGACGAAATGTGCTGACACAATCTAAGAGAGTATAAATATCTCATAACACGATTGACAGCTAACTTTACCTTCTTCATTACATAACCCAAAGCCCCAGAATAGACTTCCAAGCCATATAAAAAAATTGGCATAATTAACGCATGGACAATCGTAAGCTTAACATTAAATGGAAGCATAACGTCTAAGCTGTATAATTTCCTCAAAGTAAAATTTACCTTAGAAACAACATTATTAACATGGTGCTCAAAACTAAGCTTGGTATCCAGAACCACACCAAGACATTTAACTTTATCTACAAATTCAACAACATTACCATTTAAATTAATAGAAAAGTTATTAATACAACTATTACCAAACAACAATGCCTTAGATTTATCAGAATTAATATGTAGATAATTGGAACACATCCAATTACCTAATAAACCTACAGTAAAATCTATCATACTCTGCATAACATCAGGAAATTCCTTATCCCCTTTAAATAAAATCTGAACATCATCTGCAAACGCAAATGGAAGACACATATTATTTGACAAAATATCAAAAAGATCATTTATAAACATAATAAAAAGTAAAGGCCCAAGTACAGACCCCAGGGGTACACCACTAAAAACAGGAAGAGTCCCAGAACAAGAGCCATTACTGAACACATATTGCTTTCTATCCGAAAGATAAGACGATATTAATTTGCAGGCAGAGCCAGAAAAACCAAAATATCTGTCTAACTTTTGAATCAAAAGCGAATGGCTAACCCTATCAAAAGCTTTTGCTAAGTCCAAAGACAACAAAACACAAAAACCTTTGTCAGCAATTTTCCGCCTAATATTATCCGTTAGTTTTTTAGTTTTATTTTTTTAGTTATCACATATTATGTCCCATAATTCTCGCAAATATATTCATTTATAAAATTAATGCAGTTTTCATTATTTATAATTGTCGTCATTTTCATTTTCTCAAATGCGTAATTACAAAAGCCCCTGATAGCGTGACTGTTATCAATGAACTAAATACAGCAAAAACAGTAACATCGATACACACGATGAAAAATTGAGTTTGGAAACAAAAAATATCAAAAAATTTTGTAAACACGAAGGTCAACATGGGACAATGATATACACATTTCAACATTCGTAAAAAAATTGCCATATGGAATGGAATGTTCCCTAGTGTGTGGGCAGCTTTAGAGCTAATTATGTGTGCTTTATTCAAAATTGGATATGTATGTGTTATAGATACATAGTCAGCTATAAAGGAGAGAATACAGGGAATACAAATTTTGTAAACACGAATTGCACGGTGTCAGCACGCACGCGCCCACACACAAACACACACATTCACAAAAAAATGGGCATTTTTCACGGATGTTCCCTCGTGTATTCTACGCTTAATAATTACATTCTTTAAAAGTTTAACGTCCATATACTTTACTTCATTGTTTTTTCGGAGTGGTGAATATCGAAATCTCGGGACTTCAATCCATGTAAACGCAACTTTATTAATTAGGTTAATTGAACTACTTGGTTCACGAACGACACAATCTACCGTGCGTTTTGCTTCAAAAAAGTTGGCATCGCTGCTGTCATGTGACGTTTTCGGGAAAATTTTTACTTTTTGTTTTATTTCTATTTAAAGACAATGTATGAAAATTTTCCAATACAGCTTGGAAAAGGTACACTTATTATTAAAGTTTTCCAAAAATTTCAAGTTGGCTTATTTTTTTTTTAGATATTTTTAACGCCCAGTATCGCGTACTAGATCACAGAGTTTTTGTTAATGGTGAAATTGAGACATTTCTTAGTAATTTCGAAACACAACGCAACGATTCAGAAGTCGAGTCATTGTTCAAAGTGGCGGAGACTGTAGGATTTCTCAAATACGATATATCTAATAGGTACATTACCCTGGGATCTGCACACCTAAAAGATATATCCGAAGAATTGAAAGATATTTTGGTTAATGTAGATAGTTTAGTTAACGAAATACAAAAGCCTAAGGAGGTAGGTTTGACATGTTTACCAGACAAATGTTTATAAATCAATAAATCGTATATATTTACTAAGGTTGGTGAATCCTTAAAGGAAGCTAGATTACAAAGGGAGCAACGTAAGGAGGATATAGAGAATCAGCTCAAGCATAATTACCAACGCGTGGAAAACTCTTTTGCCGTTAAAGAAGAGGAAATATCCGAGCTTTATTCAGACTTGCAATTAAAACTCAACATACCCAAGTGATTGCTTTTCAAAAAAACTTAAAATGGACTCTATTACTACTATTAAAGATAGCCGCATTAAAATGAAAGCTTCCAAAGAGCTTTTAAAATTACTACAAAATAATAAATCACATTTAAATGGAACACCCGAAAATATATGCAAGTATTTACAAAAAAACTTAGAACTATCCTCAAATGTAGAAGTGTTAAATGATGAGACGCCAATTAAAACCACAGAAATTGATCTTAAACTTTTAAAGGAGATACTTAAAGAAGAGCCCACAAATTTCACAAACGAAGCCAAGGAGAATAAAAACTCATCAAACAAGAACCAAAGCTCGAAATCGTCTGAAGAATTGCATTTGTATTTAAATGATTTACGTTGGTTAAGTAATTTTTTAAATATTTTACGCACACAGCAAGGTGTAGAGGTATATTTAAATGATTTGTTAGAAACATGTCAATTAGAATTACCTGAAAATGAAGTTATACGAAGAAATCCTGAACTAGAGGCACGTTGTCAAAAACTGCGTGAGGAACAACAAAATTTGGAATATCGTAAAATGACTAAAAATGTAGATGCCACACTTAAACACTATCCCGAAGATACAGTAGCCTATCAAAGTATGTATACTTAGTGTTAAGAAATGTTAAATGATTTTAATTATATTTTTTTTTTATAGTGAAAGCAATTAACAGTCAAATTATTGCGGTTCTTCAGTTTATCTTTTCTGTAGCTGCTGGGTTTACATTTGGTTTCCTAGGCATTAATCTAATTATTGGCAATATAGAATTCGGTCTGCGTTTGCTATTGGGTATAATGTGTGCCTTGATTATAGCTTTGGCTGAAATCTATTTTTTGGCCAAAAAACTTAATGAATATGACAATACCGTGGATACCGCCAATAAAGCTATGAAGAACTCTATGCCCACAAAAAATGATAAAATACATACCGATTAGATAAAATCAGTTTTTGGCATAATAGTTTTAAAGCTAAAGTAAAAAATAAAATATAGTTATACTAAAATAATATGCGTTTTTATTAAAAACTGGTCATTTAATTAAATTGGAGACCTGTTAATGTAGCCAAAGAATATATATTAGAGAGATGTGCTACTCTTAAATCTCTCGAAAATAGGCGAAGTCGGTCAACTCGATAAACAACATTTTTCTCTTAAAAATGAGTTGAAAAATTTTGTCAATTTTGTTACAAAAGGTATGATGCTAAACATGTGTGATCATAAGTGATAAAATGTGTGTTCTCGTACATTAAGCCGGGAATGTACGCTTTGGGCTAGTTTGGGTAACCGGGGTAAAGTACGGGAACAGACATAAATTTGCCGGGTTTGGTGAAATTATGCAAATTATGAATTATTTATATAAATTTGTGGTATTTATATATAACGAAAGCAATTTTTTGTAAAATTTTTTACTCAAATTTGTCAAAAAATGTATACAAAAAATCAAATAAAAAACAACTTACCAAGGTTTTTGGACTTTTTTTGGAGATTTTTCGCTTTTGGCCATTCTAAATGCTTCAAACCCAATTCTGTGCTTTCAAACCAAATTTCGGCAACTTCATACCAAAAATTCCCTTAACTAAGGCATTATTTACTCTTTTGTTGTTGCAATAGTCGTTAATCAGTTCTATTTTCTCATTAATTGAAAGATATTTTCTTGGTCTTAAGTATTTGATGGAGCAATTTCCACAAAAGTACCTCTTGAGCTATCTTTACCTTCTGAAAGAACGGATAATAGAGTTCAACCACGATTAATAGAGGTATAAAATCAAACAGCATGCCGGTTAACAGATGTACCCGTTCAATGGAGACCCGGATAATCAAGGTTCAACTGTATTAGTGACATCCCACGAGCTTATACTGTGGTAGCCATATTCTCAAATACCAGAAAATCAACTCTATTCAGTAGTGTGGAGTGTGTTCTGGGGTAGTGGGTAATTTTGCCTACGCTTGTGGGAAGCGTAGCAGCAAAAACATTGTTTCCGAATGGTTTCCCATATATTACAGCAGCAATAATTTAGCTGCCTGCATCTTGGCATATAAAAGGTTTGTTTTTTTCGAATTATAATCTACATCTATAAATGTTGGTAAAAAAAACAACTATCCATACTTACTTTTTGTAAACAAAAACAATTTAAACATTTTGTGCCGCCTTTGTGCAAAAGTTTTCGTATATGGACTTCCCCGGAACGCGAAATAGAGCAATTATTTTGAGAGTGCTCTACCTTCACTAACAAGCACATAATACATTTTTTTGCATTTGCTATTTTTAATATTTTATCAAATTAAAAGTACTAAAATTCGGATGCATGCGGTATATATTCAAATAATAAAATTTGAAATATCCGTTTGTTTTTTTGCTTTGTTGTTTGTTATTATTTAAATTTAAATAAAAAAATACAATTGTCAATTTTTTGAACAACGTGCCATCTAGTGATAACGATATTTTTATCATAGTTTTTATAACTTATTTTGTTTGGTGATGCCATACCCCTGGTTTTTTCAAATTTTGTATAAATAGGTCCATTCGATTACTTTTCTGGCTAAACTCTAGTTTACGGGCATAACTCGGATATTTTTCACTACACATGTATATATTTTGTAAGGCTTGTATATATAGCACCGTAAATTGTTTCAATTTGACGTGAAAAAAACTGTTAACTCCATATAAAAAAAATATTTTTTCACGATAATGAGTTTCACGTGAAAATTAGAGATGAGCGATATTTTCATACCGGTGATTTAATCACAGTTATTGATAAATCACTGGTAACGGCAGTGATCAAATATTTCAAGTCGCAGTTACTCGGAATGTCGTTCTTTTAATATTTTTTTACTATTCTTTCTTGCAAACTTCATTGTGCACAGTAATACATGTTTTTTTTTTCAATAACAGTGAATTGCTTTCACACTCTCCTGAATAAAATGTCTCCTTCTATCATGTCTTTGTTACCGGTCGCAACTATTCTTCTTTTAAGGCCCAGTTTTTAGGAAGTGGATTATCTTTAAACTTAGTGTAACGCAGTTTGTAACTGGAATACTGTTTTTAAGATGTGGTTTATTTTGTTTTATTTCAATAAAGAAAGAAATCATACTCGAGAAAAAGATTTTCCGGCAAATTTTTGTTAATAAACTTTGAAATGGCTGACAAAATTCGTTTTCGGTTTAACTAACCCAAGTTTAACTGACATCTTAAAAACTCTCCATAAATATTATTTCGTTTATTTATCAGAAAATCGCAGTCTTTTCCATAGAAAAACCGTGATCACGATCACAGTTTAAAAGAACAACGATTTGCAAATCACATTCACTGAGAACAATGTTACTGAAAAATCGCCGGATCGCCCATCTCTATTACAAACCCGTGATCACGGTCACTGTTTAAAAGAACGGTGATTTGAAAATCACGATCACTGGTAGCAGCGTTATTCAAAAATCACCGGATCGCTCATCTCTAGTGAAAATTGTTTAGAGTTTGTTTTCACGCAAATTTAATGTACAAGACTATTATTTTTCTTGAGAAAAAGTGACATGTTGTGTTTATTGTGATTGTGTCTTTGTTATAAAATTAAAAAATTGTTCATTTTTATAAATTAAGTTACAATTTGAGGCCTTTAAAGTTCGAGTGAAATTTTTCCACGTGAAAAACAACTTACGGTGCTTATGTTACAAAAAATGTGCATATTTTATTAGAACTTTGTAAACCAACTTGAGAATTATGGAGTTGTATAATTACATAGCTCTTAAGCTGCCTACACACTAGGGAACATTCCATTCCACATGGCCATTTTTTTACGAATGTTGAAATGTGTATATGTGTATGTGTATCAACATGACCTTCGTGTTTACAATTTTTTTTTGATATTTTTGTTTCCAAACTCAATTTTTCATCGTGTGTATCGATGTTACTCTTTTTGCTGTATTTAGTTCATTTTTAGCAGTCACGCTATCAGGAGCTTTTGTAATTACGCATTTGAGAAAATGAAAATGACGACAATTATAAATAATGAAAACTGCATTAATTTTATAAATGAATATATTTGCGAGAATTATGGGACATAAAATGTGATAACTAAAAAAATAAAACTAAAAAAACAGCAGCATATGGAAAACTAACAATTAACAAATTAATTAATTTGATTTTCTTCCGCCCATATTTCATGTGATCAGCTCCCCGCTTCTGTATTTCTCGCATCGAAAAAGTTTGCGGAAAAAACATGTGAAATGCAACCCTGCTCTGCTTTATATAGGGTGGGTCGCAGACAATAAAATATATATGAAACCAAATCCGCTAGTAATACGTTGCATAGTAAGTTATTTCTATTTAAATTAGGTGTTTTACAAAACAACATGTATCAACAGTTCTTAAAGTTACATTATCTGAACGAATTACAACAAAAACTGCAGTTCATTTTATCACGTCTTTAATCAGGCTGTATAATGCAGGGTGACCATGCATTTCTCGATGCGAAAACTTCTCGCATTAGATACAGAAACGGGGTACAGTTCTACAAACAAACAAAAATGATGTTTCGTTTGATGTTTTGTTGTCGTGTGTGCATCGTCTGTATAAAAAATGAAAAAAAGTAGAAACACAAGTTCCGTCACGAATGTTCCCCAGTGTGTAGGCAGCTTTAGGTAATATTCCCAACAAACAATCCGTTCCGTTTATGCACCGTTTTCGGTCCGTAATAAACGGAATCCAACTCCGTATACGTACCGTTTTCTGGATCCGTATACGGACCAGAAAACGGAACATAAGGAACATCGAAATTGATTCGAATCCGTTGAAAATCCGTCAATGACGGACCGTTTACGGAACGGTATGTCGTGTTAAAAACGGACAAGTCCGTTTAAAGTCCGTCAATGACGGACCGTTTACGGACCGTTATGTCATGTAAAAAACGGACTAGTCCGCTGAAAGTCCGTCAATGCCGGACCGTTTCCGGACCGTTATGTCGTGTAATAACGGAGTATTTCCTTGTCCATATCCTACCGATTTTTTCAAAAAAATAGACCATATGTTTATTATTTTCAATACAAAGTACTTTTTTTTCTTTTTTATAAATTCATTAACAATTATTATTTATAATTACAATGGGTGCGTTCGGCAGATACAATTTAATAGTCAACAGTTCTACAACAGTTGTACAACTATCTGCTGAACGACCTGATCACTAACCGCTCTGTCTGAGCGCTCAGGTAGCGCTGTCATATTTTGGTAGCGTAAAAAATATTTGCTACTTTTGATCAATAAGTGATACATTTGTTGTTGTTCATTTACAATAAAAATTTTTTCTTGTAAGAATGACAAATAAAAACATACAAATATAATTCGAAAACAAAAATTTAAAAAAAATAAAAGGAAACTATAGAAAAAGTGTATTAAAAACAAAACAAAGAAAACGTCGTTCAGCAGAGTAAGTAATTACAAATCGCTACAAGTCACCTTTATCAGTTTAAGGTTTCTCTGCCGAATGCTACCAATATTTAGCACATCCAGCTCGGTCTACCTATCTATCCAGCGCTTAGCGACCCGAAGTAAAATCCAACATCTATATGGAAAAGAGACAATAAATTAGTTATGGTTTAATTGACTGTGTACACGATGCAAATTCTCATATGTTATACACAAAACATTGTGAAACATTAAGTTTCATAAATCTTACCTTGTTACTTGATGTTGTTTGATTAATGGTGTGATAGAAAGAATTCTCTCTATTGGATATTCTCCATATATTCCCATTATAATAATATTTTCACCGACTTAACAAAAATTTTTTATTTTGTAAACAAACCGATGAAATCCGTATTTAAAGGTACGGAAACGGATACACCAATACGGAGTTAAAACGTATTGTGTTCGAAAATCCATTTATACGGTCCGTTAATGTTCCGTATACGTACAAGCATTGACGGATACGTACATTACGGACAGTTAACGTGCCGTAAAAGCCGGATTCATGAATCCGTACGTTCCGGAGAGTCCGTAAAAATGTTTCTTGGGTTCCGCCTGGTTTTTTCTGTGTGTATGGGAAAAAAGATTTTAGTTAGTACTATAGTACTTTTTATGGTACTATTAGAATAGAGTTGTAAAAGTATTGAGTATTCCGGTACTGAGTACTCAATACTGCCTGTTTTTTTGAGTACTCAATACTAAAACGGTACTACTCAATACTTTTAAAGATGCAATTTTCCGTAGAAATGTGTATTTTTCGTATGAAAATACAACTCTAAAAATACTACTTTAAAAATATAACTCCGGAAATACAACTCTATTTGTGAAGCAAAGAAATTTTTAATGAATTTTTGGGAAAATTTATTTAATTAATTTATTTAAAATGTTTTAAATTTATTAAAATGTAAGTAACAATAGTTATTTAACACGTGTATGTGAATTGTTATTATTTTTCCTTATAAATACGAACTCATAACATTTTTATTTTTAAATTCAAAAAACCGTTAAAAGTATTGAGTAGAATCGAGTACTCAATTGAAAAGTATTGAGTAGTATTGAGAACTCAAAAAGTATTCAAATTTCACAACTCTATATTAGAACCTCAAAAGTACTATGGTACTCCTATGACTCATTTAGTAATATTTACAAATTTTCATGTTTTATTTTTTTTTTTTTTAATTTTCATACCAAATATTGTATTTGAAATAACCAAATTAACTATCGGAGTTTAAAATACGTAATTCAATGAAACAAAAATATTAAAAATAAGATGAATTAAAATTTTTCGAAAATTTAGTATTGTTGATTTAATAAGATCCTTAATAATCGTAACTTTAAATTGTTGTGATAACCAAGAAGTTGCGTTCATCGAGGGTTATGTTAATTGAGTTGGTACTTAATTTAATTGTTGAATAAATCAAATAAGCTGAATTGATTAAATTCCTTTAAAATAATTTTAACCTTCCAACGAAATTGAATACGATTTTCAGGGGCTTTATTCAAACAAAAATCTGATTCAAACGTCAGCACAAAGTTATTATATTCCATACCAAATAATTCTATAGAAACGCATTTAACGAGTTCAAATATCGATTTTTCCGATAGTGGAAGGGTAAAGAGTTGTAAATATCGGCTCGACAGTTAGCGAGATAAAATCAAAACGATTATCTTGATTTTTTTGGGTTTTTAATTTTTTTTTTAAAAAACCATGAAAAGAAATAAAATATTTGTAGGACTTTTCTGAGCACAAAACGCCGTGAAAAGAGCCGGGAGGAACTGAGCCAAATTTGGGCCTTGGTCTTTGCCCGGAATGATCACTACCTCACTAACGAATAAAATTAAATAGGTACGGTGAAAGAAATAAAAAAAATAGGGTTATACCATTAAATACCAATACATTCAATATCAGATAGGACCTCTTCATGATTACTAAGTCAAAACATGGACCGATTCTAACCATTCTCAATAGCGTTAGTAATGGATGCAGTAGAAACTTATGTACTAAATTTCGTCAAATTATCTTTTAAAATGCGCCCTGTACACTCAACCAAAAAAGTCTGTAATGGCTATTGAAAATTTAACCGTTTTGAGGCCAGCGGTATAGTAATAGTAGAAAAAATTAGTAGCCGCTACTAAATTTTAGTAAAATTTATGTAAAATGCAATTCAAAATCGATTTGCTAACATCAGTTAAAAAACTTACTAAATATCATAATTTTAGTACAATGAAATTAGTATAAATAATTAGTTGCATCTACTATATTTCAGTTAATTGCTGTAAAATGTAATTTAAAATCAATCTGCTGAAATTAGCAAAAAATTGTACTAAGAAATAAAAAAAACTGTAAAATCTAAAAAAACATTTTTTTTCTTTCGATTGTAACAAACGTATAATTACTTCATCGTACTTGAAATTTGGAGTCAAAATTGCAAACGGTTCTCCAGTTATTGCCGTTTTTTGCATTGGAGATGCAATAAAATTTTCTGGGTGTTATTTCTAACAAATAGTAGTTAGTATCATAGTAACAAATATAAACTAAATAAGAATTGTAAAAAATCAAAAAAAAAAAAATATTTTTAAATTAGTATATTTTTCTGCTAAATTTAGCACTCGGTTTTGAAAAATTAGTAAAATGTTTTGCTGAAATCAGCAGCGAAAATTAGTGTAAAAATCTGTAATTTGTAATAAGAGAATAGCAAAAATGAATACTAAAAATAAAAATTGTACTAATATTCAGTTTAAAAATAGTATAGTGCGATTGGAAACTGTTTACAAATTTTTTTACAAACTTTTTTATCTGAGTTTAGTTTGATTATGGGGACGATCGTTCATTTTGTACGGACAGAGGAACCGACATCATAAGCACCAACTCAATACACCCAAGGAGTGGTGTAGAATACAGAAAATAATTTTTGGTACTATGGAGGTCGAAAAAGTACTATTTTTTAAGCAAGTTGGTATTATTTTCAAAATCTCATTTATCATCCCTGATATATATATATTGACAAATCACGCAGGGCTGCCAGACGATTTTAATAAAAAATCGGCACTTTTTCAAAAAAAAAAATCGGCAAAAAAACCTGCACAATAAAAAAATACTAATTTAAGCGATATTTAATTTAATTTAAAGCGGCCCATACATTAAGGAACATTGAGTAGGGAAAAAAAAATATCAAAAAATGTTGTAAACACGAATTGTACGATGTCAACACGCACAAACACACATTCACAAAAAAATGGGCATTTTTTCAGAAATGTTCCTTAATGTATGGGTCGCTTAATAAAAAGCACATAAAAACGAAAATTTCCAAAAAAATATATGTATTTAAACATACTATAAGTTTAAAGGTGCGTTTACAATGATGGAGTACTCCAATCTGTAGCAAATTTAGTTCTTTTTCTTTCTTTCTAATACATTTTTTACTTTGCTATCTTTTTTTATTCCACTCCAGATTCAAAGTTGTTTGACTCTGGAGTACGGATTTGTTGCACTCTAGAGTTAACATTGAGTGCGTTTACTCAACTGTTGCTAATACGCTACTCAACAATCTGGTGAACGATTTGATTAGCTACCGCTAAGTCAACATGTTGTGGTAGCGCTACCTTGTTTTGGTAGCGTAAAAATTTTACGCTACTTGTTAGCAGTTAATGATACATCAGCTGTCGTTTGTTTTTTTGAATATTTTTTTAAAGAATAATAAACATATACAAATATGATCATAAAGGAATAAAAAACTTCGAAAAAAATCAATGAAACATCTACAAATATTTTTATTTTAAAACAAAAACAAAAGTAGCATCGTTCACCAGATTAAGGTAATCATAAAGCGCTACATATCATTTGTAGCGGTAGCGGGTTTCTCTGGTAAACTTGCCTATTGATCTGTTAACTATGTAACATGACAAATATACCTTAAAAAACACATCACTTATAAGCTCACATCTCTAAATAAATAAAAAATTATTTTAAAATTTAGGCAGTGGAAATGAAACCTAAAAATTCGCGAAACAAAATGTAAGTATTAAAGTGTCAAATATTTTTTGAAGTAACTCTGCATTGTGAACAATTAACATTTTAATCTGTGCTGCAGAGTAGAATCACTCTACCATTGTGAAAGCATCTTTAAACACAGCTGATATCAGGTCCATTCGATTACTTTTCTCAGTCAAGTCCAGTAAGAATTACTCAGTACAAACTTACAGAGAGTAAAGGCTGAGTTACCCTACCGTAAACGTATCTGTAACGAATCAGCTGTTTCGATACCACAAGAAGAAATGTATACGAATGGTTACTAACACGTAAATGTAAACGAACTTGCCGGATCATTCTGTTGAAATCAGAATTTTCTATCCGGCATCGAAACAGCTGACTGATTTTAGTCGGAAAAAATATGAAATGAATAAAGAAAAATGATTCAAACAACAAATAAGGAATAAAAATTAGCAAATAAATGGAAAAATTTAGAATAAAATATAAAACCACATGAAATAGATGCTAAATAATAATGTCGTTTACGATAATCTATAAGTGTAATTTTTAGCTACGGCACGGTACAGTTACATCACATATACGTTTACGGTCCCATAATCCGCCCTTAAAGGCTCAATTAGACGTGCCATAACCATAAGGCTGAGTTACCCAACCGTAAACGTATCTGTAACGAATCAGCTGTTCCGATACCACAAGAAGAAATGTATACGAATGGTTACTAACACGTAAATGTGAACGAACTTGCCGGATCATTCTGTTGAAATCAGAATTTTCTATCCGGCATCGAAACAGCTGAATGATTTTAGTCGGAAAAAATATGAAATGAATAAAGAAAATTGATTCAAACAACAAATAAGGAATAAAAATGAACAAATAAATGGAAAAATTTAGAATAAAATATAAAAACACATGAAATAGTTGCTAAATAGTAATGTCGTTTACGATAATCTATAAGTGTACTTTTTAGCTACGGCACGGTACAGTTACATCACATTTACGTTTACGGTCCCATAATCCGCCCTATAACCATATAAAACAGCTGTTCAAACCAATCTTATGGGCTACAATGTATTCGATTATAGGTGACATGCCATAACGCCATAACCGTAACCGAAGATACCAATTGAATTTTGGTTGTCTGCTATGGCGTTATGGTTACGGCTATGGCGTTATGGCACGTCTAATTGAACCTTAAAGCTGCCTACACACTAGGGAACATGGTTGAGGGAACAAAAAATATCAAAAAATTTTGTAAACACGAAATGCACGCTCTCAACACGCACACACACACAAACGCACTCACACATTCACAAAAAATGCTCTCTTTTTTTAAGTATGTTCCCTAGTGTGTAGGCAGCTTAAGACAAGATTTACTCTCAAAATAAAATTTTCCCAAACATGTACGCGAACAGAAAATTTGCAACAATTTGCAAGTTTGTAGACACAGCTGGTTACAACACCAAATATACAAATAAATTTTAATTGGTCGCTATGGAAGAAGATAAATTTTATTGTTAAATCGTAAGCAGAAACTTATAAGGTTTCCTTATCTTTCCCATAATTTATTTTGAAAGTTTTACTGCTTTTCATTTCCATAAAATAACATGAGGAATTTTTTTCTTATGCAGAAAATGAGTCAAACCCGGTTTAAGGATTTTAAAGCCAGAAGTATTTTTTTATTAATATCTATAATAAATCACAAAAATTGGCGTGGTGTTTCTCGATGGCTTTATGCTTCCAACGAACGAAAATACAATAATAAAATACATTGAATATAAAAAAAAATACGTGTAGTCACTCACTCGAGTGCCAACGAACGTCTTCTAGAAACCCCATGAAAAATGATGTGTTTTGTATGTTAAAAAAAATCGTAATTTTTCGACCAAAATTCGACAAATCGGCATTTTGCATATTTCTTAAGAAAAAATCGGCAAAATTCTGAAAAATCGGCAATTATGGCAGCTCTGAAAGCAAGTTTTCCAAATTTACTTCATCAGTTCTCATGAGAATATCGATTGCGCAACCTCGTTGAACTTGGAGAGAAATATAGTATTCCGACGTGCAATATGGTAAGTAACCAAAATCCGATCTTTGGAAAAGAAACCTAAGCCACAGGTTTACATTTTTTCAATACTACACCATGAGATAGGTGTGGTTTTGTTTTTAATTGCATTTCATCAAAACAAAGAATTTCGGCTTGTTAAAGAATTTATCAACTGCATCATTTTTTATTCCAGCAGCCTATTCAACGTATTATTTATGCCTTCGGCCACCGCACATTGCCTTTGTTGGCCAATCCCTGCACAACACAAGCCATACGCAATATGTCGGGCTCTGTGTTGGCCACAGAATCTTCGGACAAAGGTAAGTTTAGCAAAATATATATGGAGTGGTTTTGTATTTAAAATGACCTTGTCTAATCTCTTTATTAGGTATGATCATTCTTAACCGGCCAAATGCATTAAATGCAATTAATTTAGAAATGGTGCGCAAGATTTACAAGCATTTAAAGAAATGTGAAAAAACAAAGTCGTTAATGATTATTAAGGGTACCGGTGATAAAAGTTTCTGCGCTGGTGGTGATGTACGGGCTATTGTTGAGGCTGGTCCCACCGAAGAGTCAAAATGTTTCTTTCGTGAAGAATACAGTACAAATGCTCTGATTAGTAATTACAAAATACCATATATTGCCCTTATCGATGGCATCACTATGGGTGGTGGTGTGGGTCTATCTGTTCATGGTAAATATCGTGTAGCCACCGAACGTACTCTATTTGCGATGCCCGAGACAGCTATAGGTCTCTTTCCCGATGTGGGTGGTTCATATTTCCTTCCACGCTTGCAGGAAAAACTTGGTCTCTACTTAGGTCTTACTGGTTATCGTCTTAAAGGCGAAGATGTTATGAAAGCTGGCATAGCTACTCACTACTGTGAAAGTTCCAAAATCAGTGAATTAGAATCAGCTTTGCTCAATTGTCCCGATGCTGATGAAGTACCCGATATTTTAACAAAATTCAATAATCCTTCACAAAAATCATTTATTTTGACTGCACATATGGATCAAATCAATAAATGTTTTACGGGAGAAAGTGTAGAAGAAATTGTTGGGAATCTCAAGAGTGACGGCAGTGAATGGGCTACAAAAACATTGCAGGTAAGTAAACTTGTCACAAAAAAACCGAATTCTACAAGATTGCCTTTTTCACTGCATATAAAGTAGCTTTATATGCTGACTTCTTACTTCCAATAAACCTATTTTAAATGACTTCCTATATAAAAAAGAACATACAAGCACTCATTTTTATGACGTGCAAAGCATACTTAAAGTAGCATAATCACCTTCTCTCCTATGACAAGTCAATGTTAAAAAAATGCGTTTTTCACCTCAATTTGAACGCATTAAGTGCTTTTACGGATCTTGGTCAGGTTTTTTCTTTCTGGGATAATAATAATAATATGGGGATTTTAAACCTTTATTGTTTGAGACTCGAGATTTTAATAAAAGTTGTATATTTTTGTAGCAAATGTAAAAAAAAAATCTATTTCAGCTTTTTCTAAGATTTTATTTTTTATTTGAGGATAACGAATCGTTACATTTATGTATGTAACAAATTTATATAAAGGAAAAGAGTATTGTACTGATTTATGGATCAAAAGGTTAAAAAATAACTAATATTTTGATAAGAAAATATCGATGGTCATAAATTGATACTCTTGAAGGTCAATTTTCCTAAATTTGAGAAAACGATACGAACTAATTACTGAATGATGGAGAAGTTATTTGGTGTACTTATGTCAAGCTGTTAAAAATTGATACATAAAAGGTTTCAGCTTATGACCATCAATATGTTACTTTTAAACTAATTTAATGTTAGGTAAAGTCTGTCTGATTTTGAATAATACCAAAAATCCCATTTGGCATCCATCATTGTCCACTGTCCACCAATTTTGCTACCACGTGTTCATTTATTGGCCTTTTTCTGCTTTTTTAGGATCGAAAACTGTTTGATACTATTTTCTGAACAAAAACTACGTAATAAAATTCCGTTGGTATTCTAGATTCGGCTCTTATACCGAAAGTATATGGGTCATTCCATAGCTTTAGAATTTTCAGTTTGGAAGCATCCCAGAATATGTTGATTTTAACCTGATGCGTTGCCAGGTTGAAGAAATCTGTTTTTATGACCGTTTTTTCCAGGATTTAAGTATGCTCCAATGAAGTTACAGAATTTTGTATTTAATTTAACTTTATCTACCTTTTCAAACAAAACCAGAGTTGGCAGGCAATACGGCTAAAATACCGTTATCGATTCAAAACCCTTTCAACTGACTACCGTTACCCCTAAACAACGTTACCAAAATAACCGAAATACCTTTATCCTAAAATACCTGAAATACCATTATCCTTAAAATACCGATACCGAAATAAATGAAATATTAGTACCCTTAAAATATCGTTTCCGAAATAAATTGAATACCGATATCCCAAAAATACTGTTACAGTTATTTTTAATTTTCTTCTTTTGTTAATTGCACGTGGTTATTGAATATTTTTCGTACACTAAGTTGAAAAATTGGTTTTATTTTTAATAGGTCCATTCTCAGTCAAGTCCAGTAAGAATTTCTCAGTACAAACTTACAGAGAGTAAGACAAGATTTACTCTCAAAATAAAATGTTCCCAAACATGTACGCGAAAAGAAAATTTGTAACAATTTGAAATTTTGTATACACAGCTGATTACAACACCAAATATACAAATAAATTTTAACTGATCGCTGTGGAAGAAGAGGATTTTTGATATTAAGTCTTCAGCAGAAAATTTTTAGAAGGTTTTATTATCTCTTCCATAATTTTTTTTGAAAGTTTTACTGCTTTGCAATTCCATACAATAAAATAATTGGAAAATAATTTATTTATTTACAATAAACAAACATATGTTTTCGAAACATGTTTTTTCTGCTTGCAAATACTTACTGGCAAAAATTTGTCCAGTAAAAATTGGCAAGAAAAAGAAGAAGACTTAGAAACTCTCATCATACACTCATAAAAAAAGTCAGTACAAATAGGTCAAAATTGTGGTGGCGCAAATACATGTACTATTTCCTGTTATTTTAGCAGAATTTTGACCTATTTGTACGGACTTTTTTAGAGAAAATAACAGAAAAATTAGTTCAATTGAATCAGAACGCGTTTAACAGACTTTTGTACTAACTTTTTTTTATAAGTGCAGAACTGTCACTTTATTCTCATTTTTACTTTTACTTTTTTACTGTACAAATTATCCAGTAATCGAATGGACCTAATATCGTTTGTTTTTTGTCGGAAAAATTGGGGTATGCATCGAAATAATCTAAAATAGCATTACCTTTACCGATAACCGCATCGTTTCGGTTACCATCCACAAACAAAACACAAGCTATGGCTTCCTTTTGGTTGGCCTATTGGTTGCTAATATTAGTGACCACATGAGACAATTTTCCATTGAGGTTATAATGAATCCAATCACAGATGTAAACGTAGCTTAAGTTGGTATATGCAGTGGTACACATTTTTTTACGATTGGAATCAAGTTTGCTTATCTTTTTTTCTTTTTTTTTTTGGAGATTATTAAAAGTGATGCTACTTAAAATCTTATTTGCCCATAAAATAAAAGTCTTAGATAACTGCAAAACAAAAAATAATTGTTTTCATTTGGCTTCACTTCTTTTATAATTCTGAAAAAGATTATGATAAATTGTACTTTATGATAAGTTATTCTTAAAATAAATAAAACGTAAACAAATATTTCGTATTTAACCGGCTAAAATATCAAATGTATATCATATAAAAAAATTTTGCACATCCAGTTTTTACATGATTCTGAAGTCAAGTTAGTCACGTAGTATTTCAAGGACCTAAATATTTTTTTGTTTATTTTACAGCAAGGCAGATGAACCGTTAGTAATAAAATAGTAAAACTATAAAATTTTTTTGCCAAAACTTGATTACAAGCGTTGCTCTGCTGGAAAGCCGTCTTAAACAAAACTAGTTTTAGGTACAATTTATTATTTTATTTTAAATTTAGGCCAGCGATAGATATCTGCAAACATTGTTTCTGATTTAAAACCCTTTCAACAGACTACATTTTCTTGATCTGCTACTAAATAATAGTTATGCTACAAAAACTTGGTTCCAGACAACCTTCTTAGCTTCCAAAAATTATTTTGTTTTACGCTTTCCTTTTAACCAATTTCGACGACTCCAAATATAGACCATATCAAGATTTTTTATTCACCGCTTTTTCTTCCAAAACTCTCTTCTACGAATCAACTATGGAAATATTTACTCTATTTCCTGGAATTATAAGTACCAAAACCCCTGAAAATTCTGTTATTTTTTAAGTTTAACAAAAATGTCATTGTCACTTCTAGCTATCAATATGTGCGTTCCCGTACGTTACCGCGGGTACCCGAGGGAACCTAGAACAGCCCAAACAACAACAATTTACACGCAATTTTGAGTACGGGAACGCCTTTGGGCTAGTTTGAGTAACTTCGGTAAAGTACGGGAACAGACATAATGCTAATTCCAAAATGTAATTACGATTGACAATAATTTTTTTAATTGACATAGATTAACCAACCCAGCAAAAAAATACCTGACCAAGATCCGTAAAATCACCTATATTGTTCGGCACGAATGCCTTCAAATTGAGGTGAAAAAGGCATTTTTTTAACATTGGCTTGTCATAGGAGAGAAGGTGTTTATGCTACTTTAAGTCTGCTTTGCACGTCATAAAAATGAGTGCTTGGATGTTCTTTTTTATACAGGAAAGAAATTCATTTTTTTTTACTATCTAAGGAGAGATGAAAAGTAACTTCTTGTGAATGCATTCAAATGTATATTTAAGAAGTGATTTTTATGACATACTTTAAAACCTATTAAAAAATAATTTTTTATACAGGAAATAAATTCATTTTTCCTGTGTTTAAGGAGAGATGAAAAGAAACTTATTGTGAATTCATTCAAATATATATTTAAGAAGTGATGCTTATGACATGCTTTGAAACCAATTAAAAGAATTTAATAATTCTAAAAAATAAAATTAATTTCATTCCGCACAACTAAATCGAAAGAAAGCTAGAAAAAGGTTTCGTTCGTTTTTGTTGCGCAGAATTTGGTTAGCCATTTAATTACATTTTAGTTTTATTTAAAATAAAATAAATAATACGGAATTCAAGTTTTCTTAAAGAGATCGATATTTAAAAGTTATATAAAGTACATTTTTAATTCATTAATTATGAAGTTCAGGTAACATATTAAAAGTAATTTAAATTATTTTTTATAAAAAGAGAACATATTGCAATGGATTGTCAGTATGTTTTAAACATTTATTATTTAAGCCCCTGCAAAAAAAGAAGTCTATTCTCCAATAAATAATATAAACAGATCCACGTGCAAAATAATAGTTTTACGATACACAAAAACGCTGAATTGGGGAAATTCTCTACAGAGTTTGTGGGACGTCTTGTAAAATGAAGTAGTGTACGAATCAAAAACAAACAACTGACAACTCTGATACTGTTGAAAAATTTTGAAGTTTTTTGTTTTTGATTCGTGCACTACTTTGCACATTTTTGTGTATCGTGAAAGTGTTATTGTGCATGTGGAGCTGATTATGTTGTGCTATTAAAGATTTTTTTTTTTTATTTTAAAGCAGCGAGGTTGTATGAGTAGTTATTTTTTTTTTTTTTGCTGGGGTGTTGAACAAAAAGTTTGTTTACGGTAAATTTTTGCAAATTATTTCATTAGATTTTAAATTTTGTAATATTTACAAAATTTTTTCAGAGATCAATATTTAAAAAAAAACATATACATTTTTAAAACATAAATAAAGATGTAAAATTGGTTTTATTAGCAAAAGAAGCATATAAATTAATTGTAAGTAAAAAATATATTTTAAAAATATATCCTGGTTCATATTTAATTATAATTATAGGAACGAAGTTGTGTTATGAATTATCAAATGTTGCGTTATCTAAAAGTGCTGTAATTTCAAACAAATTAATGGATATATCAATCACGCAATCCTACATCTTTGGCCAAATGGCAGATACTATGAAGTTTTAAAGAATGCATCCCCTCCAAATATAAAAAGGTATCTACATAGTCTGAATCTAAAAAGATGGGATCTAATATTTATTCTTCGTATAGGGAAGACGTATTGAATTAAAAAATCAACAAGTAAGCTGTAAATATATGATTTAATCACCAATCCAACACAACCCACTGATAAATAAGCTTCGTTTCACTGAAAGTACTTTGTCGGGATACACGACCCGCCTTTTTAAAAGAAATTTTTAAAAAAATTTTAAAATCAAAAAATGTTTTCTTTACTAAATAATAATAATAAAAAATTATAACTAGCTTTAAACTTTTCTAAAATAAATTTTAGCAAACAAGTAATACAAAAAAGTATTTTTAATTTTATAAAATTAAATATTTTTAATCGTATGAAAAGAAATATCGAATCCATTTTAAAGCTATAGTTTTTAATTAATGGCATTTTGGAAGTCATTTAAAATAGGTTTATTTGAAGTCATAAATCAGCATATATAGCTACTTTATATGCACTGAAAAATGCATTCTTGTAGAATGCATTCGTTTTTTTTTTGCTGGGAATGGAAATAAAAAGTGCGTTCCCGGTAAATGAGAGCGCTAATGCGAGTGTGTTAGTGTTTCTCTTTTTACCAAAATTTACCCAGACTTTTTCTTCGGGTAAACTTTGGTAAAACAGATGATCACAAAAAACAATTGTGAAAATAAATTAAAAATTTTAATTAAATAAAGAAATAAGCAAATAAACTTGGTTTTTTGCAAGAATTATTTGAATAAAATCAAAAACAACTTTTAAATGCGAATAAATACGTGTATTTGTGCCAATTTGCAAACTGAAATTATACGTATTTTCACATCAATGATGGGATTTTTGGCACAATCTAAGATTGATTGGTACAATGGCACAACCGATACTATTGGTCACATTTTGGTTATCTACAAAATTTAATAAATAACAATTCTTTAAATATTCTTTACTTTTTAGTTTCTAAGCATTTATTGGTATTAAAATACCTTTTCGAATAAAGCAAAACTAAAAAATGTCATCGCAGATATTACCATAGAATTTTAAAAATTCATATGCTTTAAATTTAGCTCAGAGCTTCTAAAGAATTAATTTAAGTTTAATTCATGAAAAATTTAATTCAGTTTTAGAAAATGTTTATATGTATACAATTCCGTGCAACCATTCCTAAAGAATTCATTCATTGGCTGCATTCCCAAATCTTTAATAAGAATCGAATGAATTTATTTTATCATTCACCTTTTAATGAATGAATTCAAGAAAATTTTAATTCATTCAAAATAGAATTAATTCCATAAGAATGCTTTTACAAAATGAAAGTTGAAAACACGGGTTCTGAGTGAAAATTGAGTTTTGGCACAATAAAGGCCCATTTGGCACATTTTAGTCACACACTTGGTACAAAAGAAACATTTTCAAGTCCCATCACTGTTTCACATTATTCTTTGAAATAAGTTTTTGGGTTAGAAAAGTGTTTTTTTGCGTTCCCGTACTATTGGATAAATTTGTCATTTTGTGAGAGGATTTTGGGCTTACTCTCATTTTACCGAACTTTACCCAAAAAGTAAAATCGCACCAATGATTTGAAAAAAATAAACAATTGTAATTCCAAAATATTTTATTACCATTGACATCAATTTAAATTTATATAAAAGCTATAATAATCCTCTTTAATTTTTAGACTATGAATAAAATGTCACCAACATCATTGAAAGTAACATTCCGCCAAATAGAATTGGGTGCTAAATTATCTTTGCCACAATGTCTCAACATGGAATATCGTATGGTTGTTCGTCATTTAGAGAATAGTGACTTCAAAGAAGGTGTACGAGCTCTACTCATTGACAAAGATCAAAAACCCCAATGGAATCCTGCTACTCTCGAAGCTGTTACTGAAGAACGTGTTCAATCATTCTTTGCCAAATTAGCCGACACCGAAGAACTTAAATTGTAAATTTATTGAATTTTTATTTTTTGCATTTAGTAGTGGATTTTGTTTTTTGTATGCATGTTTGTAGCATTAATTTAAATGCACATACATTCCATTTTGGCAAGCTTTAAGCTCTAGTATTGAGAGTTTTTTTTAATATATATTCGTAATACTGTGCCTTAAATGAAGATATGGTTATCAAAATTTTGTTAGAATTTTTCGAATTTTTTTATTTACATTTTTAGTGTAGTATTTTTGCATTTTTCCTACTTTGCTTATGTTTAATAATTACCTAAAATTAATATTTTTATTACTGTTTATAACATTTTTCTTTTTACAGAACCAATTACAGATACTTAAAGAAAATTTTATAAAAATCATATAATAAAATAAATTCAGTAATATTAGAAAAAGTGCTAATCAGTTGTTTTGAAAACATTATCGTTTTACATGTTAATATACAACTAATTGTAGGTTAAAAAAAAAGTACTAAACATTATTAAGTAGACATTGTCGTTTTTTGTAATGTGCCTAATAAAACGTAATTAAATAAAGTTAAATTTGTTTAGTTTTTAATTATCGCTTTGAAATAATTTGTTATGAAAAATGTGTGCATTGCAGATTTATTTTTGCTTGAATTAGTGCATATTTAAAAAATATTTGCTAAAGGTGTTAGAATGTCGTTAAATCGCCTTTGGAGCCAAATCTAAACAAAATAGAGAATTTAGACTGAGCAAAAACTACCTAGTTGTTTTACAAAACTAGTTTTTGATTGTTTTTATATATGTGACAGCGCATAGAGAAACGGGTAAAAAATCAATTTTTTTTTTGATGGTACACCAAAGATACACGTATTTAAATCTTTAAAATGGCTCTCCTGAACAAAACCCTTTTAGGTCCCTTCCTATTTTGCGCGTCACATATGCGTTTTGGCAATTAAAAACTAACAAGAGCCAAACACTAGGTAGTTTTTCCTCAGTCTAAATGCCGTGTTACTCTTAAAATTTATTAGGTTTTATCTAAAGAGAAGCTTTTAATTCATAAATTAAACACGAGCTCTCAAATTGTATGCTATTTATCATATAAATGGCAACCAAAACAGAGCCAGAGCATGTTTTTTTTTTATTTGGAAAGATAGAACAATTTATTATTATTCAATTATTTAATCTAAAACTTTCCAAATATTGGACAAATTGATAGGTTTGTTTGTTTATTAATGTTTGACAGTTAATGACAGTTTTTATGTAGTTGTTGTTGTTTTTAACTGTAATTACAAAATACAAAACAACTGTGACATTTACTTAAGAAAAAGACTAACGAAAAGTACTGCAATTTCGTAAAAGATGTTTAAATCAGTTATGTTTTCATATCATAATTACACTCATAGAAATCTGTAAAAATAGCAGAAATATTTGCTAAAAAAAACTGTAAACTGCTCGATTTTTATTTGCATTTAAAAAAAAATCGAAAAAAACTTTAAATTTTAAATTCTTAAAGTTTTAAATTTTTTGGTGATTTTTTATGCTACTAATTATTTAGCATCATTTTTTGCTGATTTTAGCAGTTTAATTTGCTATTTTCCATGAACAAAAATTTAGCTGAAATATAACTAAAATTCTGTATATTTAACAGTTTTATTTTTGCTGTTTTTATTTTACTAGTATTTAGCAAAAAAGTCTGCTAATTTCAGAAGTTTTTTCTGCACCATAATTTTAACTAATTTTTAGTAACTGTTTCCTCCATTTTTACAGATTTATTTCTATTAGTATACAATCGATTAAGTCAATTTACCTAAAAATTACACTATTATACGCTAAAAATTGAGAGGACATGCGACCCATTGATTCTGATGGATTTTAGGACAATTTTGAGAATATATAACTAGTTTGAAAAATGAATAGTTATATTTTTTTCCAAATTTATCTATATCTGTATAGTTTTTATTTTTAATAGTAAAAGGCTTTATTTTTGAATCATGTAGGTTGATAAACAGCATCCGGTTTCTAATTTGTTTATTTTTACTAGCACACGCTGTAAAATTGCTTATTTAAAAATTTTATTTGTACATTATTGTTTTCTGCTACTGAACGGCAGAAAACAGGCTTTGAATTCAGTGAACTTATTTTATTTTTTTTTTTCAATTCAGTGAACTTATTTTATTTTTTTTTCAATTCAGTGAACTTATAATTTCTTTTTTAATTCACTGAACGTAGTTTTATTTTTTTTTTAATTCACTGAACGTAATTTTATTTTTTTTAATTCACTGAACGAAAATGAAATTGAACGAATTCAGTAAGGAATTAATTCACTTTTTTCCGTTCGATTTATAAAATTGAACGTGTTCACCAGTGCATTAATTCAATTGATTTAATAAAAAGAACTATTGCAATTGAATTAATTCGTAACAAAATAAATCGAACGAAAGCAAATATGAATTAATTCCATTCAATATATGGAATCGAATTAAGTAATTAATTCTTCAAAGCTCTGTGAGGGATTGAACTAAAAGTGCTATTTGTTGTGAACTAGGTCTTTGGTTCAAATAAGTGAATAGTTCAATTGAACTAGTTGAACCCAACAGATGATATAACAGCTGATAAAAACAATTTACCCAAACTTACACGAAAAAAAGTCTGGGCTTCTTCGTGCAAGAAGAACAAGAATATTACTCTCTCATGACAGCTCTCTTTTACCCAATTGTGCAGTAAGAAAACGCTTTTTGGTAAAATTGGGATCCCGCGGGATCCCAATGTTGAGTACCCGAACAGACCTTTTCTTACTGGACAAATTTTTGCCAGTAAGAATTTGCAATTATGTTATTTTATGGGATTGCAAAGCAGTAAAACTTTCAAAACATATTATGGAAAAGATAAGAAAACCTTCTAAAATTGTCTGCTTAAGATTTAACATCAAAAATTGTCTTCTTCCATACACGCAGAAAAAAACAGGTGGAACTTTATCTAAGTGCTATGTAATTATACAACTACATAAGTTCGAAGTAAGTTTTACAAATTTCTAGCAAAATATATGTAATTTTTCGGATATTTTCCACTACACATGTATATATTTTGCAAGGATTGTATATATTTTACAAAAAAAATGTGGATATTTTACTAGAACTTTGTAAAACTAACTTGAAAATTATGTAGTTGTATAATTACATCTCTTAGGTAATATTCTCCCAGTTTTTTTCTGTGCATAGCGACCAGTTAAAATTTATTTGTATATTTGGTGTTGTAATCAGCTGTGTCTACAAACTTGCAAATTGTTGCAAATTTTCTGTTCTCTTACAAGTTTGGGAAAATTTTATTTTGAGAGTAAACCTTGTCTTACTCTCTGTAAGTTTGTAATGAGTAATTGTTACTGGACTTGACTGAGAAAAGTAACCGAATGGACCTAATATAATTTAATTTAATTTCTTTATTTATTACAATAACCTAGCCTATAGGCCATAATCGGTTACAAATTTCTACTAAAAGTAACAAAACAAGCAATAAAATTTGCTTAAAATAATAAAAAAAAATTAAGGTATAAAATATAATATTAGATGTATAATTAAATAACAATGTAAAAATAAAATTAATAAATGCAAAAAATTTAACGTAAAAGTTATAAAAAATTAAAAAAATTAGCGATAATAGTTTCTAAATTCCCTAAATTCTATAAAAAAAAAATGAATAGTGTATGTAAGCTTTAATTTAAAAAAACAATGCCTGCAAAATTAAGCATTAAGTGAAAATTCTTCAAAAAGTTTCTTCCTGAACGTATCAATAGACAAATTAAAAGTCTTTAAGTCAGGTGGCAATTTGTTGTATTTTCGAGCAACCCTTAAAAAAAAAGATCGGCCTAACAACGGTGTAAGCTTTGGAATAACTAATTGTCTATTCCTATTAGATCTACCAAATTCAAATATATCAACCAAGAACAACGGCATTTGCAATGTGCGAAACAACAACAAATATCCTTAAATGAGCGTTTAATAAGACAAAAAACGCATGTAAAACTACAAATTGGATCTCTTCTAACTTTAGATTATTTAATAGCCAAAAATGCGAAAAAAAAAAAGAAATTTCATCTTTTATACATGTGTAGGCAATATTATCGCACCTGTCGAATTGTGTAACATATCAAATGCTTTTAATTTTGTATTTTTTTTTCAAAAAATCATTATAGAATTTATTTTCCTACAAAACCTTTTTTGCAAATATTTCTTAAACTATAGCTTACTGTGAAATTCGGTGTTATCAAACGAAGGACCGTAAATGGTATTTTTGAAACATTTAAAAACATCTTGGATTTAAAACAAATGTGAGGACACCTTAAAAACTTTAATGCAAATTTTTCACTTCTATACAAATTTCAGTTCATTTAACGAATCAATAAAATGTACAATTTTGTATGGAAAATTTCGAAGTGTCCTCACATTTTCACTCAGAAGTTTTGAACCGCTGCACCGATTCCGATTGTTTTTAACCCAAAGCTGACTGGGGGAATAACAAATAACCTGGGCAAAAATAAATGGACAAAAAGTTAGATAAATCGCATTTTTTTGGGGTCCTTCGACCCAGAATTTTCAAACACAAATATCTTTTTTTCAAGAGCTAATCTAGAAAAACGGATAGCACCACTGGATTCAGCGTACTCGAATTAGGTTTACCCACCTGGTCCCCCGCTTGTTGGATTTTTCAACTAGCACATCAATCATCAATTTATTTTTATAAAAAGAATGTATAGTTTAACCAGAACACCAATTCTATTTTTTTATTATTTAAAATTATGTAAAACCAAATTGACATATATAAAAAATATTTTGAAACATTTAAAAACATCTTGCATTTAAAAATTAAGACAAGTATTATAATTACAAAGTAGTTAAAGCAAACATCACTACACTGCCTTTTTCTATGGACAGTGATTTTCCATTAAATTGTATTATTTATATTTTATTGTCCGATTGTCTCTATATGATAATTTGTCAACAACCCGTCGGCTGTAGGAATCGAACCAGTGCATATTCCAACATTACAAACGTAACTATACTAAGGTGCGACCGCTTAGCCATCTCACCAAACTAAGGCCTTGAATGCAATGTAACTAATTCATAGTTTTCATTCCTATTCCGCTTTCTGTTATTGTTTTTACTCAGAAGTGATCAAACACAGACACATACAAGCATTCTATTTTCAGATTTTTGTTTATATTCCAATCTCCTCCGTGTCTTCTTTTTCGCAAATGTTAACTTAAACTTATCCTTATTTACATTAAAATTGGAGAGGAACTATTGCATAAATGCGTACATATTGCAATCGGTTTATTTTCAGCGTAATTAGTTCTATGTTCACTAATTTCAGAACAGTTTATTTCAACGTTAAAAACAAACATTATTGCGAAATATGATCTACGATCGCTTAACGATTGTAACCCCAAATATTTCCTCCTAACATTATATGATGGTAAATATAAGGCCAAATTAATTTCAAAACTGGCTTTATAAACATTTTTTGAATACGCTCAATACGATTGGGAGCTCCTGCTTGATACGGACTCCAAATTATTGAACAATATTCCAATTTACTACGAACCAATGAAACATATCGTCGCTGCGCCTAAGAAAAACTTTTTTGTGAGTAGACCTACAAAACTGCTTTTTATACCCTACACCACTATGTGGTCAGGGTATTATAAGTTTGTGCTGATGTTTGTAACACCAAAAAATATTGGTCGTAGACCCACCTTATAGTATACCGATCGGTTCAGAATTTTTTTTTATTTCGATTTAACGATGTCCGTCTGTCCGTCCGTCCGTCCGTCTGTCTGTCCATGCAATCTTGTGCGCACTCTACAGGTCGCACCTATTAAGATATTTTGATCAAATTTGGTACGCAGACCTATGTTGGCCCAAGGACGAACAAGTTTGATTTTTTTGAACATCGGTCCATGTTTAGACCTAGTGCCCATATAAGGGTCCTACCAAAATTATACTGTTTATATGCTGCAGGTCGTAAATATTAAGATATTTTGATGAAATTTGGTACACAGACCTATATTGGCCCAATAATGCAGCCTATTGATTTTGGTGAACATCGGTCCATGTTTAGACCTAGTGCCCATATAAGGGTCCTACCAAAATTATACTGTTTATATGCTGCAGGTCGTAAATATTAAGATATTTTGATGAAATTTGGTACACAGACCTATATTGGCCCAATAACGCAGCCTGTTGATTTTGGTGAACATCGGTCCATGTTTAGACCTAGTGCCCATATAAGGGTCCTATCAAAATTATAATGTTTATACGCTGCAGGTCGTAAATATTAAGATATTTTGATGAAATTTGGTACACTGACCTACATTGGGCCAATAACGCAGCCTATTGATTTTGGTAAACATCGGTCCATGTTTAGACCTAGTGCCCAAATAAGGGTCCTACCAAAATTATAATGTTTATACGCTGCATGTTGCAAATATTAAGATATTTTGATGAAATTTGATACACAGACCTATATTGGCCCAATAACGCAGCCTATTGATTTTGGTGAACATCGGTCTATGTTTAGACCAAGTGCCCATATAAGGGTCCTACCAAAATTATACTGTTTATATGCTGCAGGTCGTAAATATTAAGATATTTTGATGAAATTTGGTACACAGACCTATATTGGCCCAATAATGCAGCCTATTGATTTTGGTGAACATCGGTCCATGTTTAGACCTAGTGCCCATATAAGGGTCCTACCAAAATTATACTGTTTATATGCTGCAGGTCGTAAATATTAAGATATTTTGATGAAATTTGGTACACAGACCTATATTGGCCCAATAATGCAGCCTATTGATTTTGGTAAACATCGGTCCATGTTTAGACCTAGTGCCCATATAAGGGTCCTATCAAAATTATAATGTTTATACGCTGCAGGTCGTAAATATTAAGATATTTTGATGAAATTTGGTACACAGACCTACATTGGGCCAATAACGCAGCCTATTGATTTTGGTAAACATCGGTCCATGTTTAGACCTAGTGCCCATATAAGGGTCCTACCAAAATTATAATGTTTATACGCTGCAGGTTGCAAATATTAAGATATTTTGATGAAATTTGATACACAGACCTATATTGGCCCAATAACGCAGCCTATTGATTTTGGTGAACATCGGTCTATGTTTAGACCAAGTGCCCATATAAGGGTCCTACCAAAATTATACTGTTTATACGCTGCAGGTCGCAAATATTATGATATTTTGATGAAATTTGGTACATAGACCTATGTTGGCCCAAGGACGAAGCCTATTGATTTTGGTGAACATCGGTCCATGTTTAGAACTAGTGCCCATATAAGGGTCCCCCCAAAATTATATTGTTTATACGCTGCAGGTCGCAAATATTAAGCTATTTTGATGAAATTTGGTTCATAGACCTATGTTGGCCCAAGGACGAAGCCTATTGATTTTGGTGAACATCGGTCCATGTTTAGAACTAGTGCCCATATAAGGGTCCCCCCAAAATTGGCTTGGTTACAAACTGCAGGTCGCAAATATTAAGATATTTTAATGAAATTTGGTGCGCTGACTCACATTATAGAAAATTTTGACATAAGCCCCATTTTAACCCATTCGAATTTCGGATCCAAACAATACACCAAACTGGTGTAGGGTATTGTATAGTCGGCATGCCCGACTTTAACCTTTTTACTCGTTTTTAAATTAATTTTTTACACATATAAACGAAATTCCAAACTTTCCATTTTTAAAATAATCTGGCAATTTGAATTTGAAATAACATGTGTGTTCCCGTACGTTACCGCGGGTACCCGCTGGAACCCAAAACAGCCCAAACAACAACAATTTACACGCAATTTTGAGTACGGGAACGCCTTTGGGCTAGTTTGCTCTTTGCTTTTTCTATTATCATTTTATTTTTTTTTATTTTTAACCAAATCGTTCGAAATCAAAATCGATCGTTTTCCCCCACAATTTTTGAAAACAAGTAGTTAATTTCTTACGCGTAGCGACGATATAACGATTTGAGAGAATAGGAATCTTTAAAATCCTTGTAATTTCTTCTCAAAAAGCCGAGCATACTACACGATTTAGATGTTATATAGTGAATATGGCTAGAAAAATACAATTTCGTGTCAAAAATAACTCCCAAGTCCTTCATCTCAACCTCACGTTTTTAGCGAAGAACCACCTATTTCATAATCGAGAACTATAGGATTAAAACAACGTAAACTGTAATATAGATCAATATTTAGTAAAACAATTTACTATATTTTGTAGTGTGACTATAAGCTTGTTCGTTCACTTACTGCAAGTTACTACTTTTACTACAGCTGGAAAAATTCAATAAAAAAAGTAAACAAAACTTTCCAATTGTAGTAAATTGCTATGATGCAGTCCTTATAATTTACAATTAAAAAATATACATTCTAACAAATATATCCTAACATCTAATTTAATGCATGATTGATTATCTTCTATTTTTCTTTAATACTTTCATCTACTATAGAATTCAAGTCAAGTAACTTTTCCACGTCACTAGGCATAAAGTCAAGTTTTGACAATTCATTAGTCCAAGCCGAGACATCAACACGTAATTGAAAACGTATTTTATCGTCATCAGATACGACAGATGTAGCAGCAGTTTGTGTTGATAAAACCGTACCACTACCTTTTAAATTTCTTAAACGTCTTAATGATTCTTCCGTTTTTTGTACAGATGTTAAAACTTCATTGACCGCCGTTAAATAACTGAAATAAAGAAACAAATAAGTTTGAATTTTTTAATATTCTATCCGCAGAAAGTTATATGTAATTACTCTATTGTTATTTTGTTTAAAACTTTTTCCAATATTTTTTTTACTACTGCCTTGTTAAGCTTTTTCTCATATTCTTCCGTAAACGTTTTTAAAGGCCTTAACATTTGTTCCACATATGATGAACAACGAGTAGGTACATCCCGATTGGTTTTACGATATAATCTTGGTAAATCTTTAACTTGTTTAACATTTTCTGGACAACATTCAAAAATCAAATTATCTATAAGAGCTTGCTGTATGTTAACCAAATGATTGCTTAAAGTTTGTTTCAAATCTTCAAAAGCTTTGTTTACAGCATCTTTAACAACCTCCAATTTTGATTGTCGTTGTTGTAATGTAGGCAAAGCTAAACTTTTTAAAACTAATTCTTCTTGTTTCGGCAGCTGATCAAGTGTTTTGTTAATATCAGAGTGTATCGCCACCAATAAAGTAGATTTCTTGGTTTGAAAAGAATTTATACTGCTTTTAGAGTTAATTAATTTTAAGGCACCACTGATCCAATGTGACAATCGTAACAGAATTTGTATATGTAATTTATAGAATTTTGGAAAACTCTCTGTCAAATAAACACCCTCCGACCAACAACGAGTTATAGCGTCTTGAGCTCTAGTAAATGGTTTTAGTTCATAGTATTCCAAGGAATTATTTAAACTGTCTTCTGTTAGAATGGGTTCTAAAGCCGCTTCAAATTGACCGGCAATTTCCTGTACAATTTAATATAAATATTATTATGTATGTGATGTATAAATATAAGGGAAAATGTTTAAAACTTTAAGGTCGAGTATTTAGGATGTAGATTACACGGATAAAAATATCACCAAATTTGAAGGCAGAGTTTTTCGGATGTCAGTTAAACTTGGTTTAGTTAAAATGAAAACGAATTTTGTCGGTCATTGCCTAGTTTATTAACAAAAAATTTCCGGAAAAAGATTTTTTCTTTTATAAATTTATTTCTTTATTGAAATAAAACCAAAAAAACACATTTTAAAAGCAATATTTCAGTTACAAACTTCGTTAATCTAAGTTTAAATATAATCCATATCCTAAATACTAAAAAAGTGACAAAAATAATTGTTAAAACTTAATTTCCATTTCAACATTTTTAATTGAATGAATTAAAAATTTTGTTGATATGACAAATTTCCAAGTTTTTTTCCAATTAAATTTGATTGTTAAAAATCAACAAGCGTGTTGGTTGAAACTCAATGGGTTCTTTGCTGACTCGGTCATTATCGTCAATTCGAGCCAGTGAACTAGTTGTTTCAAATAGATCTTTCTTGTTTTGTGATTAAAAATAAAAAAATGATTTTGGTAAACTTTTTGTTTTTTTTATGAACTTTGGATAAAACAAAAAAAATTATGTGTTGCGATTCATAAACCTATAATATAGAAGCCATGAAGTTTTTTGGAATATATTTCGCTATATTGACGAAATTATTTAAAAATAGAGGCCTATGAATCAATTTCTGCTGACATGAAATGACATGAAAATGTGACGACGGCATCTTGAAAAGAAAATCGACTATCAAGTTGGGTGCAGCCTACGCCACAGCTACAAGTTCAACTGAATTTGACATGCAGTAAGTGTGATCAACTTGAAAGCGAAATCTTGAACGTGTAACTCCAGTATAAAGTAGCATAAACATCTTCTCTCCTATGACAAGCCAATATTAAACAGTATAGGTGCTTTTACGGAACTTGGTGAGGTATTTTTTAGCTGGGTACTGTTCGGCACGAATGCGTTCAAATTACTGTTTCCAATTATTAGACATAGGCGGTTAATCGGTTAATGCATTATTCGAAAAATCGCTAAAATTGATTAACCGGTTGTTCGGGTCGGTTAATCGAAAAAATTGGCGATTAATCGATTAATCGTATAATGCAAAATTAATTTATTTCCTAAATTTATTTCCTAAATTTTGTATAAAAACACAAAGAGATGCCTGTTTTTGTTAAATATCAACCTGGGGGGTTATTATGTAATTCGATTCGAAAATAAAACGCTTTCGAACAGAATTTTCGTGCTAAGAATTCAGTAACAGAAAATAGTTTTTAGTGAAGGAAAATGTAGAAAACGTGTAGACAATGTCTAGTAAAAGAGAAAAATAATAAAAAATTAGACTATCAAGAAATAATATCTTTTTTAAAGAGTTTTAAAATTTCCGAATTCGAACAATATTTTTCGAATACGCTTACGTAATAACCCCCCTGGCATATAAACTAGATGTATTTAAAAAAGATTTCATATTGGTCGAAAAATTTCCGAATCTGAAATTTTTTAACCAATACAAGAAATAAACATTTCTTGTACTATTTAATAGAAAAGATCTCTAAAAATTTTGCTAAAGCTACTAAAAATTAAATAAAAATTGGGGGGGGGGGCCATACTCAAAAACTGAGTAAGTTAAGAACAGCAAATCTAAAACTGTTACATATCGATAACTTAAGGTAGATTTTTTATTTCTTTAGAATAAAATTTAAAAAATTTGAAAAACTTTAGATACAATTTTTTTAATGCAATTTTTAAACAATACTGCCAACAATAAAATATAAAATAAAGTTAGAATTTTATTAAGATTAGTCAATTGAAAATACCAATGTACTCTGCAAAAATCAGCAAAAATTTTTCCTGAAGAATATCATAAAGAATTGTTAAATTCTCAGTCTTTTTTGGTTTTTGAAGGGACATTAAAAATAAACAAAATAACTTAAAGTTTGATTTTATTGGTCGAGGTTTGATAAAAATTGTTACTAAATTAATGAAAAATTTCTTAAATTTTATGAAAAAGCTTTTTAATTTTTACTATGAAGCTCTTTCTAATCATTTTTTTGGGTGTATGAAATTTTTAATAAATAAAATAAAAATTGAATGAGGGGTATGTATGGTTTCATAAAAATTTTCATAAAGTTTTATGTAAAACTGCATTAATATAATGAAAGTTTTCAATGGACGACTTCCAGCGAATCTTCATTGAATCAATGAAAAAAGTCATAAATAGCATGTAGACAATTCTCTCAGAGTACAACAGATGTCAAATTCCATATAAATTTGAATTTTTTAACATTTATTTTATGTTAACTTAAGGTTATTTGTTTATTGTTAATGAAACCAATGCGAATAAAAATTTAAATCATGGATGGCAACCAAAACAATTAATGGACGATTTTTCAGTCTACATTAACTTTTTAGTGGCAGAGTTTCTATATATTTAAGAATATACAGCACTTAAATACTCGTCATCCATTCAAATCGGCTTCAATTTTGATAGTATGGCGATAACTGCATTAAACTATGAACTATAAATTCGACACTAATTCGTTTCGGTTGCCAATCCTGATTTAAATTCAGTGAAATGGGATCGGGCTCCATGGATTGGAACGTGTTGTAGAATTTATGTGGTTTTAATGTAAGATGTAAGAAAATTTAGATTTCCTATGGAAGTAACATGTCATTTGAGAGTTGTTTGACACAAATTTAAAACAAATGAAACTTTGTCTTGAAGGACATTGAAATATAATTTGTATTAGTTTTACTTATTAAAAGAAATGGAAAACTCTCTATTATATTTCCTAAAGGCCTATATAGCGCTTTGACGCTGCTCCAGCCAGACATGTCGTGTTTTTGAGAAGTTTAAAAAACACCTTTAATTTAGCCTTTCGCGATGTTTTTGAAGCTTTTTTTTATAGAAATTTTGATTTTTTGTTATATCTACAAAAAAATGTATTAAAAATTAATTGCAGAAAGGTAAAACAAAGCCGTTTTTAAGAGTTTCTTAAAACACATGACGTGTCTCGCTGGTGCAATGTCGACTTGCTTGGAGTTGCTGAAAAAGAGGTATCTCTTTCACTCGAGTTGAAAAGAATTTGATGGTGTTTAAGTTAGTATTTATTTTTTTAAGCTTTTCTTGCAATTTTTTTTAGCCAAAATTAAGAAAATTATGAAGTTTTGGGAAAAAAGAAAGGAAAAATTCTATATTAAAAATTTAACCGGTTAATCGATCTATTTTAACCGATTATTCGGGTCGAATAATTATTTGCGTTTTAAATTATTTGTTTCGACATTAACCGAAAGAGAGGCGATTAATCGAGGAATCGGTTAATCGATTAACCGAATTGGAAACACTAGTTCAAATTGAAGTGAAAACGCATTTTTTTAACATTGGCTTGTCATAGAGGAGAAGGTGTTTATGCTACTTTAAGTCTGCTTGGCACGTCATAAAAATGAGTGCTTGGATGTTCTTTTTTATATAGGAAAACAATTCATTTTCTTTACTGTTTAAGGAGAAAGGAAAAGTACCTTATTGTGAATGCATTCAAATATGTATTTAAGAAGTGATATTTATCACATGCTTTAAAACCAATTAATAAAATGTAATAATTCTAAATAATTAAAATAAATTTCATTCCGCATTCGAAATAATTTTCATTCGAAATAAAGCTAAAGTATAGCCCGATTGTAATTATAATTTTAAATCAGAACAGAATAAAGTTTCGTTCGTTTTTGTTTCGAAGGATTTTGGTTAGACATTTTATTACATTTTATTTAAAATAAAATAATACGGAATTCGTTTTTTTTTTAAAGAGATTGCTGTTTAAAAATTTATAAAAAGTCATCTTTAATTCATTAATTGTGAAGTTCAGGTAGAATATTAAAAGAAATTCAAATTCTTTCCATTATCTTTTGGAACAATCTGTTACACATCTGCGGTACTACCGTCAAATTAAAATCCTTCATAACTTATTTTCTATAATCCGCTGATCAATAAGCTTCATTTCAGTCCAATTACTTTGTCGCGATAAACGACATGCCTTTTTAAAAGAAATGTCTTCTTTACTAAATAATATTAATAAAAAGTAATAACTAGCTTTAAACATTACTAAAATAAATTTAGCAAACAAGTAATACAAAAAAGTATGGTTAATTTTATAAAATTAAATATTTTTATTTTATAAAATTAAAGGATTAGAAAGGATTTTGGAAGGGTTTTTTTCTGTCACGGTGGACCTTTCTGTGGAATTGCCCATTTGAGAACTGTACGACATATTTTTACGTATACCCTATGATTAAGTGTGATGAAAGAAAACCCAATAGGAAAACGTTAAAGTAAAATTAAAATTTTAACAGCTCTGTCTTCGTAAGGACGATACAACGGATAGCACATCCTTTGTAAAGAACTTAAATATATATAGCAAAATATTTACCTGAAAACAAATTTGAAAATATACTGGAAGATTCCATCTAGCTTGGAAACTTTTTGTTTGTTTGTGTTGTCTGAAAACATTGATAGTATCCTTTGCAACCAATATTTCATCAATTTTACTTAGAAAATCTCTCGTACATTTGTATTTAGCATAAAATACTTCTGAATTACCAGGAGCAAATATAGAACACATATGATTTTCCAAACGCATTTCAACATCTGACCAAAAGCTATTTATCAAGAAGTTAAAACCCTTTAATTTGTCCGTATATTGGGTAAGACGTAACAAATCAGTCATATGCAAAGATATAAAATTTAAAACCTTGCTATAAATGCCTGCTAATCCTTGGGGAGTTTGTTGCAAACTATGTTCGGATATAATGTCAGACATATAAGGTGCGACAACTTCTTCTTTAAATGCTGTTTCGCCTATAGGACAAGCATCCAGTGTAATATAAATACGTAAACAACGTTCCAAAGCTTCAGTGGAAGTAGAGCTTGATGATTTTAATGCGTTTATAAAATATACTCGAAGTTTTTGGTGAACTGAAGTTTCTAATTTTTTTATAGCAGACTGTTGTTCTGCATTCAAGTACTCGAAACAAAATTTTTCATTAAATTTCAACTGTACTAATTCCAAAGCTGCTCTTTCTAAATCTATCGATTTCAACTGATTTCCACTTAATTGATTTGCCAATAAATCATCCAACTTTTGCGTAGCCTCATAAACCTTTTTTAAACTTTGTAAATTTCTTTTAAGTTGCCTTAGTTGTCGTTTACTTTTCAATTTACTATTAATTTCGTCTATATTTTCATCAATCATGGTCTGTATACTAGCAACTTCATCACGAAATTGTTCCAGTGGTTTTTGTATAGTATCAATCGATTGATCCAAACCTACCAAATTGGCCGAAAGGCTAACAAAGTCTGCATAGTCTTCATTTATTAGATCGATCATAGAAGCCCTCAGATTTTTCAGGTATAATCCTAAATTGTCACGCAAAAGTTCCAAACTGGAAACATTACGATTTTTGTGCAAGAACTCATCGACAGAAAAATTAGCCTATGAAAAAACTATAAATTATTAGAAAAGCAATTGAATAATACAATTTACCTTTAAGAATTCATTTTTATCAAAGCACAATATCTCTCCCTTGAAATCAATCGCAGAATTTAAATTATGTTTAATCATTTTTCTCAAGTAAATTTAATAAATTTCCACCACAACACAACCACAAAATAATGTAGACATGGCATTTTCTGTAACAGCTGAATAAAAATGTTTTTATTATTAATTCAGTGTAGCCAGATTAACGGAAATTCAACAGCTGCGTTTGCATACTGTACACGGGGTTCTGTATCTAAGGGCAAGTTAAAGGCTGAGTTAAGGCTGAGTTACCCAACCGTAAACGTATCTGTAACGAATCAGCTGTTTCGATACCACAAGAAGAAATGTATACGAATGGTTACTAACACGTAAATGTAAACGAACTTGCCGGATCATTCTGTTGAAATCAGAATTTTCTATCCGGCATCGAAACAGCTGACTGATTTTAGTCGGAAAAAATATGAAATGAATAAAGAAAAATGATTCAAATAACAAATAAAGAATAAAAATTAACAAATAAATGGAAAAATTTAGAATAAAATATAAAACCACATGAAATAGATGCTAAATAGTAGTGTCGTTTACGATAATCTATAAGTGTACTTTTTAGCTACGGCACGGTACAGTTACATCACATATACGTTTACGGTCCCATAATCCGCCCTTTACCCAACCGTAAACGTATCTGTAACGAATCAGCTGTTTCGATACCACAAGAAGAAATGTATACGAATGGTTACTAACACGTAAATGTAAACGAACTTGCCGGATCATTCTGTTGAAATCAGAATTTTCTATCCGGCATCGAAACAGCTGACTGATTTTAGTCGGAAAAAATATGAAATGAATAAAGAAAAATGATTCAAACAACAAATAAGGAATAAAAATTAACAAATAAATGGAAAAATTTAGAATAAAATATAAAACTTCATGAAATAGATGCTAAATAGTAATGTCGTTTACGATAATCTATGAGTGTACTTTTTAGCTACGGCACGGTACAGTTACATCACATATACGTTTACGGTCCCATAATCCGCCCTTAAGGGCATCTATTTCATGTGGTTTTATATTTTATTCTAAATTTTTCCATTTATTTGTTAATTTTATTCCTTATTTGTTGTTTGAATCATTTTTCTTTATTCATTTCATATTTTTTCCGACTAAAATCAGTCAGATGTTTCGATGCCGGATAGAAAATTCTGATTTCAACAGAATGATCCGGCAAGTTCGTTTACATTTACGTGTTAGTAATCATTCGTATACATTTCTTCTTGTGGTATCGAAACAGCTGATTAGTTACAGATACGTTTACGGTTGGGTAACTCAGCTTTTACTCGTTCAATATATATTGACCGCGATCCAGTATCGCGATATTTATTGAACGTATAGCATGCAGTATTGATGGATCGCGATCCATATCGCAGAATAGCCCAATATTCTGAAATCCAGATCGCGGATCACGTATCACGCGATAAATATTGAACATTTAGCATATTTCGTGATATCAATTCAATACAATAGTAAAAAGTGAAAGAATAAAGAAAATAAAATACGCAGTGCAAACAAAAATGTAACCTCCCTTTATAACAGTGAGGTTACATGATCAAGATTTTGCATTCAAGTTGATAACACATACTGCTTGTCAAATTCAGTTGAACTTGAAGTTGTGACGTAGGCTGCATGCAACTTGATAGTCAATTTTGCTTTCAAGATGCCGTCGTCAAGGAAAGAACTAAAATTGCTCGCCTCTGTGGGCTGTTTCCGCACTGTAGGCTGTTCGAAAAGACTATTTTTTTCTTCACATCTTCCACAGACATTTTCATGTCAGCAGAAATTGGTTATATATTTATTTATTTTTATTTTTAAATCATTTCGTCGATATACCGAAATATTCACATTCCGTATTTAATCAATCGTGTTTTATTGTGGCACAATATTTGTTAAAAGAAAAACAAATTTACAAGAAATTTGATCAGCTGTTTAAAACTTGACCGTCAAGTTTTCTCAAAACTTGAAAGCAAAAATTGATATCAAGTTGCTGTTCAATTTTTAAAATGTGAGTGTGTTAGTAAAAAAGTGTGAGTGTATTAAAACTTGAAAGGAAAAAATTGATCGTGTAATCCCTATGTAAGTATGATCAGTACAATTGAAATGCCTTACCAGTGGGTATCGATACCCCCTTTTCTCGCTCAATCGGCTCTCTTTTTATTTGTTCGCAAACTCGGGTACAAGCAAAATAACACATTTTGCTTGTGTAAAATCAAAGAGCGTAAAATAAGGAGAAATTCCAACTATTATACAGGGGAATTGCGGGGAAATTAGATGCTTTTAAGGGGAACGAGATTATTTCATAATGCGTCATAATTTAATTTACTGTGTTCACTGTTAATGTAGTGTCTACAAATGAAATAAAATACGTAATAAAATTTTAAAATAATTTGGTGTCTCCACCACACATTAGGTTTAATATTTTTTTTTATCAATTAACTTCAAAATCAATCGCAGAGACAAAATTCCTGTAGGGAAAATGATGACAGCATAGGTACTTATTAAAAATTTGTTCATTAAAATTCGTGGATTTTATCAAGTTTTGTATAAATTGTGTAGGTACTTCATTGTGTAAATGATGTTGTGTTAGAAGTTGACAACACTCAATTCAAAGAAGAATAATGAAAAAGGAAATTTTACGTCATCACATTTTTCCCTTCACAGTACTCACAGCATCTTTTGTGTGCGCAAACTGTTTTCACCCGGTTTTTATTTGCTCGCCCGAGTTCGCTAAAAATATAAGAGAGTCATTGGAAGGATCGTCTCTCTCTATATGTATACTCTTTGGCCTTACCTAGTGTCTTCAAATGCAATGAAATGTGCAAAGAAATTTGAAAATAACACACAAAGCAACAACAAAATTATTTTCGTTGTTGTTGTTTTGTGTGTTATTTTCAAATTTCTTTGCACATTTCATTGCATTTGTAGACACTAGGTGAAGACACTAGGTTACCCGGTGTCTTGAAATGCAATAAATTATATGATATGAAATGTCAAAACCATTTCAGCGAAACGTCAAAATGATATCAATTGCAAAGTGGTGGAGAACACGTGACCATTTCATGAATAAGAAATATTATAGATTTTTCTTCGAAAAACACTAAATTTTATGAAACATTAATGTTTACCGACAAATAGTAAAAAACTAAACACTTTTCCATTCTTTTTCACCAAATTTTTTGTTATTTTTCTATTACAATCTCTGGCATCATTGCAAGAGCCGATGGGATGTCAGCGATATCATGATATTGCAATAAAATTGAAATTGAGTGTCTTCACTTGAGTTGAGAGCATTTTGACAATTGCTTGCTATCATTTTATTGCATGTCAAGACACTAGGTTAAGGACGCCGGCAGTGCATTAAACAACAAGACCACACGCCTTTGAAAAGATCGACTTACCCAAGGAGTATTGAATGGTACAATTAGTTAATTAAGTTATTTTGGTCCACATCGCCTAAAGTAGGCAAAGAAAATTTTTTTGTAGAACAAATAAATTAGTTAAATTAATTTATTGACGTACTATTTGAAGTACTAAATTAGCATTTGTAGTAAATTTGACAATTTATTATGGGTTAAAAACTAAAAATCATGCTATTTTACCATATATTTTACAATGATAGCACTTTAGAACGTAAACTGTGAATACCCTCATTGTTTAATTTTCATGAACACATAAATTTCATTGCAAAAAAAGCCTAGGACGGTTAGAGGATTAAAATCGAATACATTTTTGTGAATATAAAAAACGAAGAATGCCAAACCATTGTGGATATCGTCAAAATAATCGTAAACAGAAAACTAAAGAAAAACCGTTTATAGATGAAAACAATGCCGTTCTAAAGGCGTTCCAATTATATGCTGCCGAACTGGATGCCAAACATGACCGATATGAAAGAATTGTCAAGCTTAGTCGGGATATAACCATCGAGTCTAAACGTATTATTTTCCTTTTGCACTCCATTGATTCCCGTAAAGATAATAGAAAAAAGGTATTGGAAGAAGCCCAACAACGTTTGGAAAAGGTAATTGAAGTAAATTTTAAGGCAGTGGCCAAAGAATTGCAAGGTCAAGATCCATACCACTATCGTTGTGCCTATTCGGCGGGACTACAAGAATTCATTGAAGCTTGTACTTTTCTTGAATATATGAAATATGCTGACAACAATAAGCACGAAAATGGAAATTTTGGTACTATATCTGATTGGATGGATTTGCAAAAACAAATGAATTATATTGAATTAAAACCGCAGAAGGCTAAAGAAAATGAAAACGATGAAATTGGGAAACAAATTGAAAATAAATTCTTATTTTTCGTTGATCCTACTGAATTCATTTTGGGTGTGTCCGATCTTACGGGAGAGTTAATGCGTCGTTGTATTAATTCATTGGGCAGTGGAGAAACTGATACTTGTTTGTCTACATGTAAAGTTTTGCAACAATTTTATACTGGGTAACATTTATAAACACAAAAATAGTCAATTACATTAGTTACATGAATCATATTTTCAGCTACATAAGTCTTCATGTCTATAGATGCCGGGAGTTGTCACGCAAAATTTACACTATGCGTCAAAGTGTTTTAAAATGTGAACATGTTTGCTACAACGTTAAGGTACGTGGTGGTGAAGCAGCTAAATGGGGTGCCGTATTTGACAGCAAACCGGGAGATGATGTTGATGAAGGCTTTTATTAATTTAGATGATAATTCATTTTATTTTGTAAGAACTGACTTTAAAGCGTTTAACAAAATATTTAATCATCTTCACTTGGAACATAATCTGAATCATCACCGTCTCCAGCAAATGGATCCTCTTCATCTGTGGTACATATATCACTGCCGCTATCACTATTTGTTCCTCTAAAGTACTTTTGTATATAGTTTGCTTGGATATTTACTGCAATAAAATTATTACAATTACTCGAAGGAACAATAACAATTGACTGTTTTATTTCTTACTATTACTCGGATGTTCAAAATTTTTAAAATGCTCTGGATTAAGTCTGTAACATTTTTGTCCGTATTCACATTTTGGAGCACCTTCATTCGATGGGGGCATATTGGGAACTTCATAATCCACATCTCCCGGGTGAGCCATATCTACCCGATGTCTAGGATTTTGTCTAAAACCATTAAAAAATGATTTAGTATGGTAGAATGGTATTGTAGCTAATTTACCTATAACAATGTGTACCAAATTTACATGACTGTCTATCCCCATCATCGGTAGGTGCATTTGCGGTATTATTGTGAGTGCCTAATGTGTTACTATTTACTGATGGTTGCTCGCCATTACCATTGGAAGCAGATGCATCAACAACAAAATCCTCCAAATTCATTTTTTAAATACCCAAAACATCAATACGTAAAGTTGACAATCATAAAGTTGGCAACGTCAAAACGGGGGAAAGTTATTAGTGAATTCCTGCACAAACCAAAACATTTACGTTTACGGTCCCATAACCACCCTTTAATATTATTAATAGGTCGACAACGACAGCGAGAATAGCTTTTTTTATTTTCAATTCTTTATTGATATAACTGAGCTCAGTGGGCCATATATGGTTAAAAAATACTACATTAAATAATACTATAAATTAGATTAAAATAGTTAACTAAAAATAAATTAATTAATGTTTCTATATAAAAAACAATTGATGCATCTCCAAAAATGTAACAAACATTATAATAATTATAATAAAATTTAATAAAAACTAAATATACAATAGCTAACGGCACTGTTAAAAATAATGAATATGAGGTTATTGATATTTTTTTACAAAGCAATGGTGATTGGGTTTCTGGACTATATAGTTGACAACTTTCTTTTGTCCAACTCGGAAAGAAAACCCCAACTGGTTTATCCAACACATCATACTACTATGTTCAAGCGATCATTTCAGATTAGGCTTTCAAGAATATGGAACGATCTACCTCTATACCTTAGAGGTTTTGCTTTTTCACCCCAGGTCTTTAGGCGAAAGCTTAAGGATTATGTAGCTATTCATGAGTTATAACTTTTTGTTTGTGCTACCATTTTTATCTCTCTCGACTTTTTCTTTTTTTATTATTGCTGCACTTAGGAAAATCTGGTGATTGTATTATTTTTATTTAAATATCTATTTATATTATTCAAGATAATGTTTTCAGTATTTTTTTATATGATAGTTTTACTGTATTTTTTACTTATTTTTATTATTATTTGTTTTTATTATTATTTATTTTTATTATTATTTATTTTTTTATTATTTATTTTTATTATCTTTATTTAAATTATTTTTTTTGTAGTAGCTTTTATTAATCATATATGGCCCCCAGGGCTTTGGTTATGTAATTTGAAGTAAATAAATGCTGTATTTATTTATACCCGCGGGAACCCAAAACAGCCCAAACAACAATTTACACGCAATTTTGGGTACGGGAACGGCTTTGGGCTAGTTTGTGTAACTTCGGTAAAGTACGGGAACAGACATAATATAAATAATAAATCTCAATTATAGCAGTGAACTCAAAACAAAAATTTTCAATTATTACCTATAATTTAAACCGCATTTCCTTGGACATGATCAAAAATTCTTCGTTTATACGTTTGGTAAAAATAATCTATGGACTTAAGTGGTCTGGCAAATTATTATACAATCGAGCTACCCTTACATAAAATGAGCGTCCCAAAAGGGAAGTAACGAAAGGATACTGTATTTGACGATTACGTGTAGATCTACTAAATGAATTCAAGTATGTAAGTTCAGGATTATGTTGTGCCTTATAAAAACAAAGCATTAGCCGAGTTTTTACATAAGGTTTGTTTTTTTTCGAATTTTGTATAAATATTCCATACAAATTTAAGCATATATAAAATTTTAAATTAGGTATAAATTTAGCTGCTAAAAATTAAGTAGTTATAAAAATGCTACCAAGTCTTAAAATTTCTTGGCTTTCTCTTTCAAATGTAAACAAAAATATTTGAAATTGTAGAATTTTTTATTTCATAAAATATTAAAAACAACAAAAGCTAACAATTGAATTATGCGTTTGTAAGTAAAGGTAGACCAGGGCACAAGAGCTAATTGCTCCATTTCGAGTTCCGGCGAAGTCTTTGTACGAAAACAGCTTTTGTACAAAGGCGACCCCAAATGCTTAAATTCTATTTGTTTACAAAAAATGAAAGAAAATCAAGTAAGTACGGATAGTCGTTTTTTTACAAGTCGTTATAGATATAGATATACAATTCGAAAAAAACAAACCTATAATTATAAAAAGATCAGCCTAAAAACTTTGACACATGATCCATAAGTCTTAAGGAATATAAATAACGCATAACTATTAAGGCACATCTACACAAGACAGAAAACTTCTAGAGATAGGGCAAAAAGCACCTCTAATTAGCTCTATTGTGAATGATTTAAGCTATTTAGAGGTGTTTTTTGCTCTTTATCTAGCAATTATCTCTCTCTCGCCCGGCGATTTTTCGGCGTAAGAGGTTATTCACAACTGTGTCGATTGTCGACCGACGACAGCAAAAGTCCTCGCGAATAATTTAAATTCAGCGACAATCGACCGTCGACATTTGTTGACGTTTAGAAAAAAATTAAAACAAAACAAGAATATGGTTGTATTTTTTTCGCCACAATTCTTCACCAATTCAATTGGTTTTGCATTAATTCTTGTTGTTTTACAATTTTTTGTATTTAATTTTGCTTTTTTGCGGTAAATTCTGTATTTTTATTTTCAATTATATATCTTCTGTCAAAAAAATATTTTTTTTGTAAACAAAGTACGTATTTTTGCAACTCTATACGAATTTCTGCAACTCTGTTCCCTTAACTAGTTAAAAATATGGCAACTATTTGACAAATATTTTGAGTGTGTATTAGTGCACTGAACCAAAAGTCGTAAGTGAAATCAACATAAAAATTTTGTTACTCTTTGATGAAACGAATTGTTAAAACCAGTGCTGCCATTTTAACATATTTTCTGCTAGATTTTAGAGTTGTGAAATTTCGGTATTTTTTGAGTACTCAATACTACTCAATACTTTTCAATTGAGTACTCGATACTACTCAATACTTTTAACGGTTTTTTTAATTTAAAAATAAAAATGTTATGAATTCGTATTTATTAGGAAAAATTATCACAATTCACATACACGTGTTAAATAACTATTGTTATTTACATTTTAATTAATTTAAAACATTTTAAATAAATTAACTAAATAATTTTTCACAAAAATTCGTTAAAAATTTCTTTGCTTCACAAATAGAGTTGTATTTTCAGAGCTGTATTTTTAGAGTACCATTTTTAGAGTTGTATTTTTATACGAAAAATACACATTTCTACGGAAAATTGCATCTGTAAAAGTATTGAGTAGTACCGTTTTAGTATTGAGTACTCAAAAAAACAGTCAGTATTGAGTACTCAGTACCGGAATACTCAATACTTTTACAACTCTACTAGATTTAGCAGATTGAGTTGGGCAATTGCATATTTTTTTGTAAAAATATGCCAACTGCTTTTTAGCATATTCTGTTGGACAAAAGCAGATTTTTTTTAGCATATTTTGTTTTATTTAATAAAAGCATATTTTTAGCATATTTTTTAACAAAATAATTTTTTCTATAACAATAGGTTTGCTTTTTTCGAATTTTATGTCTATATCTATAAATTCTTATAAAAAACGACTATCCGTACTTACGTGAATTGTTTTTATTTTTTGTAAACAAATAAAATTTAAACATTTGGGGCTGCCTTTGGACGGAATCTGTTTTAGTATATGGGCTTGCCCGGAACGCGAAATAGAGCAATTACCTTAAGTGGCATGCTCACCCTTTACTATCAACCACATAATTCATTTCTTAGCATTTGTTGTTTTTAATATTTTATCAATTTTAAAATTCCAAAAAATTCTGTGACAAATATTTTTGTTTACATTTGAAAGAGAAAAGCCAAGAATTTTCAAGACTTGGCAGCATTTTTATAACTACTTAATTTTTAGCAAGCTAAATTTATACCTACTTAAAATTTTTATAAATGCTATAATTTGTATGGAATATTTATATAAAATTCTAAAAAACAAACCTAATATTTATAACAATAACAATTTTTTCATAACTTTTTATTTCATGCGTAATTATTCAATTCTTTTTTGAGTGTAAACTATTTTTAGTAGTATTGATATACTACTATAATTTGAAAATGCTACAAAAACCATAAAACAGTCTTTCAAAAAGTTTAAATCAGCTATGTTTATTGTGAAAAAATTAAATGAGAACGTTAATTTTTTTAGTCTCAAAGAAAGATTAAACAGTATTTATAAATAATTGTCTTTTCATACTTTTTTAATGTATCTTAGAATAAATGTAAAAGTTTACCTCTCGATTCATAAACACTCTGCAAAGTTCTAGGTGGTTTACAGAACAAATTCTTCACATAAAATTTGTTCGATAAACCTCCTATAACTTTTGAAAGCATTTATGATTTAAGGGGTAAACTTTTATATTTATTCTAAGATAGTATAAAAAAGTATGAAAATATAATTTTTTATAAACATTGTTTAAAAAAAGTATTTTTCCATTAAAAAGACTTTATTAAATAATACTAAAAAAATTATTTAGCAGATTTTCAGCATATTTTTTGTATTAAATTTAGCAGATCTTTAGCATAATGAATATAATAAAAAAAATGCAATTTTTTAATTTAGCATATTCTAAGCATATATTTTTTTTTTAGGATTTAGCAGATTTTAGCAGAAATTTTTTAAGAATCTAGCATATTTCCATCTAAGAGTTCTGGCAACACTGGTTAAAACAATATATTTTTTATTCAAATTAATGTGTGTTTTTTTTAAATCAACTACTTTTTTTTAAATCAACATTCTTATTTCCGTCAATAATTCTCTACAAAACAATTGTTGTTTTGATAATTTTTTGTCAATTTTTTAACAAAATTTAATTTGTTAACTCTAAAAAATTTTGTAAAAAGGCAGTAACGTCAATTTGATATAATTTTTCTTCAATTTGAAAAAATAGTATTAAATCTGTGGAAAAAAAGTTTAGTGAGGTTAGTTTTGTCGCGTCATTACTCGTGCTAGCATGTGTATTTGTAATTGTCGGAAATATCAAAAAATTGACTTTAAGTGTTTTTGTTTTTTAAAGTATAGATAATTAACAAATTCAGTGACTTAAAGTGAATTGCTAATTGAATATTTATTAATTTAAATAAATTTATATAATTTTGAACGTTATCAATTAAATCGTACATTTAAATTTCTGTCATTAATTTTGATATTATCTATCTTTTTGTTATTTTGTTTAAGGCAAACTATTAATGAAAGTTATAAATATAATGTATTTGAATTATTTATTTAAATAAAGTTATATGTTTTTGTATATAAAATGGTACATGTGTTTTAAATAAAGAGTTTTTAGTATGGGCTTACTATAATTTCAATTTTATATTTCATTATTTTTTATATTTTATCAAATTAATTATAAAAAAGATATTGTATATATTGCTTGAAATTGGTAAAATATAAAAAATAATGAAATATAAGTCTAAAAATTAATAATAAATCGATAAAAAATTAATTAATTAAATAAAATGCATTGTTGAATTTAATAAAATGCATTGGTAAAACAACAAAATTATTATGTAATTTAATTAAATTTGTTAAGACAACTAATTTTTGTTAATACATTTGACGATATTTTGTCAAAATAATACCACATAAAATAGTTAAACGTCAAAATATAAATCTACTAAAAAATGCGTTAAATTGATGGACAGGTTTTGTTAGTTGTATAGTGATTACCCATTCATCAATTTAATATGCATTTTAGTTGATTTCACAGCTGTTTTTGGTTCAGTGTGTGCAGAGCTTTGAAGAATTAATTCCTTTTTGAATGAATTCACTACCAATCGAATTCAATTTTCTCTAGAATTGAATGAATTCCTTTTCTTAAGTCATTCACTGAATTCGTTCAACTGAATGCGTTCATCAAACAACAAATTCAAAGAATTAATTCAATTGCAATAGTTCTTTTTATTAAAGCAAATGCATTAATTCACCGGTGGATGCGTTCAATTTTATAAATCGAACGGAAAAAAAAGTGAATTAATTCCTTACTGAATTAATTCACCACTGAATTCATTCAATTTCATTTTCATTCAGTGAATTAAAAAAAAATTAAATTACATTCAGTGAATTAAATGAAAAATAATAAGTTCACTGAATTGAAAAAAAAATAAAATATTCACTGAATTGAAGAAAAATAAAATAAGTTCACTGAATTGAAAAAAAATAAAATAAGTTCACTGAATTGAAAAAAAATAAAATAAGTTCACTGAATTCAAAGCCTGTTTTCTGCCGTTCAGTAGAAGAAAACAATAATGTACAAATAAAATATTGAAATAGGCAATTTTACAGCATGTGCTGGTAAAAATAAACAAATTAGAGACCGGATGCAGTTTATCAGCTTGATATTTGCCACTACAACCTTTGAAAAGCGGTTCTGGTATGTATAAACAATTAAAGATTCCTGAAGTTTCAAAATTCAACAATTTTTTATTATTAAAGGACAATGCAGTAACAACTTTTCTAAGTGGCGATTATTCCATCTTTGCAATCTCTAATACAGTTGATTAAAATGTTTCTAAAAACATCTTACAAGGCTGCAGATAGATTCTTTTAAGACACACGTACCTAAATGAATGTTGGCTTTTACCTTTACATAAATAACTGGAAGAATACACCTCCATGAAAAGATATTGGGAAAAACAAAATAGCCAACCAAAAGAATGATTTGGTAATGCACCTATCTACAAAAATGTATTGCAACTACATACATATATCAACGGCTTATAGAAAAAACTTGAGGATGAACATTTAAGTGTTAAGTGGCATGACGGTGATGGCCATGTCCTATAACTTTAATCGATTAGCGGTATAATTAGTTATTCGTATTTTTATGTAAATATAATAAAACAGATCTTTAATTTAGTTATCGTTTTATTTGGAATAAATACTCGTAGGTTATTGTACATTATGTTTTAAGGGCGATTCACACGTCAACTACCCCAATATTGGGTATATGGGTCGTCAAAAATATGTAAATCCTCGTGTAAAAATGACTTCGTATCCGCAATACTGGGATATAGTGTATGTGGATGGAAAGCGTGAGAATCAGGCTTTATACACGACGAGTTTTTATGGCGTGATGCCAATTATTACTTTAACATTTTCTACAGCCAGAAATTATTACACTGGATGGGCTGACTTAATAATATTACTGCAAAAATTACGTTTCTATCAATTCTGTACTGCCTTTACGAAGCTTTATGAATGTTGAAGATAACATTTAGGAGAGTTTGGTGATATGATTAAAATGTTTTAATAATCATGATTTTTTCTGTATTTATTAAAAACATTTTTTCAAATTTAACTTCTATAGCTTTATTTAGAATTAATGGGATGTTATTCACTTGTATTACAGATATATTTACTTCCATAAATAAATGCAATTTATAGCAAAAATAATATCCAATCCATGAAATTCCATATGAGAGATAGAATAAAAATATCCAGTTTTCATTTTTAGTTGAGAAGCACCAACATATTTTAATAGCTTGTAGAGTTGTTAGTATTGTGAAAACGTATAAACGAAATACGTATAATCAAGCATCTATATTTTACGGGGGGAAGCATGTTTGAAAAATTAATAGTTACATTTTAGTTTTTATTTTTAATAGTAAAAGGCTTTATCTTTTAATGATGTAGGTTGATAAACTGCATCCGGTCTCTAATTTGTTTATTTTTACCAGCACATGCTGTAAAATTGCTTATTTCAATATTTTATTTGTACATTATTGTTTTCTTCTACTGAACGGCAGAAAACAGGCTTTGACTTCAGTGAACTTATTTTATTTTTTTTCAATTCAGTGAACTTATTTTATTTTTTTTCAATTCAGTGAACTTTTTTTATTTTTTTTCAATTCAGTGAACTTATTTTATTTTTTTTTCAATTCAGTGAACTTATTATTTTTTTTTAATTCACTGAACGTAATTTTATTTTTTTTTAATTCACTGAACGAAAATGAAATTGAACGAATTCAGTAGTGAATTAATTCAGTAAGGAATTAATTCACTTTTTTTTCCGTTCGATTTATAAAATTGAACGCGTTCACCGGTGAATTAATTCATTTGATTTAATAAAAAGAACTATTGCAAATGAATTAATTCGTAACAAAATAAATCGAACGAAAGCAAATATGAATTAATTCCATTCAATATATGGTGCTTAGTGAATTAATTCATCGAATTTTTAATTCAGAATTGAAAAATTGAATTAAGGAATTAATTCTTCAAAGCTCTGAGTGTGTGTCGTCACGAAAATAGAATAGATTCTATTACAACGACAAATCGCCGGACGACATGGCGACATTTTGCTTTCCTTATAAAATATATGAGAAGGCACATATCGTTGTCGACCCAGTTCTGATTAATCTCTAAGAAATTAATTACAACTGGGTCGACAACGAGAATTCCTTTTTCATATATTTTGTATGGGAAGCAAAATGTCGTCCGGCGATTTTTCGTTGCAATAGAATTTATTCTATTTTCATGACGACACACTAAAACACACTCAAAATATTTTTCAAATAGTTGCCATATTTTTAACTAATTAAAGCTGAGCACACACGGTCAATATAATTTATTTCAATTTTATTGATATGTACACAAATACTTTCAATGTTATTAGAAAAATATGAGTTAAAATTAAATTGATCAATATTTTCCATCCTATGAAAAAATTGCAAAACTTTGCAGATTTTAAAATAAAGCCACGTTTAAAGTGATTACGTTTTTGTTTTGCAATAATTTATATGCTTTTTTAATTTTATTTATTTTTCAACAACAAAAACAAAATTTAAAAAAAAACTAACATTTCAATATTGGCCACACACTTTTCAATAATATGAAATTGAAAAACAAAAATGCATAACATTTTGAATTTTTCAATTTAATTGATAAACATTCAATATAGGGTACAGACCTTCAATTAATTTGTAAACAATCAAAAATTGATCCATAATATTGAACGTGTATGCCCTACTTAAGGGAACAGAGTTGCAGAAATTCGTATAGAGTTAAAAAATCGTACTTTGTTTACAAAAAAATTATTTTTTTGACAGAAGAAATATAATTGAAAATAAAAATACATAATTTACCCCAAAAAAGCAAAATTAAATACAAAAAAATGTAAAACAACAAGAATTAATGCAAAATCAATTGAATTGGTGAAGAATTGTGGCGAAAAACATACAACCATATTCTTGTTTTGCTTTAATTTTTTTCTAAACGTCAACAAATGTCGACGTTTGATTGTCGCTGAATTAAAATTAATCGCGACGACTTTTGCTGTCGTCGGTCGACAATCGACACAGCTGTGATTAATCTCTTATATGGCAGCATTAAATAATCACTTATTGTTGGTAACCCTGTAATAACATAACAAAAGAAGATGCAGTAAAAAAATAAATATACATTTTTCGTCCATCATCTGAATGTGTTTTTCTTATTAAAAAAATACTAATTTGTTAAACTACCACAAACAAATAAATAGTAAGCCGCTGATAATCAGTTAATGACAAATGATAAAAAAAATTTTCCACAAATTTATGGATTTGACCTCATAATCGATAAACAAAATAATTTATCACTAAAATAAAAACACGCCAAAAGAGAAATAAGTTAAGTGATAAAATTAAGAACACCATGAATTTGGTGGATCACAATCCCTACGGCAATGGCTTGCTTTATGTGGGTTTTAATCAAGATCAAGGTTTGTTAAGGAATAATTTTTGAAAACAATATAATTTTACTGTGTCTCTTTAAGGCTGTTTTGCTTGTGCCACAGACTCGGGCTTCCGTGTCTTCAATAGTGACCCCTTAAAAGAAAAAGAACGTCAATACTACCCTGAGGGTGGATTAAGTTATGTAGAAATGTTATTTCGATGCAATTACTTGGCCGTGGTTGGTGGTGGCATTCGTCCATTATATCCTCCCAACAAACTTATTATTTGGGATGATTTGAAGAAAGCTCCAGCAATTTCATTGGATTTTAATCAACCCGTGAAGGCTGTACGCTTAAGGCGTGATCGTATTGTTGTCGTCTTCTCGGGCTTTATAAAGGTTTTCACCTTTACGCAGCAGCCACGTCAACTTCATGTCTTTGAAACTAATGCTAATCCACATGGTCTATGTGTTTTGTGTCCCCATAGCAATAAAAGTTTACTGGCATTCCCAGCACGTCGCACTGGACATGTACAGGTAAGAATAAAATGACGGACAATATAATATTCTCAAATTTCTAATTAGCAACTCGAATATTGCAACAATTTCTGGGTCGGCTTCTTCCACCAATGCATCGTTATCTGCAGTTTAAATATAAGAATATATAAATTCCATTCTTTTTCTAAGGTTTTTTCTCTTTTACAAAATTTGATTAACTTTTAACATATTCCTTGGATAAAGTGTTTGAACAGGGAATTAAAAGGGGTTCTTCACCCCTTTTATTCCTCCCAATAAAAATCCCATATACATATATATAATCCTGCCTCAATTCCATTCCATTTCCCCCAGTTATTTAATGTTTCAATTTCACTCATTCCCCGTTCCATTCCATTTCGTTTAACAATTTTAGTGTTCCAATGCAACTTCTTCCCAGATTCCATTTCGTTCCCATTCTATTGCATTTCCTTCCCATTCCATTGCATTTCCTTCCCATTATCTGTTGTTCCGATTCTACTGTTCTCCATTTCGTTCCCACTGTCTTGTGTATCGATATTGATATCAGTCGTTTCTATTTCCATTCCATTTCTTTTCACTTACTCCGTTTCATTCCTTTTTTAACTGTAGTGTTTCAATTCAACTCGTACCCCATTCTATGCCATCTTGCTCCCCATTCCATTTTGTTACATATTCCATTTCATTTCGTTTCGTTACCTCTTCCATTTCCATTGCCTATAGTTTCAATTCCTCTTATTCCCTGTTCATATCCATTTGTGTAGCGTTTCAGTTCCACTCGTTTCCAATTTAGTGTTCCGTATACACTCGTTCTTTAAATTTTAGGTTTCTAGCCAAAGAGGAAGACGTTAGAACCACCATTTTTACCACGTTCCTGTCCAAAGTCCAAAAAAATACCTTGTCGATAATTTAGGTCATACTGCAAGGAACACATATTATAAATTACAGTTTTCTAGCCAAAGGGTTCGGTTAGGCTATCAATAGGAAGAATTATTCCATTTTACCTCTCCCGGTAGGAATTTCCAAAAATACCGTCTTAGCGGACGTCTACGTTAGAGGAGGAACCCAAATACCGAATTTCAGCTCCCTAGTTCCAGCATTTGGCCAGTCCGTCAAGGGACCTTTCCTTTTTTCGACCCTACCTGTAGAAATTTCCAAAAATCTCGTCTTAGCGGATGTCTACAATAGAGGAGGAACCATCATACCTAATTTCAACTTCCTAGCTCCAGCGGTTTGGGCAGGCCGTTAAGAGGGGCACTTTTCCCCTTATGAGCCCGCAGTTTTACAACGTCCCTGTCCAAAATTTCAGAAAGTACTTTCCAGAAAAGTTAGCTCCAAGGAACAAATATCTTAAATTTCAACTTTCTAGCCAAAGCGGTTTTGGCAGGCCGTCAAGGGGAGACTTTCCCCCTTTTTGCCCGCTCCGGTAGGAATTTCCAAAAATCCCGTCTTAGCGGACGTCTACGCAGGAAGAGGAACCGGCATACCAAATTTCAACTTCCTAGCTTCAGCGGTTTAGGCTGGGCGATGTTGAGTCAGTGAGTCAGTCAGTCAGTCAATTAGTCAGTCAATTAGTCAGTCAGTCACTTACGTTCTTTTATTATATAGAGATATATTATATAGCAAGGGTGGGCACGGATTTGTCACCGAGGGCCAAATTATAGTTTTTCACAAATTATAATGGGCCGCACCATACATTTAAAAAAAAGTAAATTATTCTTGATATAACTGAAATTCTGTTGCCATAATCAAATTAGTCCTGTCTCAATTGGTTTTCTGTTGCCACAACTGAAAAATTCGGCTACCACAACCGAACCATGCGATTGGCTACAAATGCGGTTATCAGAACTGAATCTGGTTTCTGGGTTTACTTATATCGGCCCACGAACGAAGCCTGTTGATTTTGGTTTGAATTGGTCAATGGTTGGACATAGTGCCCATATAAAGGTCCCCCAGAATGGGATTTCCCACGCTACAAGTCACAAAAAGGAAGATATTTTAATGAAATTTGGTGCGCTGACTGACATGCTCAAGGATAAAACCTATTGATTCTAGATAAGATCGGTCCATATTTGAACCTATCGGCCATATGGACTATATTCCCAATTTTCTCTTAAATACACCTTAAATTAGGTAAAACCAAAATTTCTTACCGTTATCCTGTTTTTTTTTTATCATTTTATAGGCAAATTTTGACAAGTCCATTTTAACCCATTCGAATTTCGAACCAAACATTCAACCATATTTAAGGCTTTACCATACTATAGCTTTCAACCATACTGGAGTAGGGTATCATATTTTTCATTTTAAATTATGTAAGTTTTTAATTTTGGGAATATTTTTTAAAGTTTTTCTTCTTTGATCCCCGGAATCTGCCAAACTATAATTTAAAACTCAATGAGTTATAAGAGAGTGAATAAGAAACAGCCTCCTTGATTTAATTTTTATTTGATAATTTTAGTTTCGTGGTCTTTATAAAATTCCCACCGGAATTGGATTGGAAATACATATATTCGATTCTGTAAACGGATTTATAAAAATTAAGGGAAATTTCATTACAATGACGTCATAAAACTTTTAATATATTAAAATTTTAAAAATTAAATAAAAACATATAATAAATATATAACGCTTAAAAAAAAAACAATTTTAATCGGATTGGAAATTTCCTCATAAAATCCGTAGACAGGATTTATAGAACCCAATATCGGAAATTTCCGTTTAAAAATTTCCGTACAAAAAGAAAAATTTCCTAGATTTTTCTTATGGAAATTTCCGATTGTTGAATTCTATAAATCAACTCGACGGATTTGATGAGGAAATTTCAGATCTGACTAAAATTTTTTCCTTAAAATAACATATTTTGATAGCCAATTTTTAGTTATTTATTTGTTACACATATTCATTAAATTTTCAGAAATTTTCATAAAGACCACGATTGTCAGTAATTTAAGTGCTAACGCTAACTTTTCACACAGTTCTAAATTTACTACAAATATTATTACAGTTGGAACTAATTAGGAATTTTTACTAAAACTCAAGTAAACAATTTTCAAACAAAATTCCTACTTAAGTAAAATTTGAGTATAAAGTCTTAAGTGCTTAATTCTGACTATAAAACTGGACCTATAGGTGCTATTTTAACTTTAAATTTAATTTGAATTTATTTTGTAAATAACTAAGAGTCAGTTTAATAGTCAGAACTAACTAACATCGATTTGATTCTTGAATATTTCTTAAGTGAGAAATTTTCAAATCCAGATCTTACTTTTAATGAAAATTGTGAAAAAATACTTAAAAAAACTGAAATTTGAATTTCAGCAAGGGCCGCACTAAAATCAACAAAGGGCCGCATGCGGCCCAATGGGCCGCATTTGACCACCGTTGTTATATAAGGTGTGTTTCTTTACTTTTTGGGTAAAGTTCGGTAAAATGAGAGTAAGCACAAAATCCTCTCACAAAATGACAAAATTACCCAATAGTACAGGAACGCAAAAAACCACTTTTCTAGCCCAAAAACATTTCAAAGAATAATGTTAAACAGTGATGGGACTTGAAAAATTTTGTTATGTGCCAAGTGTGTGACTAAAATGTGCCAAATGGGCCTTTATTGTGCCAAAACTCAATGTTCAATGCATTCTTATGGAATTATTTTGAATTCTTATGGAATTAATTATATTTGAATGAATTAAAATTTTCTTTCAATTAAAAGGTGAATGATAAATTAAATTCATCCGATACTTATTAAAGATTTGGGAATGCAGCCAATGAATGAATTCTTTAGGAATGGTTGCACGGAATGGTATACATATAAACATTTTCTAAAACTGAATTAATTTTTTTATGAATTAAACTTAAATTAATTCTTTCGAAGCTCTGAGATAAATTTATAGCATTTGAATTTTTAAAATTCTATGGATTAAGCACCGTAAGTTGTTCAGTTTTCACGTGAAAAAACTGTTATACTCCATATAAAAAAAAATTATTTTTCACGACAATGAGTTTCACGTGAAAATTGTGCAAACTTAGTTTTCACGCAAATTTAATGTACAAGACTATTATTTTTCTGGTGAAAAACTGACATTTTGTGTTAATTGTGATTGTGGCTTTGTTATAAAATTAAAATATTGTTAATTTTTTTAACTTAAATTGCAATTTAAAGCATTTAAAATCTGAGAGAAATTTTTTCACATGAAAAACAACTTACGGTGCTTTATTCGGTAATATCTTCGATGCCATTTTTTAGTTTTCCTTTATTCGAAAAGGTATTTTAATACCAATAAATGCTTAGAAACTAAAAATTAAAGAATTGTTATTTTTTAAATTCATTTCCTATTAAATTTTGTAGATAACCAAAATGTGCCAAAATAGTATCGATTGTGCCATTGTACCAATCAATCTTAGATTGTGCCAAAAATCCCATCACTGATGTGAAAATACGTATAAATTCAGTTTGCAAATTGGCACAAATATACATATTTATTCGCATTTAAAAGTTGTTTTTGATTTTATTCAATTAATTCTTACAAAAAAACAAGTTTCTTTTGCTTATTTCTTTATTAAATTACAATTTTTAATTTAATTTCACAATTGTTTTTTGTTTATATTTGCATCAGCTGTTTTACCAAAGTTTACCCGAAGAAAAAGTCTGGGTAAATTTTGGTAAAAAGAGAAGCACTAATACACTCGCATTAGCGCTCTCATTTACCCAATTCTCGAGTACGGGAACGCTTTTGGGTAAATTTCGGTAACTTTGGGTAAATTTCGGTAACTTTGGGAACGTACGGGAACACACTGATAGGCACCAACAATTGAATTCGTAAATAAAAAAAGAAAGTTTGTATTTTTTTGTAACTTCAAATTTTTATTACATAAATCATATATAAATCAAATTTATATATGAAAACTCTCCCTTTACAAACATTTCAAACAAAAAAAATTGTTGGAAATCTAATTTCAATAAAAAAAGATGTTTGTTTTAGAAATTCCATTGGTAGTGCCTTTGTTTTACCTGGACCTTTTAGTATAGTGATCTATGCAGAATCGCATGTCTATGTAATGTCCGTATTTAGACCTAGTGCCCTTATGAAGGGCTAGCCAAAAATTGGCTCTAATCTTGTTCGCACTCTACAGGTCGCAAATATAAAGACCTAATGAAATTTGAAATTTTATTTTATGCAGTGAAAAAGGAATTCTTGTAGAATGCATTCAGTTTTTTTTTGTTAGGATGTAATTAATACTTTGTTTATACGTTTAAAAAATCCGATTAGATCTCCGACTCTGCAAATTATAAAATTTGTTGAATGTATTGAAATCAGAAAAAATACAATTTTTAAATATATTTTTCTTCTAGATAGTTGATTTAGGGAACACTGAACGAGCTCCTCTAGAAGTGGTAGCTCATGAAGCCAATATTTGTTGCATTGCATTCAATTTACAAGGTACGCGCTTAGCTACAGCCAGTGAGAAAGGAACTCTTATTCGCATTTTTGACACTGAGACGGGTAAAAAAGTAAACGAATTAAGACGTGGCAGCAATCAAGCAACTATATATTGCATCAATTTCAATCATACATCTACAATGTTGGTAGTTTCATCAGATCATGGTACTATACATGTATTCAATTTGGATGATAGTAAAGCTAAAGAATCATCATTGCCGATAGTACCCAAATATTTCACCAGTCAATGGAGCTTTGTTAAATTTTCCATACCCAAGGAGCCGCCATGCATTTGTGCATTTGGCTCAGATCCAAATTCTGTAATAGGTATGTGTTAAAAATATTTCTCTCTATTTTCGATAAATATGTTAATTCACTTTTTTAGCAATATGTGCTGATGGTCATTATTATAAATTCCTTTTCAACAGCAAAGGTGAGTGTAGCCGTGACGTTTGTACTCAATTCTTGGAATTAACTGACGATGATTAAGATAATAAATAATAAATGTTTAATCAAGTTTCCTTTCCTATACTTTTGGGTAATAATAGTTTTTATTTGTTTTCTAATGTTTTTATGCATTCTCAACATATTTTTTCATTTAATTTCCTTTATACTAATATTATAATTTAAAATGAAATACCTTACATTTAAAAAATCAAATCATGTTTTGTGAGAAAACAAAAATACATGTTAAAAATTGCTTTATATCTGGAAAATTAAGAATATAATTGAAACTATATTAGAGTGAAAACTAGATCTTTTTTTTTCAAATAAAGGGATATCCAATAGAGACGGGTAGATGTTAAAATTTAATAAAACAAAGTGCGTGTAATGAAATGAGTTTTTTTAAATTTGTTCAATTGGATAATGTGTATAAATTTTTACTGCATGGCGTTCGTTAACAGAAATACTAACAAGGAAAGTACCCCATCCTAAACACTCCGATTTTATTGAACTTTGGATATGTGATAGAGAAAAAAATCTAAGATCGACTTGTCTGAGCTTTTTTTTTGCTTTTTAAGATATTTGGATGCAAAAGTGGTATTGCTGGAAAGTAGAGTTGTGTCGTTCATGAACGAACTAGTTCATTTGAACGGTTCAGTTCATTGAACGATATGACATCGTTCACCATTATTCGTTCTTTTCGTTCATCGTTCATTTCGTTCTTTTTTGTAGTCATAAAAAGTTTGTATACACCGATAAAGTTTCTCAGTTGCTCAGTTAAAGAATTTCTCAGTTAGAACTGAAAAAATTCAAGTTAACTGAAGTTATCATTATCAACTAATATTTCATTTAAATATAAAGTTTTCTGTTACCCTGTTAACAAAAATTTTGAATAGTTTATTGATTTTTAACAAAGTCTAAAACAACGGAAACAAATTTCAATTTAATTTTCTTCATTTTGTGCAAAGAAACGTACATTTGGTCCACCAAGGGTAATTGTTCAGTGAAAAGCAGTGGAATTTCAAACATAATTATTTCAGAACCGTCAAGATGGGCAGAAAATATTTGAAGATAAGTTCTTATTGTTTCAATATATTTTCTATAAAAAAATTCCAAATTTTTTATTTGTTTTTAAAAGAAATAAAAACGCACAGAACCAAAGACGGATTACCATAAACTGATCTACATTAATTGGAACTTGACATCATTTGTCTGTTTGTGACTCACACAATGAGGGTTGAACGAAGATTTCCATCAAATGGTTATAAAATTAAAGGTTTGAGTGTTATTATCTCTTGTTCTTTGAAATATTAATAAAAACTTTATACAATTCATGCACAATTCTTATTATTTGTCAAAATTGCAGTAAATTTTAGTATTTCAAAAATCTTAGTTACTAAATAGGTACTATATGAAAAAATCTAAAATTGTAACTAAAAAATCGTTCTTATTAACTGAATTTATTGCAACATTTTCAACTAACCATTTAGTTACTTACAATTAATTTTTTCAACTGATGCTCAGTTAGGGGTATTTTACCTGAGCCTCAGTTGAAAATTTGGTTGCCAGTAACTGAGAAATTTTTTCGGTGTACCTTTCATATTAATTTTATTACATAATTAAATATTTTTCTTAATAATTTAAAATTTTTAATAAAATTGTAATTTTCTGACACTATTAGTCTATGCACAATAAAATTAATATAAACATGTAACATGTAGTGCGCCAATAAATTGTCGAATGAACGACACCGTTCACTGTTCAGACAGCTCATGACAAAAAAGAGCGATAACAAAAAAGAACGATTGAACGAACTAGTTCAATGAATTTTATTGAACGATATGACCGAGTCACCTAAAAGAACGATTAAGCCCAACTCTACTGGAAAGGGATTTCTGAGTAGAGTTGTAAAAGTATTGAGTATTCCGGTACTGAGTACTCAATACTGACTGTTTTTTTTGAGTACTCAATACTAAAACTGTACTAAATACTTTTAAAGATGCAATTTTCCGTAGAAATGTGTATTTTTCGTATGAAAATACAACTCTAAAAATAATACTAAAAATACAACTCTGGAAATACAACTCTATTTGTGAAGCAAAGAAATTTGTAATGAATTTTTGGGAAAAATTATTTAATTAATTTATTTAAAATGTTTTAAATTTATTAAAATGTAAGTAACAATAGGTATTTAACACGTGTATGTGAATTGTTATTATTTTTCCTTATAAATACGAACGCATAACATTTTTATTTTTAAATTCAAAAAAACCTTTAAAAGTATTGAGTAGTATCGAGTACTCAATTGAAAAGTATTGAGTAGTATTGAGTACTCAAAAAGTATCGTAATTTCACAACTCTATTTCTGAGGTCGTTATTGGTACCTTATTCAAAATTTCAAAAATTCCAAAATTTTGGGTACTTTATATGGAGAAGTATACTGCTATAACTACTAAATTCACATATCTTATTCCTTGCTAAATTTAAGCGGACACATGTTTTTTCGTTTTTCAATATTCTCTCTAGATTTTGGTACATATTTAAAGAAGTTAGGCCGCTTTCTGTGCTAAACATATGAAAATAATTCATGCAACATTTTACGAAAAGAAATTTCGTAGTTTTTTCTTAGTAATATATACGAAACTTTTGTATTTGAAATTCAGTTTATGCAAGAATTGAGCAAATTAACAAACTAACGAAAATCTTTCGTATTTTTTTATTAATTATTATGGCAATTTTTTATTTAAAGAAATTAAAAATATTTTAAGTTTTCAAAACTAACATAACTTTTAAAGGTACTTAATCCTTTAAATCTTAAAAAAACATGGCAAAATATAATATTTTTAAAAGATGAATATGGTTTTTTTTTTTGCCGAAACAGTTCCCTTTGAGCAATAAATTGACTAATTTTACTTTAGGTGCATTTATATTTTTATAAAAAGTATATTTAATAAAAATATACATTTTACAAAATGAGGAGACACAGAACAAAACGTACTTTTTGCACTTTTTAAGAAATTGTGTTTTTGTTATTTTTGTATTAGTTTGTACAGCCAGTGTTTGTCCAGCTGTTATCATTCATTTACGTTTTTAGCCACCAAGTATTATATGTCTAGTTAGCTCAGTGGGAAGAGCTGTCGTCTGCCAATATGACGGCAGGACCAAAAAAAAAAATACATATGAACTTTTTTTAAATTTTATTTTGGAAAATATAATTCTAGACCACATATTTATTGGTTTTGCCAGCGTTTTGCCAACGTTAAAATTTTTGTTTCTCCAGTACTTTTCCGGCGCTTTTTGAACAGCCGGTCCTTTCGTCTAATGACGTTTATCATTTTGGAAATGGGAAAGCAATTTTTGCCAGTACAGTACCTTGTCATCGCTTTCCCGTTTGTATTTTTCTGACTGTGATAATATATGAAGGCCTGCATTTAAGTACACTTGCGCCCAGTATTTTGTAAGCAGTTTTTTAAACAGATTCTTTGCGACAACCTTGCCCACTGAATCGTGTAATTACAGCAACAAAGTTATTTAGTTATCGTTATCAAATGTTTGCATGTAAGAATTCAAACTTACAGTCCCAACCAAAATTAGGTTTCAGGAGTCGAATTTCGCTTGGAAGAATAAACCGGTAAAATAACAAACAAACTTGATTTTTAGCATGAATTACTCAAAAACTTATTAATGTTTACAAATTTTCAAATTTTTCTGCAGAGTTTTTGCATAGTTTACTCGAAAAATCTACTTAATTTCTATTTTTACAATATCTTGGCATCAATTTCTTGTAAATATGAGAAAATTCAAGAAAAAACGTCGGTAATCTAAAATTGCTCACTTTGTTTATTTGCTTTCATATTAATATTAATAAATTAGAAAATCCCGGGATTTTTGAGAAATAATCCCGGGATTCGGGATTTTGCCAATCCCGAAAATCCCGGGATTTCTCGTTTGGCATCCCTACCCAATAAATCATAAAACGATACTAACGAATTCATATTAAGTATTATATTTGCTATCGTTTATGATACAAAAATATGAACTCGTAATGATATCATAATTTTTAAAAATAACGATAAATTTTCTGAAAAAGTCACGTTTGCTTGTTCTAGTTTAATCGTTTAAGATATCATATATACTTCTTTATTTCGATATCGTTAATGATATCATATTTTCATCGAATAGTGATAAAATAACGACAAAAATTATTATTATCGCATTGCTTCCTATTATCGCATTGTTTGATATTTTCGATATCATAACGATATCGTTATTTCATGAAAAAACGATATCATTAACGAATGTGCATTTTTCTTCACAGTACCTATTACTTATGAATCGTTAGTGATATCATTCTCGGACAAACGTATCATCGAAATGATATCGTTACGAATTCGAAACGATATCGTTTGGTTTGTTGGGTAGTATCTCTCCACCTCATCTCGCTCAAACCTCGTTCTATTTATTTGGTCGTATTTTTTATAAATAGGTTTTCTTATGCATCTTTCTCTTTGTCCGAGTTCGCTAATTATCGAGAGAACCGTAAGTAGCATCGTCAATCTATAAAATATATAATCTTTGCTTATTCCTGGACTTTAACAAATTGTTTTTGCTTGAATTTATTTCTTTATTAATTTATTTTTTTTTTTTTTTTGTTTTAAATTTCCCATTTTTTCTCTCTTTGTTTGACGTTAGTTGAGTTACATTTCTAAAGTAACTGTTATCGTCGTAGAAATTCCAAAAGTACGTATCATAAAAAAATCAAAATCGTTTTTTTGATTGATTCTGATTCATTAGGTTAAACTACATGCTTCTACTAGGGATTTTGCGATCGAAAAATCATACGCCACCGTAGACAAAAACATTGAGTTGGACACTGAGGCGTATGATTTTTCCCCTTATATTAATTGCTGGAACCGCGCATGTGTGGTAGTATACGGTGGTTTTTATAAAAACGGTTTATTTAAAAAAAAATCTTAAAAATAAATCTCATTCGCCGGTAATGGGTAAACAAACAAAATAAAAAAATGTCGTCCAAAATGTTCCAATCCGACTATAAATGACTTAGATATAGCTAAGTCCATTTCCATACTTTGCACAGAAATAAACTCCCTACAGAGGTCTATCCGCGGATTTTTTTTTTAAATCAGCTTGAAAAGTACTACATCGGGGTAAAAAAAAATTCACTGAGATCAACTTATTGCAAAATTGAGATTTAAAATACGAATTAAGGAAGTATATTTTTAAAGGTCTGCAGACATTTATATGAATAACATAAGCAGTGTTGCCACTTTATGGGTAGGGCATGGATGATAGCAATTATTAAATTGTTTAGTTTTTCACTTAAATTTCAATTCAAATGAATGAATTTGGAAAGTTATCAAATTTGTAAATAAAAATATATATTATACATAAAAAAAGAATTTAATTCATAAACTAGCCAATAGATAGTGGGTTTATGAATACAACTTAGCAATTACTTCAAAGCATTGTTGGTAGCAGAAACGGTGCGATTATCGGTGAGGGTATAGCCCAAACCACATAATGAAAGTGCCAGTGGACAGTGCTGTCAAACTTTGTTCTTGAATTTCGCGAAAACGATTTAATATTTTTAAAAAATTCTTATTGTGTTTTGTTTAAAAACATTTTTTGTTTATTTAGAAACTTTTCTAATATCTCGGCAGTAACAAATAGAGAATATACAAAGAACTGGGGGGTAACCGCGTAACTCGATTCGAAAAAATTTTCGAATTCGTAAATCTTGCAAATATTGTAAAAAATATAATTCTGTATAAAAATTCTACTTTTTAATTTACTTTTATCCTAAACCTTGTACTCTACACATAAAAATTCAAAAAGTAAGATTTTTGCTAAAGCTTTTCTTTTTACAAAAGGTACAAAATTTACGAATTCGAAAACTTTTTTCGAATCGAGTTACGAGGTAACCCCCCTGCTTTATCGACAAAACGTCGCACTGCGGTCGCCACTACGTTTATGTGGTTTAGTCTTAAGTAACGCTATTGTATATTATTTCGGTTACAGTATTTTAAGGATAATTGTATTTCGATTATTTCCATAACGGTATTTTAAGGTTAACTGTATTGCAATTATTTCGATAATGTTATTTTAAGATCACCGGTATTCAGATATTTCGGTGCATTCCGCAAATTTTTTTTTACAAAAAAAAAGTAAAGTAAAATAAATTTATTAACTAAGTGTATGTAAAATTCACAATTACGACGTGGAATTACAAAAAGTTTAGACTAAAAAATAATGGTGTTTTAAGGATAATGGTATTTCAATCATTTCGGTACTGGTATTTTAAATGTATCGATATTTGAATCTATAACAGCATTTTAGCGATAGAGCCTACCAACCCTGCCTCAATGTATGTAATTATTTTTGGCTTATGAATGACTTAAGGCTCAATTAGACGTGCCATAACCATAACCATATAAAACAGCTGTTCAAACCAATCTTATGGGCTACAATGTATTCGATTATAAGATTCAATTAGACGTGCCATATCGCCATAGCCGTAACCATAACGCCATAGCAGAAAACAAAAATTCAATTGGTATCTATGGTTACGGTTATGGCGTTATGGCATGTCACCAATAACCGAATACATTGTAGCCCATAAGATTGGTTTGAACAGCTGTTTTATATGGTTATGGTTATGGCACGTCTAATTGAGCCTATAGGTGACATGCCATAACGCCATAACCATAACCGTAGAAACCAATTGAATTTTGGTTGTCTGCTATGGCGTTATGGTTACGGCTATGGCGTTATGGCACGTCTAATTGAACCTTTAACATCTAATTCATCCGTTGACTTGTAGAAGAGCATGAAATATTAATAAAAATAAAAATTTTAGACTACTCGCAAACTGACTAAAATTGTGAAGTTTGCATAAAAATTCCAATATCTATTTTTTATTCATACGAGTTAATGAATTGATTCGCAGCGACTGATCATCCACGAATTAAACCGATACAACAGGAAAGTGTATTAATCCATCATGCTTTGAAATTCTTTCGTTATATAAATAAGCTATTAACGTACACAAAAAAATCGTTACCAAGTAATTAAGAAAATTTCAACTAATAAAGTTTTATCGAATAATTTATTATATTGTATATGCCAAAAAAACATTATTTTAGTTGAAGTGCTCCCAATTACTTGCCAAAGATTTTTTTGTTTATATTTAAAAAGCGCAAATAAAACTTGATTTTTGTAAGACTCTAAAATAAGATTATTTTTAAATCGTTCACATGTGATCATAACTGACTCTTATTTACAAGCTTTTTAAGTGTTTTGTTCTAAAGTTACACTCAGAAAAGTTCTGCAGTTACTACATGACAGTTATTTGTGTAGTTATTTTAACTACAATTGTAGTTATTTTAACTACAATTGTAGTTAATTTACTTAGAACAAAATTTTTCAATGTTTTTGACAGTTATTTTTTTAAACAAACTACAAAAACTACTACATTGTAGTAACATTTATTTTATGCAGTTATTTTGAATTTTATTTACAAATACTTAAATTTTCAAGTGTGTGTGCACACACACGAAGCAAACAGGAGTATGTGTATGAAGCACTTGTTTAGAAATTTCTAGTGAAAGAATATGAGAAGAACATGTTTTCTCTTGTCTTAGTCATAAAACAACGCCAAAGAGTGAGGACGCGTAATACGGAAAAGGTTATATATTTTTTATTAAATTATTAAAATAATAAGGTAAGTTTTATAATATAAATTTATTAACGGGGAATGTTAAAAAAATAATGTATTTATTTTCTTTCAGTTCTTTTATATTCTGATCCCTTTCTACCTGGAGAAAAAAAGGAAGCCAAACAACAGCATATTTCATCCCTCACAGACGGACATGTACAACAATATCTTAATAGTGAAAAATAAAAGTGACATTAAGTGTAAATTTTGATTTCTCAATTTTAAATTTATTATAGAATAAAATTAAGTTAATAGTGTTTACATAAATTTGTTTTTTTTTTATTAAACTAATAATTAAAAAAAAAAATTTATCTATGTTTTTTTAACTACATTTGCAGTTGTTTGTACAGTTTTACAATAATTTGCATGTATGTTGTTTCAATTGCATTTGTAGTTGTTTTTACTACATTTGTCAGTTGATTTTTAACAGTTAAAAATTACTTCATATTGCAGTTAATTTGACTGCAAATGTACATGGTATAGTGAAGAACAAAATTTGTGTTTGTTTTACCGAATTATTAGATAATTTGTAGGCCTTTTGATGTAGCAAGCGGGCTTTAGCCCGCTTGTATGTTTATAACTTTTTTAGTACTCAAAAAATTTGATTCACGCGAACAGATTACTTCTTTTTAATGCATTTTAAATAAGTTAATCTATAAAAAAACGTGTGCCACCAGTGCCTCTAATTTGAAATTTTTCATTTCTCAAATCTGTAATCGACCTGTTTCGTAGATTTTCCCTATGTATATATAATTTATAATCTATCCCCTCAATTCATAAATGCTTTGTAAGATTATAACAGGTTTACAAAACGTCATTTCCATATACAATTTGTGCAATAAACCTCCTATAATTTTACAAAGCGTTTATGAATTTAGGGGTATATATAAAAAGAAACCAAAAAAGGCACATTTTTGAACCCCTTTTTGAACAATTAAAATTCCGAGGTGGCCGATAAGCTCAAGCTCAGACTTTTTTCATCACATATCTAAATTTAGGAGAGGGTACTTTCCTTGTAAGTAACAAATCATCACTTGTTAAATGCAAAATAACGTATCATCAAAAAATCAATTTCGCGTTTTTGATTGATTATGATTCATGTGATTAATCTAAATGTCTGTACGAAATTTTATACTTCTGCGTCCAAAATTTACGATTTAAAACCAATTTAAAAATAACGTATCAAGTGTATGATACAAAGCAAAAGAACGACGTGTCATCATATTTGTGCACAGTTGTTCCAAACACAAATAATGGTAATAACAAGGTTAGGAATTTCATGCAAATGTATGTTTTTTCTCGATAGTCCAAAGCCAATATAGCCTAAATATTTGCATTTTTGACTTCAAATGCATATTTGGTGCCTTTTTAATGCATATTTTGTATTTTTTAATGCATATTTTATGCTTTTTATTGAATATTTTTGCAAATATTTAATTTTTAGTAACAATTTTTAAATCTGCATGCAACTTGATAGTCAATTTTGCTTTCAAGATGCCGTCGTCAAGGAAAGAACTAAAATTGCTCGCCTCTGTGGGCTGTTTCCGCACTGCAGGCTGTTCGAAAATACTTTATTTTTTTCTTCACATCTTCTACAGAGATTTTCATGTCAGCAGAAATTGGTTTTTTATTTATTTTTATTTTTAAATCATTTCGTCGATATACCGAAATATTCACATTCCGTATTTTATCAATCGTGTTTTATTGCGGCACAATATTTGTAAAAAGAAAAACAAATTTACAAGAAATTTGATCAGCTGTTTAAAACTTGACCGTCAAGTTTTCTCAAAACTTGAAAGCAAAAATTGATATGAAGTTGCTGTTCAATTTTTAAAATGTGAGTGTGTTAGTAAAAAAGTGTGAGTGTATTAAAACTTGAGAGGAAAAAATTGATCGTGTAACCCCTATGTTAGTAAAAAAATGTGAGTGGATTGAAACTTGAAAAGCAAAAATTGAACGTGTAACCCCTATGTAACGAACGACACAATACCCGATAAAAGCGGGAAAAGCGCTGAGTTGGCATTTGAGTTACCATCTCCGTGAGCTTTGCATTGTTTGACAGCCGCATATTGCAGACGTGTTTACTCGGAAAATAAATCTTTTAAAAGAATATTTCAAAATGTTTAATATACCCACACACATGGTAACTATTTCTCAATTTACAATAATTTTATAAAGTTAATGCAATGACAATTTTTTAATATACTAGGATTTCGTAGGCCAACACAAGGCTGAAAAGTATTCACGCTTTATCATTACCCTGTTCGGTATAGTGGGTCTTATTTGGGGAGCCATCATACAACAATTTTCGCAAACTGTATATATATTGGGTGCTGGTTTCCTTTTAGCGTCTTTGGTAAGTTATTTAAATAATGGAACAACTACAGTATCCGATAGTTATGATTTTTAACAATATACTTTTTTTTGGTTGATTTAAAAATACTTTCCACGGCCCTTTGGCTAAAGTGCAGTTAAGGGGCATAACTCGGATCACTATAAAATTGTTATATGTGTGTCCGAAAAAATAGATTTTTTTTGTTGGCCATGACCCTTTTAGAGTTGATGGAACTTTAAAGTTGATAATGAGAATTCTAATACGTCCGGAAGTACTTAGCTCATCATGAAAAAAATTTCATGATTTCGTATTTCATTAATTTCGGTAACGGTATTTTAAGGGTATCGATATTTTAAGGATAGCAGTATTTCGGCAACGGTATTTTAAGGATAAAGGTATTTCGGTTATTTAGGTAACGGTATTTTAGAGGCAACTGTAGTGAGTTGAAAGGGGTTTGAATCGATAGCGGTATTGCCTGCCATTTTTTCAAAATTATTTCTTCCTGGTAAAAAATGTTCAAATTTGTGCATATAAGAACATTTTTAACAATTATGGTTTAACCATATACATATCGTCATATGAAATCAGAAAAGTCGTAAGTTACATTTAATAAATTTTACAGGAGAAGCAACAAGCTTTTTAAAATTGTTTGCGCTTACACTTGGGGCTGTTTAGAATTTTGTTAATAAAATCGTCGTGTTTAGTCGTAGGAGTGTAAAATTTTGAAGAAATATGTTTTTTGATACAGTGCAAAAAAAGTAGATTTTGAATTTTTTGTAACTTACGGCTTTTTTGATTTTATATGACGATATGTATGATCCAAAAAATGAGGTAACACCTAAGTATATGTTCATATATTTACATATATATATGAGTCATCCCAGTTGGCTCTGTCTTGAAGACATCCTCGACGCTGGGTGCACGACCATAGAAATTCGTAAATGACATACTAGTGACAGTCCATACAAATCGTTGACGACGTTTTCAAACGATTGTCCGCAAAATCGTACACGACCACCTGAGTGACATTTTCGCTGAGATTGTCCTTGAATTATATTTGACCATTTGGGCGACAATTTGTCCCACTTTGTCGTTGACGACGAAATAGATGACATTGTTCACAATGCTAACGTAGACGACCTTGCTGGTGACAGCTTCGCCTAGATGGTCACTGACTACACTGATTTCTTTATTATTTTTTTCAAACAAATTTAAACTAAAAATTTCTCATCGGCGCGAAAAAATGGTTTTTAATTTTTTTTGCATATGTAAAAATATTTTTTTTTTATAATTTAAATTATATTTATTATTAGCTGTTAATTTGAATTTTTATTTAAACAATTTAACTCATTTAAATAAACAACATTTCATTTCAAAAATTGCTTTATTAATTTAAAAATAAAGCGCTTGTATTAAGCAATGTTAATACTAAAAGTTAATATCAATAAGGGTTTTCACAAGGGGTGTGCTATTTGTTGTATCGTTGTATCGTCCTAACAAAAAACAGAGTTGTTAAAAATGAAACTGAAAAAATACAACATTTGAGAATAGCACGATACAACATTTTTACGTATGTTTAGTGTCCTATATTTGAGTGTGCTAACAGATAGAAAACTGAATAGAAAATCGTTGTTAAACACAAATAAAAATTTTAACAACTCTGTTTTTTGTTAGGACGATACAACGATACAACAGATAGCACACCCCTTATGAACAACCTTAATGTTTTATATTTAAGCAATAAAATGATGAACTAAATGAGAATTTCTAAAAATAAGACATCTAAAGACAATGTCGCTCATCTTGTCGTCAACGGAGTCGTAAGACAACAGTAATAATATTTTGTCGCTCACCATTTCGTCAACATAGTGGGTTATACAACAAATACATTATAATGTCGCTGAACTTGTCACCAACAGAATGTTATACACGATCAGCTAATATTTTGTTCATGCAGCTAATCGTTAAAGATGATTTCCTTTACATAGTCTTTCAAGACAATTTCAGCGACAAATGTCGTTAGCGAAAAATTCTAAAATTTCTTAAAGAAATCGTTGAAGACCATTTCATAGATGATGATTGGCCAACTGGGATATAAAAGTATTTTTTATTCACAATAAAAGCAAAATACAAGTACATACATATTTTGAAATAGTTTTCTAAGCAGTACTTTTATACTACAAAACCACAGACCTTTCTACTAGGCAAATTGCGAATGCCTAAACCTCCAAAAATAAAAAAAAATATGTATGCCATAAGAATTTCCATTGATGAAAATAAAATACCTGTGATAAATTCAAAATTCAAATTCCGTGCAATATCTTTAGAAGAATTAAAAATTATATGTAAAATTATTAAGAAAAAACCTGACTACAAAAGAATATCAAATAATATTGTTTTAGATAACTGGGACATAACAGGCAATATTATGCTTAAATTTATAAATAAATGGCTAGAAACTGGAGTTTTCCCAAACAATTGGAAAGAATCGATGATTACTCCTATTGAAAAAGTTAAAAATACAATAAAATGTGAAGAATTCCGTCCAATAAACACCTTAAAGACATGTGAAAAAATTATTGAGAAAATTGTTAAAAATCAACTAGAAAACTATATGGAACAACACAAACTGTTATCTAAATATCAGTCTGGCTTTAGAAGAAATCATTCATGTGAAACAGCAGTTAATTACGTTATAAATAGATGGAAATATATGAAGAAAAATAATAAAATAGTGTCAATATTTTTAGATTTTAAAAGAGCGTTCGAAACAATCGATAGAGATATCATGATAAAAAAAAAACTAAATAAGTACGGAATACAAGATACCGAATTAAAATGGTTCCAATCTTACTTAAGTAAACGCAATCAAATTATAAAAGTTAATAATGTTGAATCACATGCAATAGAGAATGATTTTGGAATACCACAAGGATCAGTTTTAGGAGCACTGCTATTTATTATATATATAAATGATATGGAAAAAGTACTAAACAAATGTGAAATTGTTCTATATGCAGATGATAGTCTGATCTTTACAGAAGCATCAACGGAAGAAGCATGCTATGAAAATCTAAAAATGGATATTGATAATATTAACAAGTGGTTAAAAATTAACAAATTAAAATTAAATGAAAATAAAACTAAACTAATGGAAATTAATATGAACACTAACCTAATATTTAAAATAAATCGTCTTGCATTATCATTTGATGTGTTAAGTCATAATGTGCGTTCCCGTACGTTACCGCGGGTACCCGCGGGATCCCAAAACAGCCCAAACAACAACAATTTACACGCAATTTTGAGTACGGGAACGCCTTTGGGCTAGTTTGGGTAACCGCGGTAAAGTACGGGAACAGACATATAGTTTATTCTGTTTCCTTAAAGTGTAATAAAAGTTTACGGTTTATTTTTTTCTTTATTTCTTGTTGTTATTGTTTGTTAACAATATCTAAATATTAAAAAAAAAAAAGCAAAAACAAAATTAAACGCAATCGAGAAGAAGATGTTGATGCCTGCTCTGGGTATAATATGAATAGAAAAAAAAAATGGCCACAAACAGCTCTCAGAGAGCTAGCAATTCAAATTATTTTGCACCTCTGCAAACTATCGATGATGACGATAATGATGAAACAATTATCGAACCAGCTGTTAAAGTTAACATACCACCAATAACAATATTAAAATGTAAAATTGAACAAGTTCATGAAATGTGTAGAATATTAAAAATCAAAGATTACTCTATACGTAAAATTTCCATCGGTCTAAAATTTTTTTGAAAAATAACGTAGATTTTACTACCGTTTGTGACTCTCTCACTAAGAAGTTTCAGCTCGAATATTTCACATATGCTGCTAAAAACGAAAAGCCTTATACGGCTGTACTATTAGGTCTAGATAAAACAGACCCATCAGTTGTTAAGTCCAGACTGTTAGACATGGGCCTTAAATGTATAGATGTTAAAATTGTTACTAGAGCCTATGCTGGAGCTAGGGACAGTAACAACGAACAAATTATATTCATTGTCTACTTTGAAAAAAATTCAATCACATTAAGAGAATTAAGGCAAAACTACTCAGCCATCAACTACATAAAAGTCAGGTGGGAATACCAAAAACCCAACAAAACAAAACTGACCCAATCTTATAATTGTCAGATGTATGGACACGGTGCCAGCAGATGCAATGTTAAAACATTTTGTGCCCATTGCGCCGGGAATCACAAAACTGAAGAATGCCAATCAACCATTGTAAAATGTGCTAATTGTAAAGGCCCCCATAAGGCTATGTCCCCTGACTGCCCTAATAGGGAAACATATAAGCAAATAAGGCAACGTGCAAACACATTCAGCATCAACTTATACCTCCTATTAACACAGAACTGATTGAAAACATAGGTGTTAAGGTAAAATCTGGTAATGACTTTATAAATATTTATTCTTGCTATTATCCTGGTGGGTCAACAAACAGGGACCCTAGAAGAAAACAAACATTTGCGTCAGATATTCGTAAACTAAGGAGCTCAAATAAATACATATTAGGAGGAGATTTTAACTGCAGACATAGTTATTGGGGATGTCAAAGAAGTAATGGCTGGGGTAACATATTATATGAGAAACTCCAACTAAACCAAACACAAATAGTATTTCCCCACGAATATACTTATATTCCGGCTGATCCAAGTAAACAACCGTCAACTCTAGATTTTTTTCTAACTAACATATCTCAAAATATGTCCGCAGTAAAAGTTATAAATGACTTGAGTTCTGAAGGCCTACCAATCATTAGTACAATTAATTTAAATTATGAAATGGTAGACAATTTATGCTACGCTTTCAGCAAGGCAAACTGGCCGCATTTTATGAAATTCATAAACAGGAATCTTCCTGTGGCGGATAGCGTTAATGAAATAAACAACAGCTCTCAAATTGACAACATGATAAATGTTTTCAATAATGTAGTAAAAATGGGAATAGATGAAAGTGTGCCCAAACGTAGAATTGCATCAACCTCTAAACCCTTACCAAACAACATAAAAATTATGATACAATTAAGGAACGTATTTAAAAGGAACTGGAAGCGTTACAGAGATTTTAATGATCGTCGAGCTATGAAATGTTTAAATAAAAATATTACGAATGAAATAAACCACTTCAGAAACCAAACTTGGAATAACATGTTGTCCAATTTGGACAAAGCATCTTCCCCTTTTTGGAAAGCTTCAAAAATGTTAAAGACGAAATCTAGCAATATTCCAATTTTAAGACACAACAATGTAGTATGTTTCACCCGGCAAGAAAAGGCTGAAATTTTGGCTCACAACTTTAATTTGAACCACTGTATTTCATCAAATTTAAGTTATACTACTACGATTACTGAGGTTAATGGTGTTGCAAACCTTATTCGTAGTATTAACCCAATCCCACAAAACTGTTACTTCACTACTACTGAAAAAGTTGGTGTAATTATAAAAAAAAATAAAAACAAAAAAACTCCAGGTTTTTAATAATAAATGTCTAAAAAATTTACCTAATAAAGGTATCAACTATCTAACGAACATCTTTAATGCTACTTTGCCAGTGATTGGAAAATCTCAAAAACCATACTAATACTCAAGCCAAATAAACCTCCTGATTCTCCACTTTCTTATAAACCAATAAGTCTGCTCTCTTCTATAAGTAAAATCTTGGAAAAAATTATTAAGGAAAAGATTATTAATTTTATCGATGCAAACAATATACTTCCATCGCAACAATTCGGGTTCAGAAGTGAACATAATACGTCTCAACCCCTAGTAAAAATCAGGAAATTAGTTAAAAATAATTTTCAAAACGGCAAATCAACTGGAAGATATTGCTAGACATAAAAGCTGCGTTTGACTCCGTTTGGCATAATGGACTTATTTTTAAATTGAAAAAATTCAACTTTCCAATTGAACTCATAAAAATTATTCAAAACTTTCTTCAAAATAGATCGTTCAGCGTTTACTTGGGCAAAACGTGTTCACAACAAGTTAATATCATTGCAGGATGTCCACAAGGTTTTTGCCTGTCGCCAGTTCTTTACAACATCTTTACTGCTGACATTCCAACATTTTCCAATTGCATTACGTCTATATTTGCAGATGATACATCAATTCTTAGTTCTGATGTTTATTCAGCTGATATTATTACAAACTTGCAGTCTGATCTTACTGGGTTGAGTAATTATTTTGATAAATGGAAGATTTTGGTTAACCCTGAAAAAACGCAGGCTATTTATTTTACAAGAAAACGTAAGCCTTGTTTTATACCCCAGAGTTTACCTCGTTTCATGAACCATGATATTCCATGGGAAAACAACGTCAAATACTTGGGCGTTATGCTTGATACAAAGCTTAATTTTAATAATCATATTCCCTATGTAGTGGACAAAATTAACAAAATTATTAGAATAATGTATCCAATTATAAACAGAAAGTCTGAAATGAACATAGACAATAAAAAACTCATCATCAAATCTATATTCCACCCCATAATGTTTTACTGTGCTCCAGTTTGGTACACGTCTGCAAAATGTCATATAAAAAACTCCAAGTAGCACAAAATAAGCTACTTAAAATGATATTTAAACTACCATGGCACTATTCCACCCGACGCCTACATAGTCTCGCTGGCTTCGAACTCGTTCTGGATAAAATGCCAACTCTCACAACATGTACATATCAATGAACTCATCTCATCATAATTTTATCTACTTTATTTTTTTTTTTCTCATTTTTATCTTATACCTCTGCTTCATAAAGGTTTTTGTAAATTTTTTTCCTTCCGTTTAATAATAATGTACATAAATTTCATAAATTAAAAAAATATATTTATATATCTAAGTAGAAAAGGAACGAAGTTCCTAAACTCTTTGCTTCTAAGTTAAATGTAAATAATATAAATATTATAAGAAATAAATGGAATTGAATTTAAAATAAATAACATACAGTGTTGTGCAATAAAATATAGCCATTCAAGTTTTTTTCTAATTTTATTCTCGTTGCCTTTATTTTTAAAGATCAAAATAGTGGATAGATTCGCCCAAAAATGCGAGCAGATTGTTCAGAAAATGATGTAGAATTTTAACGCGACGTCTGTTTTTTTTATTTTGTTACTTGTTTTAAGTAGGCGTGGCTTTTAATGAAAAATAAGCGATATCGACCTTCTATCAAATTATATGGTAGAATTTTGCGAGTACTGATCAGTTCTGAAAAGAACTGTATATTTTTGGAATTCCTATAAAATTTCCTTAAGTCTTGCATTATTTTATTCGACAAATGGTCGCCAGACTTAAAATGGCAGTGCCTTAAACATGACCAGATTTTTCATTGTTTTTAGCGATTTTAGAATAAAGTTAATAAAGTTAAAAGATAACGGTATTTTTGTTTTTCCTTAACTGTATTTTAAAGTTAATAATCTTTCAGTTATTTCGGTAATGGTATTTTAAGGGTAATGGTATTCAGTTATTTCGATACAGCTGAATTTACCAAAAACAAAGATAAAAACAAAGCACATTTATCAACTGTCACACAGTTATCGCCACATGTCTGCTAAACTCAAAGGCCTCGAGAGCGAAGCTTCAAAAGCCGGGTTAAAAGTAAACATTAATGCCGGATAGCACAATGTCCCGTTAAAATTTAACCTAAAGTTAATTTTATAATTTATGAGGTAAACAACAACAAATTCAAAATGAAAATTTAGCATAGAGTTAACATGAGTTTTATTCACAATACTTTTGTTAAACTCATTCTAGTATTGTTGCTAAATTCCTTCTAAGTATCTGTTATCAAATGCCAAAAAAACAAAAAATTCCATTAACAATAATAAAAAAGCCTTGTATTTTCAAACACAGGGTTGGTCTTAATCGGTGTGCTAAGAAATCATTTTGAATAAACTCTATGCTAACAAGATGCTTGGTCTAAAAAACGTTCTAGTTAACAGTTCGTTGTGTGCGATGTATAAGAAGCTACTAACTTTTGAATACGGGGGCTAATTAATATCTAACAGGATATTATGTTAATGGGGTTAAGAAGAGTAAGATAATGGGTGCAACACCCTTAACAACTCCAAATTTCGAATATGGAATGTTGAGATGGAAGAAGTTAGTTCATTCTGTTATCTTGGCAGCATACTAACAAAAACTGGAACTATCAGTTGTCTAATCAGGCGGTTTTGATCGCCTATTTCGAACATTAACATTTTGTATCGAAAAATGTTAGCCTTTACAGACATGTGTAATTCACATGGTAACATTTTTCGATACAAATTATGAAGAGAGTGCTTTAACAGAGGTTGGGTGAGTTGGTACCTCTTTTAATTATATGCTCGTTGGTATAATACTCAAAAAGAAAGTACAATTACAATATCAAAAGCACATAAATAAATATAACAGTATTTTAAGGATAACAGTATTTCATTTATTTCGGTAACGGCATTTTAAGAGTATCGATATTTCATTTATTTCGGTATCGGTATTTTAATGATAACGGTATTTCAGTTATTTCAGTAGTCAGTCGATATAAGTTTGAATCGATAACGGTATTTTAGCGGTATTGCCTGCCAACCCTGCTGGTTACAAATACTTTAAAAGGGAACTGCGAACTGAAAAAGTATTTTTGTACTTCCTGCACAAAAAATCTTTGCCAATTGGGAGCATTTCAACTAGAAAAGTTTATGTAAACACTTGTGCTTTTGGTAGTAATCAATACACAAGTGTGTGTACTTTTACAAAAGCACACATTGCCAACGAGCATAGATCCTCAAAAGTATGCATTCGACTCTATCTCTGTTAACTAGCTTTGGTCGGCATTGCAAGAAATTTTATTAGTAGGTGGGAGAGAGGTTAAGTTTTATTGTTACATTTCATGGATGGTAACCGAAACGAATGCGGTTATCGTTAGGGTAACGATATTTTTGGTTATTTCGGTAACGGATTTTAAGGGTAACGCTATTTCATTTATTTCGGTATCGGTATTTAAGGATAACGGCATTTGCGTTATTTTGGTAACGTTATTTTAAAGATAACGACATTTGGGTTATTTCGGTAACGGTTTTTTAAGGTTAACGGTATTTCAGTTATATATTTTTACAAAAAAGAAACGAGATTAAAAATAGAACCAATTTATCAACTTAATGTACAAAAAATACTCAATAACCACGTGAAATTACCAAAAGCAGAAAATTTAAAATAACAGTAACGGTATTTTAGGGATAACGGTATTTCATTTGTTTCGGTAACGGTATTTTAAGAGTATTGATATTTCATTTATTTCGGTATCGGTATTTTAAGGATAACGGTATTTCAACGGTAACGGTATTCCGGGGATTTCGGTAACGGTAGTTTAGGGGTAACCGTAGTCAGTTGAAAGGGTTTTGAATCGATAACGGTATTTTGTTACATTTTAAAAAATATTAAAAATTGTTCCAATAAAATTTTATGAAAAAATATAATAAAACGAGTAAAAAGGTTAAAGTCGGGCATGCCGACTATATAATACCCTACACCAGTCTGACTTAAAGCCAACTAATGTTTGGATCCGAAATTTAAATGGATTAAAACTGACTTGTGTCAAAATTTTCTATAAAATCATAAAAGAGAAAATCGAAAATACAGCCCATATGGGCGATAGGTCCAAATATGGACCGATCCTATCTAGAATCAATAGGCTTTTTCCTTGGGACCATGTAAGTCAGCGAACCAAATTTCATTGAAATATCTTCGCATTTGCGACCTGCAGCGTGTAACCAAGCCAATTTTGGGGGGACCCTTATATGAGCACTAGGTCTAAACATAGACCGGTTTCAACCAAAGTCAATAGACTCCGTTCTTGGGCCGACATAGGTCTGTGTACCAAATTTCATTGAAATATGAACGCGATCTGCAGCGTGTAAAAAATAAAATTTTGGGGGGTAGCCTTATATGGGCAATAGGTCTAAACATGGACCGATTTCAACCAAAATCAATAGGCGTCGTTCTTGGGCCGACGTAAGTTGATGTACCAAATTTCGTCAAAATATCTTGATATTTGCGACCTGTAGAGTGCGCACAAGAATGCATAGACACACAGACGGACATCGTTAAATCGAAATAAAAAAAAATTCTATAAGGTGGGTCTAGGACCAATATTTTTTGGTGTTACAAACATCAGCACAAACTTATAATACCCTCTCCACGTAGTGGTGTAGGGTATAAAAACTGAACTCGATAACTGCAAATTAACAGTAGGTACGTGAGCGAGTTGTATAGAGCCTGATTGATCGATAATAGCTCTGTTTCTTTACTTTTTGGGTAAAGTTCGGTAAAATGAGAGTTAACAAGAAATACTCTCCCGAAATAACAAAAATGCACAAAAGTAAACGAACGCGAAAAACCACATTTGAAGCCCGAAAAACAAATGTCAATAGATTTGTGCATTATAGTTCGTTTTGGTGAGCGCTCTTTCTAGTTATTGTTCAATTTGTTGTAAAAATCTAGATAGCTTTTCTAGTTAAACCCCTTTTTAAATCAAAAATTTAATAAAAATTTCCTTTTTAGGCATTTCTATTTACAAAAAGGAATACATACTTTATTAAATTTGGAAAAGATTTTAATATTAAACAAAAGCTTCGATTTATTTACACATTTAACTCTTTAACACATTTAAACAAGAGTCTTCACAAAATTGTCGGTAATTTTCTGGAGTTGTAAAATCACCGATAGGCTTTTGCAACTATTATACTAATTTTTGTAAATGATAAACATATTTTCTGAATGAATGAAATGATCGATTGAACTAAAAGAGCTATTAGTTGTGAACTAGGTCTTTGGTTCAAATCAGTGAAGAGTTCAATTGAACTAGTTGCACCCAACTGATGATATAACAGATGATTAAAACAATTTACACAAATTTACACGAAAAAAAAGTCTGGGCTTTCTCGTGCAAGAAGAACAACAATATTACTCTCTCATGGCAGCTCTCATTTACCCAATTGTGTAGTAAGAAAACGCTTTTTGGTAAAATTGGGATCCCGCGGGATCCCAATGTTGAGTACCCGAACACAGCTAATATTGAACGTGAATTGCCTTTACATTTGTACCAAATCAATTTATTTTAAAATTTTGTTCATTTTTCTTTGTCAAAATTTCTTATTTCATTTGTTAAGTAATGAGTTTGTACTTCATCGATTTCTTCCATGCAAAAAAAAATTAAAAATATTGTAATAAATTGTAACGTTTTTATACAAACAATTAGGCTAACGATAAATATATTTTTAGCTGTCTTAAAAATGTGTGTTGTTGAAATGATTGATTTTTTTCAAAAGCCCACAGAAGTAATGGTTAATCAGACCACAACTTTTTTAACTTACATAGGGGTTACACGATCAATTTTGCCTTTCAAGTTTAAATTTTTTTTACTACCACACTCACACTTTTCCAAATAGAAATTTGGAAAAGTGTGAATGGGTTAGTTGAAAAGTGTGAGTGTATTGAAACTTGAAAGGCAAAAATTGAACGTGTAACCCCAGTATTACCTAGTCTACAAATGCAATGAAAAAGGTAGTGAGGCCGACGAAAGCTATAGACACTATGCAAAGATTCATATATTTCGATGAGAAGATTGTAAACCGGAGATAAGCTAAACTAATTGTAAAATTTATTGAGAATAAAGATTTATTATTTTCTTTTCATTTCCTTTTTTCAGTTGACCATACCTCCCTGGCCTATGTTTAGACGTAATCCCTTAAATTGGCAGAAACCACGTCCAGAACCTTTAACGGCTAGTGGTAATGGCCAAGAAGAAGTAAAGCAAAAGAAAAAGAAGTAATGTTAATTATTGTGTGCAACATTCCACATTTTCTCAAAATCACGAAAACTATTATTTATGATCTAAAATTAAAAAGAATAAATAAAATTTTGAATATGAAAAAAACACTTTTTATATTTTATTTTTTTGGTTTTACCGTTTTTAAATTGGTCTTCGATACGATTTTAGTTCATTGTGATCATAATATTTATGTATTAAATTATACATATTTGCAAAGAAATACATTAGATTATCATATTGACCATTATAGGCAGCCTCTGGTTTAAAATTATCTGCAGATTCACCGACTATACGGACCGTTTTATAGAAACCGTCTCCAATTTCTAAATGATCTAAACCTTTATAGTGTTTATTTAAACTCCAAGCATTGACGTGTAGTTCCAGTAAAAATTGATGTATGGCTTCTATAGTAGCCAAATACCAACGGGGACTACCCTTTTGATGACGCCAAAATTGTGAGCATCTATTTTGTAGAACCACTGGTTTTAACGATTTTACTCGACCATCTTTATAAATGCCTCTACTTTGATTCCAGGTACTGTCTATGAAAACGGCCTTCTTTATAGGTAAATTGTCATATGTGTATTGTTTTATATGTTCGGTTTCTTGTTCCAATTCTTCTCCAACAATTTCCTCTACTCGTTTTTTCAAAAGAGTACCAACATTGTGACCTTTGGGAAGACCAAAATTATTTTCTTTACACAGCCTAACATTACGCTCAAACAGTTGAGCCACTGTTACACTTTCCACACTGGGAAATATTAAAACCACATTATCTTCTTTCGTGTAGTCCGGTATATCAGGATAGGTGTAAATATTGACTTGGTCTCGCGCCAAAACAGCAGCATGTATGGCTGTACTTTTACCATCAATTTCTTTTTTATGTTTTATGATGTCAATTTTTAGGGGAACTCTTACCTTTGGTATGATATCTCCCAAATTTCCAACTGGAATACAACAATTGTAGCAAAAGAATTTTCTTGAACGATTACACTCAGCACAATCAAATCTTCCTTCAATCGTGTCCAGCACGCTATGATCAGCCAAACGCATGTTAACAAATGGATATTTTCGAGATCGGGCGTCAATTTCCAACGGATAGCTCATTTTGAAAATTGTTTCACTCTTTTACATTTCTTAATTATATAATTTACATAATATTATTATAAAAAACTGAAAATACATAACTCCCACAGGCAACTACTATTGACGTCTACACAAAATACGAAATTAATTAAAATGCAATACTCGCAAAACAATAACAACCAGGGAAGGAAAATGGGATTTTAGATTGTGTACCAACCAGACAGAGAAAATGTACTTTTTTGACATTCAAGTAGAGTTGTAAAAGTATTGAGTATTCCGGTACTGAGTACTCAATACTGACTGTTTTTTTGAGTACTCAATACTAAAACGGTACTACTCGATACTTTTAAAGATGCAATTTTCCGTAGAAATGTGTATTTTTCGTATGAAAATACACATTTCTAAAAATAATACCCTAAAAATACAGCTCTGAAAATACATCTCTTTTTGTGAAGCAAAGAAATTTGTAACGAATTTTTGGGAAAAATTATTTAATTTATTTATTTAAAATGTTTTAAATTAATTAAAATGTAAGTAACAATAGTTATTTAACACGTGTATGTGAATTGTTATTATTTTTCCTAATAAATATGATTCATAACATTTTTATTTTTAAATTCAAAAAAACCGTTAAAAGTATTGAGTAGTATCGAGTACTCAATTGAAAAGTATCGAGTAGTATTGAGTACTCAAAAAGTATCGAAATTTTACAACTCTACATTCAAGGTACTAAAATTTTTTATATGGGTGAAATCAAAAAATTTGATAAGTTTTTGGTAGAGTTGTGAAATTTCGGTATTTTTTGAGTACTCAATACTACTCAATACTTTTCAATTGAGTACTCGATACTAGAGATGAGCGATATTTTCATACCGGTGACTTAATCACAGTTATTGACAAATCACTGGTAACGGCAGTGATCAAATATTTCAAGTCGCAGTTACTCGGAATGTCGTTCTTTTAATATTTTTGAACTATTCTTTCTTGCAAACTTCATTGTGCACAGTAATACATGTTTTTTTTTCAATAACAATGACTTGCTTTCAAACTCTTCTGAATAAAATGTCTCCTTCTATCATGTCTTTGTTACCGGTCGCAACTATTCTTCTTTTAAGGCCCAGTTTTTAGGAAGTGGATTATCTTTAAACTTAGTTTAACGCAATTTGTAACTGGAATAATGCTTTTAAAATGTGGTTTATTTTGTTTTATTTCAATAAAGAAATAAATTATACTCGAGAAAAAGTTTTTCCGGCAAATTTTTGTTAATAAACTTTGAAATGGTTGACAAAATTCGTTTTCGGTTTAACTAGACCAAGTTTAACTGACATCTTAAAAACTCGCCATAAATATTATTTCGTTTATTTATCAGAAAATCGCAGTCTTTTCCATAGAAAAACCGTGATCACGATCACAGATTAAAAGAACAACGATTTGCAAATCACATTCACTGAGAACAATGTTACTGAAAAATCGCCGGATCGCCCATCTCTATTACAAACCCGTGATTAGAGTTGTAAAAGTATTGAGTATTCCGGTACTGAGTACTCAATACTGACTGTTTTTTTGAGTACTCAATACTAAAACGGTACTACTCAATACTTTTAAAGATGCAATTTTCCGTAGAAATGTGTATTTTTCGTATAAAAATACAACTCTAAAAATAGTACCTAAAAATACAGCTCTGAAAATACAACTCTATTTGTGAAGCAAAGAAATTTGTTTTGGGAAAAATTATTTAATTAATTTATTTAAAATGTTATAAATTAATTAAAATGTAAATAACAATAGTTATTTAACACGTGTATGTGAATTGTGATAATTTTTCCTAATAAATACGAATTCATAACATTTTTATTTTTAAATTAAAAAAACCGTTAAAAGTATTGAGTAGTATCGAGTACTCAATTGAAAAGTATTGAGTAGTATTGAGTACTCAAAAAATACCGAAATTTCACAACTCTACCCGTGATCACGGTCACTGTTTAAAAGAACGGTGATTTGAAAATCACGATCACTGTTAGCAGCGTTATTCAAAAATCACCGGATCGCTCATCTCTACTCGATACTACTCAATACTTTTAACGGTTTTTTTAATTTAAAAATAAAAATGTTATGAATTCGTATTTATTAGGAAAAATTATAACAATTCACATACACGTGTTAAATAATTATTGTTATTTACATTTTAATTAATTTAAAATATTTTAAATAAATTAATTAAATAATTTTTCCCAAAAATTCGTTACAAATTTCTTTGCTTCACAAATAGAGTTGTATTTTCAGAGCTGTATTTTTAGAGTACTATTTTTAGAGTTGTATTTTTATACGAAAAATACACATTTCTACGGAAAATTGCATCTTTAAAAGTATTGAGTAGTACCGTTTTAGTATTGAGTACTCAAAAAAACAGTCAGTATTGAGTACTCAGTACCGGAATACTCAATACTTTTACAACTCTAGTTTTTGGGCCAAATTTGTGAAGAGCAAAAACAAAAAAAATCTAAAGTAGAATCTTTGTATGTCTGTTTCACCACTTGTGACAGTAAATTATCATATAGAGACAATCTGACAACAAAATATAAACAATAATACAATTTAATGGAAAATCACTGATGAAGCGTGTCCATAAAAAAGGCGGAAACTAGATCTAGTCTGATTTTAAAATTAATAATGTGTCTATAACTTTGAAAAAATGTTTATTCTTCTTCTTAACCTTAAACCTACTTAATTAAAATTAATAAAAATGCATATTAATTACAATATTAATTGCATTTGGTCTATATGACGCGTTTGAAAAAACAACACTTTACTAGAAAAATAAAAATGCCCTGCTTGCAGTCCGTATATACATAAATTGCCTGCACTTGTACGTAAAAACCATACGTCAGTGTGGCAACATTTGTGAAAAAGGTGACAAAGAGGAGATAAGATAAACAAAAAAAAAATCTAAAGTAGAATGTTTGTATGTCTGTTTGATCACTTCTGAGAGTAAATTATCATATAGAGACAATCTGACAATAAAATATAAACAATAATACAATTTAATGGAAAATGATTGATAAAGCCTGTCCATAAGAAAAGGCAGAAACTAGATCTAGTCTGCTTTGCAAATTTAAAGTGTCTATAACTTTGCAAAAATGTTTATTCTTCTTCTTATCCTCAAACCTACTTAAAAAGTGTTAATATTTCGGTTTTTTAATGGAATCAGTAAGTTTAGTCATTAAGCGGAGAATACACGAGGGAACATTCGTGAAAAATGCCCATTTTTTGTGAATGTGTTGACATCGTGCAATTCGTGTTTACAAAATTTTTTGATATTTTTTGTTCCCTACTGAGTGTATTTTCCGCTTTATAAACCTAATTGCAAAAAATCTCTTCTACAAGTGGTCGCAATAACTTTTTTTGCACAATTTTAATTTTTTTTGTTGTAACGGAGTTTACATTTCTGCAAGCAAATGATATAAGAAAAAAAATGCGTAGGTACGAATTTTTTTCAATTTATTAGTTTTTCGTATTTGGGTTTTCAACATGCTTTCCAATAATATACAATTTGTGTTTATCAAATTAATGGTTTCGCGAACAAAAATGCAATACATTCCGTGAAAAAAAATTTAATTTTTAAATTTTGTATTTTTGGTCTTTTTAAATGCTTTTCAAAAATATAAAATTTTTAAAAATCCAATCAGCGGTTGCGAAGTTACATTTCAAAATAATATATTGAAAACATACCATTTCGCGACCAAAAATTCCTAAACTGTGGGAAACAAATTTAATTTGTCGAACTAAGGTCAGTAATGACCCGAAATATCAATTAAAACCAATGAGATGCAGAATTAATCGTTTTAGGCTCCAGCAGTTTAGAGTAAAAAAACTGATTACATTCTTTGATTCGACGGGAAATTTTTAATTGAATCATCTTTTAACGCAAATTTATCAGTTGAATAACCTCTGTTTGTGGTTATTTTTAAATATTTCAAACATTTACCTACATTTTTTTGAATGCAATCTGATGCAAACAATCAGTCAGTGTGTTCGTTTACTCGAAATTCTTACTACTTTTACTATAATTGAAAAGTTTTGTTTACTTTTTGTATTGATTTTTTCCAGCTGTAGTAAAAGTAGTAACTTGTAGTAAGTAAACGAACACGCTTAGTGTCAGAATTTTTTTTCCGAAACAAAATCGTATGATGCCTACAAGATGAATCCAAATATGCCATTATTTTTCTTACTCGTTTGGTGTAAAAATTAGGAATGGAGTTTACAACATTTTTTCAAATCTTATTAAAGACATACTTTTTTATCTCGAGTATGTTACATGCTGTACAAAAATTTCAAATCTGTTATTCTAGATGATTATATACAGTCCAACGATCATTTGAGTATAAATAACATTATACTTTTCGCAATATAATTAATAGATAACTCCAAAATTCTGGTGTATGCATTTTTATCAAAAATTATGACGAAAAATCGTTACAGATTTAAAGTCGTGTTAGCATAGATATAGGAAAAAGTTTGTAAAATGTACTCATTTTTTTCAAAGCGTTACTTTTCCTCTTCATACAAATCTTAAGCGGAGAATACACAAAGGAACATTGAGTAGGGAACAAAAAATATCAAAAAAATTTGTAAACACGAATTCCACGATGTCAACACGCACACACACACAAACACACACGCACATTCACAAAAAAAATGGGAATTTTTTCACGAATGTTCCCTCGTGTATTCTCCGCTTTAAAGTTACGGTGGGTCTCATACTTCAGGTTTAAACTTTAGTTAATAGTTAACCCAAAAAAATTGTTGTTGTTTTGTATACATTTTTTGGACATTTTCTTCTGTTTATAGTTAAGTTAAAGTTAAACCTGCAGTATGAGAAAATAGAAAACAAAAAAAAAATATTTTGGTGTTGTATAAGAAAATGTTTTGTGAATGTCTTGCAAAACATTCATACTGGCCTCTAGTGTTTAGCTGCATTGGTTATTTAAGTATAAGCTATTAAAGTTGAAAAACCTTATGAGTTACTGGTTACGAAGTTTACATTTGTCATATAAAATTGGTCGCAAATTTTATGTAGTAACCAAAAATTGGTCAGATTGTTATAAATTTTGTAAAACAGGTGACAATGCGTTGATATATATAGAAATTTATAACTCAAATGCAATCCAGCATTAGAAATTAGCATGGTTTTTATCACATTTTTTGATATCACCCATATACAGATAATTTGTTCGATTAATTTCACTTTCAGAAAATACAGCTCCTCACCAATTTATTTCTTAAAAATTTATTCGACGCTTTATTCTGTTACCCTTTGTATTAAGTAGCTTAACCAAGAAAACATTAAGGGCGTTCAGTGTTTGTTTGCAATCCAACAACAAAATACACAGAATTGTAATTGGCACATAATTGCTTTTGCGCAATACTAAAACTGTATTGCGTTTCCATCACTGATACTACAACAACTGACATTTGTAAACAATAATTTAGAATCGTCAACTCTAAATTAAAAAGAAAAAAAACCCAACAAAAAGTGGACGCCAGATGAAATAAAAATTGTTCTGGATTATTTGGAGGAGGCAGAAAACATAGAGGTAAGTTTTTAAGAGAAGTCTGTAATTTTTCATAAGCATTTTAAAACAATTTCACAAAATAATCAAACACCTTTTTGTTAATTTTCACGACGAATGATTCTGTATATTGGCTGTTACCTAATTTGCATCTAGCATTGCAAAGTTGCTCAAAATACCGCGCAGTGTCAATGGGTGCGTTCGGCAGATACAATTTAATAGTCAACAGCTTTACAACAGTTGTACAACTATCTGCTGAACGATCTGATCACAAACCGCTCAGTCTGAGCGCTCAGGTAGCGCTGTCATATTTTGGTAGCGTAAAAAATGTTTGCTACTTTTGATCAATAAGTGATACATTAGTTGTTGTTCATTTACAATAAAAATTGTTTTGTATGAATGACAAATAAAAACATAATTCGAAAATAAAAATTAAAAAAAATAAAAGCAAACTATAGAAAAAGTGTATTTAAAGCAAAACAAAGAAATCATAGTTCAGCAGAGTAAGTAATCACAAAGCGCTACAAGTCACCGGTATCAGTTTAAGGTTTCTCTGCCGAATGCTAACAATGACAAAATTATTGCAATAACAAACAGTTGCAACTAGGGATGTCCGATTATTCAAACTTCCTGATCAGGGGTATGGCATCACCAAAAACAAAAGTTATAACGACTAGAGATGAGCGATCCGGTGATTTTTGAATAACGCTGCTACCAGTGATCGTGACTTTCAAATCACCGTTCTTTTAAACAGTGACTGTGATCACGGGTTTGTAATAGAGATGGGCGATCCGGCGATTTTTCAGTAACATTGTTCTCAGTGAATGTGATTTGCAAATCGTTGTACTTTTAAACTGTGATCGTAATCACGGGTTTTCTATGGAAAAGACTGCGATTTTCTGATAAATACGCGAAATAATATTTATGGCGAGTTTTTAAGATGTCAGTTAAACTTGGTTTAGTTAAACCGAAAACGAATTTTGTCAGCCATTTCAAAGTTTATTAACAAAAATTTGCCGGAAAAATTTTTTCTTGAGTATAATTTATTTCTTTATTGAAATAAAACAAAATAAACCACATTTTAAAAGCAATATTCCAGTTAAAAACTGCGTTAAACTAAGTTTAAAGATAATCCACTTCCTAAAAACTAGGCCTTAAAAGAAGAATAGTTGCGACCGGTAACAAAGACATGATAGAAGGAGACATTTTATTCAGAAGAGTGTGAAAGCAAGTCACTGTTATTGAAAAAAACATGTATTACTGTGCACAATGAAGTTTGTAAGAAAGAATAGTACAAAAATATTAAACGAACGACATTCCGAGTAACTGCGACTTGAAATATTTGATCTCTGCCGTTACCAGTGATTTATCAATAACTGTAATTAAATAACCGGTATGAAAATATCGCTCATCTCTAATAACGACATCGTTATCACTAGAGTGCACCAGAGACTATTAATTATAGAGATAGGAAATCAAAACTTGCACTACTCACCGGTAGGGGGCGCTGAAATTTAGTATCACCTGAGCAACTATTTAATATCACTTTAGTATCAGCTGAGCCTATATTTAAAAACTAAAAAATTGCTGAAAGCTGCGCAAAATAAGGAAAAATCAAGCGCAAAATATGTTTAAATAATAAAATTTGAGAATTCCTTTTTTTATTTGCTTTTTTGTTTGTTATTATTTCAATTTAAATAAAAAAAGAAAATTGTCAATTTTTTGATCAAAGTGCCATCTAGTGATAACGATGTCGTTATATCTTTTGTTTTTGGTGATGCCATACCCGTGGATGGCACTTTGTTCAAAAAATTGACAATTTTCTTTTTTTATTTAAATTTAAATAATAACAAACAACAAAGGAAAAAAAAACAAACGGATATCTCAAATTTTATTATTTAAATATATTCCGCGCTTGTTTTTCCTTATTTTTTAGCAGTTTTGGGCAGTTTTTGATTTGTAGTTTTTGAAAAATATGCATTAAAAATATAATAAATATGCACTAAAAACTATTGTTTTTGCAAAAATAAGGCACTTTAAAACTTAAAAATATATTTAAGTTAGTTATTTTGCAAACAGACACAGAACTCGAAGATTTCCCAAAGGTCAATAAGGTTTTTAAAAATGTTTATTTTGATTGAATCAAAATATGAAAACGTATAAATTTTTTATATTTCTTTACAAAATAAAAAAATGCTCCTAAAAATGAAAAATATGCACAAATATGTATTAAAAAGCACAAAATGTGCATTAAAAAGGCACCAAATATGCATTTAAAGTCAAAATATGCAAAAACATGCATTTATGACAAAATATGCAAAAATATGCAACTACAAATCGATGCTATTTTGTTCTAAATTTGATGATTCGGATAAATATTTAGTCCATATTAGTTTTGGACTATCGAGAAAAAACATGCATTTGCATGGAATTCCTTGCCCTAATCATGACTTTGGTTAATCAAACTTATTAATAATTGAATATTTTATTTTTCTCCGTTAAAGGCGCCTTTTAACGCCAGTTCAATATAGAAATATGAAACTTAAGATTGGACATTTGTCAAGTCTGACCAGTGAGAAAACAATCTGTCTGATTTTCTTTATTTGGAGCTATAAGGCATTGCCACAAAAGAAAGATCAAATTGTCGTAATTTTTTTATTTATAAATATTTTTTTAATATTAATTAAAATCATGGATGTTAACCGAAACGATGCGGTTAAGGGTAACGCTATTTTAGATTATTTCGGTAACGGTATTTTAAAGTTAACGCTATTTTATTTATTTCGGTATCGGTATTTTAAGGTTAGCGGTATTTTAGTTATTTCGGTAACGGTGTTTTAAGGGTACCGATATTTTGTTTATTTCGGTAACGTTATTTTAAGGTTAACGGTTTTTCAGTTATTTCGGTAATGGTATTTTAAGGTTAACGATAGTTATTTCGGTGTATACCGCAAACTTGTTTACAAAAAGTAAACGAGAATAAAAACTAAACCAATTTATCAACTTAATCTACGAAAAATACTCAATAGCCACGTGAAACTTTTAAAAGCAGAAAATTAAAAATAACGGTAACGGTATTTTAGGGATAACGGTATTTCATTTATTTCGGTAAAGGTATTTTAAGGGTATCGATATTTCATTTATTTCGGTATCGGTATTTTCTTTTTTAAAAAGTTGCGGAACCCTTGTTTCTATAAAGCGAACGGAATTATTCTTCTAGAGGAATTGTGTGTATTTTGTTACAATAACGAAATACATTCCTCAGGCGGAATTTTTCCGTTCGCTTTATAAAAACAGGGAGTAAAACAACAGAGAATATGATTTAAAATAAATGAAAATTCATTTGAATACCGATCGACTTTTCATTTATAATAAATCAGATGGTTTTTCTTATCTATTTTTATATGTTGTTGAAACAACTGAAATCGGCAATAACAACAAAAGAGTAGTCAACTAAAAAACGAAATGTTTGAAATTTTACCTAAGATTCGGTAAAACTTAGTGGGCTATTTTGTAAAACGCAACGCCTTGCGTTGCTTTGATTTGTGTGTAAATTGTTATTGTTACAAAAACAATTTGTATGGAAAACAACGCAACGCCAGCGTTGCGTATTACAAAATGACCCCCTAAATGTTTCTTCATTTATTTGAAATTGTTTCAGATTTTTGCAGGATTAATAATAAAGGATAACGATTTTTCAAAGTTATTTCGTTAAGGTGTTTAAAGTTATTTTATTAGGGTATTTTATTGTAAACTATTTCTTAAATAATTATTTAAGGGTATTTTAAGGTTATTTTAAGATTATCGATATTTTATTTCGTCAGTGGTATTTTAAGGTTAAAGATAACAGAGCTTCGAAAAGTTATTTCTTTAATTATTTTTCTAATTCTAATTCCTTAATAAAATTTAATGCATTCATTTACCAAGAAGTTCATTCAATTCTAGTTAATTCAACTTTTGGTCAAGGAATTCATTCAATTCTAGTTAATTCAACTTTTGGTCAAGGAATTCATTCAATTCTAGTTAATTCAACTTTTGGTCAAGGAATTCTTTCAACTGTGCACTTAATTCCCTGAGGAAATTAAAGTTTTCGTTTAATTCCCTAAGGAATTAAATTTTTCTTTTAATTCCCTAAGGAATTAACTTTTTTTCGTTTACTTCCCTGAATTTAAGTTTTCACTTAATGCCCATCTCTTAATGCTCTATCTCGATTAGTTTTCGAGATACAAGCCATTTTGTAAAATGGCGATTTTTTAAAATGGCACGTATCACGAAAACTAAGCGAGATAGAGCAAAACGGACGAAAATTTTGCTCCTATGAAGTATTAACACACCCAAATAATACAAATAGGCCAGATCTTGTAACGCTTCCGATTGATCCATTTCTATAAAACAGTCACGTGGGTTACCGTGACTGTTCATAAAAATTGATTCCTGGGAATCGCTTTCGGACCTACCTCATGTGAATAATAGGAGCGTGTACATTGACTCAAAACTTGCAAAAATTTTGTCCGTTTTGATCTATCTCGGTTAGTTTTCGAGATACATGCCATTTTCGAAAATGGTGATTTTGTAAAATGGCCGTATCTCGAAAACTAAGCGAGATAGAAAATGACTTTGCCAAAAAACTACTGAAATAAGTAAATTTTTTTCTGATTTTAGCAGGTTGTTGTTATTTTCTATTAACTAAAATTAAACTCAAATATAACAAAAATTCTGTATATTTAACAGTGTTTTTTGATGTTCCTGCCTTACTAATATTTAGCAAAAATAATCAGATAATTTCAGCATTTTCTGCAGACTTTCTTTTATTAGTGTAACACTAAAAATATACTCACACACACAAAGTCAGAAAAAATTAATGTTAAGAAGCTGCTGCAAAAAACTACTAATTTTGCTAACGCCTACATTTCATCTGTTCATGTTCATCTTATGCCAGATCGATATCGGCGCCACCTTCACATAGAAAACAATTTTAAATCAAGCTGAAACCACATTAAGTTAAATGAAACAACTTTGAATTTACTTTTCAATTTCCTTAAATATGTTTCTACACTTTAACTGCATCGCATTTAAAAATAAGATTAATAACTAATTTAAAAATGTATTTAGGGTGGGTGCGAACTGGCTAAATAAAACGTAAACTAAATTCAGGTTTCCAAATTTCTCTGAAATTTGATAGTTTTCAAAAAATTTTCAAAGAAATTTTAAACACTTTTGTCAATTTGTATTTAGTTTAGAATTTATTTAGCCACCTTGCACAGGGCGTTAAGCTCAAATTAGTTTGGAAGTAAAGTACGGCGAAATGAGGTATCGTGAGGTAGAAATCTATTTTCACTATATTTTCTTTCCTCAAATGTACTTCCAAACTAAGTAGTTGTGTATACTGTCATTAACTAAAAGTAAACAGCTGACAAGATACTTTACGATACTACCAGACTAAAAGCTCCATTAGTCTGGTAGTATCGTAAATTATCGTGTCAACTATTTAGTTTGAAAGTACATTTGAGGTAAGAAAATCTATTGAAAATAGATTTCTACTTCACGATACCTCATTTCGACGCACTTTACTTCCAAACTAATTTGAGCTTAAGGCCGGATTATTCTGATTTCAACAGAATAATCCGGCAAGTACGTTTACATTTACGTGTTAGTAACAATTCGTATACATTTCTTCTTGTGGTTTCGAAACAGCTGATTCGTTACAGATACGTTTACGGTTGGGTAACTCAGCCTTTAGGCTTTAAGGTGCTTTCACAATGATAGAGTGACTCTACTCTGCAGCACAGATTAAAATGTTAACTGTTCGAAATGCAGAGTAGAGTTACTTCAAAACTTATTTGACATTTTAGTACTTACTTCATATTTTCGCCACTTTTTTGCCGGAATTATTACGGGTTTTAATTTAAATATTTTTTTTATTTTAAATCATACCGAAAACACCACAAATTTTATATTTATTTAATATATTTTGTTATTATTTTTTTTAATTTGTTGACACTTAGATATGTGAACAAATTAGAGATGTGTTTTTTTGGGTATATTTGTCATGTTAAATAGTTAACAGACCAATGTTAACTCCAGAGTGTAGCACGTCTGTACTCCAGAGTCAAACCAGTTTTACTCTGGAGTGGAATAACAAGAGATAGCACAATACAAAAATGTGAGTATGAAAGAGAAAAAAACAAAATTTTCTACAGATTGGAGTACTCTGTCATTGTAAATGCACCTTTAAGGCGCGTTTACAATGATAGAGTTACTCTACTCTGCAGCACAGATTGAAATGTTAACTGTTCAAAATGCAGAGTAAAGTTACTTCACAAAATGTTTGACACTTCAATACTTACATTATTTTTCGCTAATTCCCTCACTTTATCGCACTACTTTTAGCTTTAAATAATTTTATTAATTTCAACTATTGTTCTAAACACAAATATTTTGTGTTAGTTTAATATATTTTAAATATTTTTTTCTAATTAGTTGACAATTAGAGATGTGCACAAATTAGTGATGTGTTTTTATGGTGTATTTGTCATGTTAAATAGTTAACAGATTCATGTTAACTCTAGAGTGGAAAAAATCTGTACTCTAGAGTCAAACAAGTTTGACTCTGGAGTGGAATAAAAAAAGATAGCAAAATACAAAAATGTATTAGTGTGAAAGAGAAAAGAACTAAATTTGCTACAGATTGGAGTACTCCATCATTGTAAAAGCACCTTTAGTGTTTAAAATTTTTCAGTTTTTTTACGATATTGTTAAATATTTTTAGTGCATTTGTTAGTTATTTTTTGTTATTTTAAACTTTTTCACTGCAAAGGTATACCTTTGTTTTAAATGAAATTTTCAGTAGATACAACAGGCAAACTGTTTTGAGTGGGGTCTCAAATCGAACCGTAAGTTGTTTTTCACGTGGAAAAATTTTACTAGAACTTTAAAGCAGGGTTTACATTATAGGATTTTTTATCTGATTTTTCGTCTGACAAATCATATTAAAATCCTACGAAATGACGTGATTGTCAAAAAAATCTTTTATATTTGTTTACACCATCAATGCAATCAGATGAAAACAGCTGTTACCATCGGATTCTCATAATTTGATGAAATATTTCAAAAGCAGTCTGATTGTCAAAATTTTAATCGGATTTTCTGTATGTATCAGATAAAATGTGTTTACACTATAGGATTTTGGCTATCGGACTGATTTTTCTGACAGATCCTATGATTTATGGTCATGCGCGGTTCCAGCAATTAATATAAGGGGAAAAATCATACGCCTCAGTGGCCAACTCAATGTATTTGTCTACTGTGGCGTATGATTTTTCCCCTTATATTAATTGCTGGAACCGCGCATGCTTATGGTATAATATAAACCCCGCTTAAAGGCTTCAAACTGCAATTTAAATTATAATAAAAATTAAAATTTTCTTAATTTTATAACAAACACACAATCACATTGTACACAAAATGTCACTTTTTCGCCAGGAAAACAAACTCTACGCACTTTTCACATGAAATTCATTATCGTGAAAAATAACTTTTTTATATTGAGTATAACAGTTTTTTCACGTGAAAACTGACAACTTACGGTGCTTTATTGCAAAACTCAATAACTCTGTTCCACGTACGTTGCCGCGAGTACCTACTTAAATTCATCAAAAAGCGTCCTATTATGAAAATTAAGCACCGTAAGTTATTTCCATTTCACGTTTAAAAACTGTTATACTCCATATAAAAAAAAAATTACTTTTCACGACAATGAGATTCTCGTGAAAATTGTGTAGACTTTATTTTCACGCAAATTTAATATACAAGACTATTTTTTTCTTGTGAAAAAGTGACATTTGCGTATATTGTAATTGTGTCTTTGTTGTAAAACTAAAAAAACTGTTAAATTTTATAATTTAAATTGCAATTTGAGGCCTTTAAAGTTCGAGTGAAAATTTTCGACATGAAAAAGAAATTACAGTGCTTTAAGCACCGTAAGTTGTTTGAGATTCACGTGAAAAAACTGTTATACTCCATATAAAAAAAATTATTTTTGACGATAATGAGTTTCGCGTGAAAATTGTGTAGAGTTTGTTTTCACGTAAATTTAATGTACAAGACTATTATTTTTCTTGGGAAAAAGTGACATTTTGTGTTTATTGTCATTGTGTCTTTGTTATAAAATTAAAAAAAATTTAATTTTTATAAATTAAATTCCAATTTGAGGCCTTTAAAGTTCGAGTGAAATTTTTCCACGTGAAAAGCAGATTAGTAAGATGGGAACAGCAAAAAATAAAACTGTTAGATATACAGAATTTTAGTTATATTTGAGTTAAATTTTTGTTTATAGAAAATAACAAATTAACTTTCTAAAATCAGCAAAAAATTTTGCTAAATAATTAGTAGCCTAAAAAATCACGATTGTTTTTTAATGCAAATAAACTACTGTAATTTGTTTTTCACGTGGAAAATTTTCACTCGAAAATTAAAGGCCTCAAATTGCAATTTAAATTATAAAAGTTAACAGTTTTTTAGTTTTATAACAAAGAGACAATTACAATATGCACAAAACGTAACTTTTTCATCAGAAAAATAATAGTCTTGTACATTAAATTTGCGTGAAAACAAACTCTTCACACTTTTCACATGAAACAAATTATCGTGAAAAATAATTTTTTTTTATATGGAGTATATTAGTTTTTTTACGTGAAATTGAAACAACTTACGGTACTTTACGTTTCTTTTACAATACGTATAAAAATATTCAATGCATAACATTTTTTTTGTTTATGTTATCTTTATGCCCATAATTTCAAACTATAGATACCAATCAGTTGTTAGTTTTCCCAGAAGTTTTTATTCGTACACACCTACGGTTTCCAAATGTGGGGTCATGACCCCCAGGCTGTCCGTAGCTGCATCCTGCATCGAAAAATGTACTTCAAAAACAATAAACTTTTAAAAATTACAAGTTTTTAATTAAAATATTAACTGGAATATAAAAAAATCGGCTTACTATTCATTATCAGAAAAGTCCTCAAAATATGATTGACATAATTACCAGAGTTTATTAATTACTAGGGCAAGGAATTCCATGCAAATGCATGTTTTTTCTCGATAGTCCAAAACTAATATAGACTAAAAATTTATCCGAATCATCAAATTTAGAACAAAATGGCATCGATTTGAAGTTGCATATTTTTGCATATTTTGTCATAAATGCATGTTTTTGCATATTTTGACTTTAAATGCATATTTGGTGCCTTTTTAATGCATATTTTGTGCTTTTTAATGCATATTCGTACATATTGATACGTTTTCAATTTTTTAAACGCATATTTTAGGCGCATATTTTCCATTTTTAAGTGCATGAAATTCCTTGCCCTATTAATTACACAAAGTTTTAATCCTAGTAATCATGTCAGTCATATTTAGAGGACTTTTCTGATTCCGGCAATGTTTTTCCTAAAATTTAATAAAGATTCTTTTTTGAGTGCTCCTATAGGTAAACGTTTTAAATAAGAAGTTTTGCCTAAACACTTTAGTATATTGAAATGTCTTAGTACGATACTAAGCTTAGTAAAAATGTATTTATTGCGATAACTTTTGGAAATGGAAACTGTTTTGCTTGAAATTTTGCAAGAGCAGTTTTTAGAGGTGACCCTTGGAAAGCTATGCTGCCATATAAAATTTTTGAAAAGTCGCGATTTTAACGTATAAGCCGCTATAGATGAATACATTTTTTTTGTTGACATATTTTCCTTTTAATTGTTTCTTTACTAGCCATATCATTTATTAAGGCCGATTTTGCTTCCAACGATTCAATTGGCTAAAACCTTAAAAAAACGTAAAAATCCATATAAAACGCGAACAGTTAAAAATAATTTTTTTAAATGGAGTTTGACAGCTTTTTTTCGCAAAAGTACGAACAATTTACCGGGCTTAAGCACCGTAAGTTGTTTTTCACGTGGAAAAATTTCACTCGAACTTTAAATGTTTTAAATTCCAATTTAAGTTATAAAAATTAACAATTTTTTAATTTTACAACAAAGCCACAATCACAATGAACACAAAATGTCACTTTTCACCAGAAAAACAATAGTCTTGTACATTAAATTTGCGTGAAAACAAAGTCTACTCAATTTTCATGTGAAACTCATTGTCGTGAAAAATTGTTTTTTTACATGGAGTATAACAGTTTTTCACGTGAAATTGAAACAACTTACTGTGCTTAAATATGAAACAGGTCATGTGCCTACATTTTACCACAAAAAATTTATATTGATTGCATTTGAAAATTTTTGTATAAAAAAACTAAATGGAAAACCGCCATACTTTAAAGACATTAGCGAAAAATCTGTACCTTAAGCACTGTAAGTTGATTTTGTTTTCACGTGAAAAAACTGTTATACTCCATATAAAAAAAATTATTTTTCACGATAATCAGTTTCACATGAAAAGTGTGTAGAGTTTGTTTTCACGCAAATTTAATGTACAGACTATTATTTTTCTGGTGAAAAAGTCACATTATGTGTATATTGTGGTTGTGTCTTTGTTATAAAATTAAAAAATTGTTCATTTTTATAAATTAAATTGCAGTTTGGAGACTTTAAAGTTCGAGTGAAATTTTTCCACGTGAAAAACAACTTACGGTGCTTTAGATCTAAAAATAAAGAACGCCATTGTAATCAGTAGTCCGAAATATATAGAACTGATGGTCAGATCTCCATTAATTTTTTGAGTGTCATGCAGTGTATTATTAAATTTGCGTGAAACCAAATTCTACACGATTTACTTAACAAATATTTAAGACAAAAAATTATCTTAGTTCGTGACTATAAAATTGACTTCTAAACTGTGAATTCATTTAATTAGAGTACATATTTTGGCCTATACCTGTTGTAATTGTAACTCAGAAAATAGCAATTGGAATTCAGAAAATATAATCGGAGAACAAATGTTAGCATGTTAAATATTAATTTAAATTTGGAAAACATCATTTGAAATTCAGAATATATCAATTATAATTGTAATTTATATTTCTCATTTAAAAAGATATTGTCTGAATTTGAAATGGAAAAATCGGAATTCAATTGATGTTTTCTATATATTGAATGAAAATTCTTTATTTCAGTTGATATTTTCTGAATTCTAATAAATATTTTCTGAATTACAATTGCAAAAGATGTAGAATATACTTTTCCTATACAATAATCACAAATTCTCTAAGTTTCTTTATTACTGGAAAACACAATAGTTCTGTTTGTTTATATTTCTAGTAAAAACTAGTAAACTTAGAAGGTGCCGAAGAATTACAAAAACTGATTTCATTTTCAAGTGAAATAAAAGAAAATGGTATTAAAAGTAGTAAATAGAAGCAGAGCTTTGAAGAATTAATTCCTTAATTCAATTTTTCAATTCTGAATTAAAAATTCGATGAATTAATTCACAAAGCACCATATATTGAATTGAATTGATTCATATTTGTTTTCGTTCGATTTATTTTGTTACGAATTAATTCAATTGCTATAGTTCTTTTTATTAAATCAAATGAATAAATTCACTGGTGATCGCGTTCAATTTTATAAATCGAAAGGAAAAAATGTGAATTAATTCCTTACTGAATTAATATCATATTTGTTCCTACATCACTACATCGCGGTACTATTTTGTATGGGAGCTTACTTAAAATACGTATTTTCCTTAATTTTCCATTTAGATTTTATTTTCCTACATCATGTTACATATATGTTTTCCGAAAGCTATTGAAAACTGTATTAGCTGATGTCGAAAGACATGGCATATTGTATACATAACAACCAAAAAGTTTTTTTTCATACTTTTTTGTACGGGGACATGTCTGAAATTTATGAAATATAAAATTATTTTTAAATAACAGGAATGTACCCTCAAAAAGAAAAAGTTTGATACCCATATTGCATATATTCAGTAGTCAGGGGTTCCCAAATCTTTAAAAATATAGACCTTCGAGAAAATTCGTCTGAAACCCGAAGTATACCGAATATCGAAAAAAGCCGAAACCCCCCTGACTTAAATTTTATAAGGATTAATATATGTGAATTTGGCCCTTAACCCTCTATACGTCCCCATACAAAAATGTTCATGTTTTGTGCTATGCTATTAACAAATAAGCATGCTTCAGCATGTTTTATACATCCGTAAATAGGTCTCTGAAATATATTTCGCACGACACCAAAATTTCCTATAGTTACTTTGGAACAAATATGAAATAAACCGAAAAATTGGGCTGTTTTTTACCCCATTTTTTAACCCTTAAATATGACATTGGGCAGCTAAAAAAAATACGTGTCCCGATGCACTTTATCAACCTACATGATTAAAAAATAAAGCCTTTTACTATTAAAAATAAAATCTTTACAGATATAGATGAATTTGGAAAAAAATAACTATTAATTTTTCAAACTTATGCTTCCCAGTAAAATGTAGATGCTTGACTATGGCGTATTTCATTTATACGTTTTTACAATACTAAGAACTCTACAAGCTATTAAAATACGTTGTTGCTTCTCATTTGAGTTCAGTGAACGTAATTTTTTTTTCAATTTAGTGAACGTATTTTTTTTTAATTCAGTGAACGTAAATTTTTTTTTGCAATTCAGTGAACGTAATTTTTTTTTTAATTCACTGAACGAAAATGAAATTGAACGAATTCAGTGGTGAATTAATTCAGTAAGGAATTAATTCACTTTCTTTCCGTTCGATTTATAAAATTGAACGCGTTTACCAGTGAATTAATTCATTTGATTTAATAAAAAGAACTATTGCAATTGAATTAATTCCTTGAATTTGTTGTTTGATGAACGCGTTCAGTTGAACGAATTGAGTGAATTACTTACGAAAAGGAATTCATTCAATTCTAGAGAAAATTGAATTCGATTTATAGCGAATACATTCAATAAAGAATTAATTCTTCAAAGCTCTGAATAGAAGTCACTGAATTAAAAAATTTGCACATTTCACCGTAAGAACGAATTTATGGAAAAAAACTAGTAAAAATAGTAAAAACTAGCATGTAAACAAACAGACATAATATTAGCTTTTTAAGATTTTTTGTGTCTATTGATTTTAAAATTTACCCGAAATATTTTCTGCCAAATCTTCCAAATTCTGTTGATCTTTCTGAAAATGAAACTTTTTATACATTTTTACAACCTTTTCTAAAAGCATCGGTTTAGAATTATTTTTTTTTTTCTTCTATAAAAAATTGTTTAAATTAGGGGAGTTAGTAAAGTAAAAGTTGGGGTCCGTAAGTAAAAGTTGGTGGGAACCGTTAGTCTACACGTAGATATCTAAACACTGATAAGTATCTATTGGTTGAATTTACGGGCATTAAAGTTGAGCATACATATGTATTCAAAATTACTGATAAATTTTTTAAAAACCAGCCGATAATAAAGTATGAAAAATTAAATGTTCCATTTGGTTCATGTTTAAAATCAGATCATTTTATTTTTATTCCTATTGATTTTTAAAAAAACTAGCAGTCATGCGTTCATTTAGTCGAATTTCTTACTACTTTACGACAATTGGATAGTTTTGTTTACTTCTTGTATAGAATTTTTCCAAAAGTAGTAAATGTAGTTACTTGTTGTAAGTAAACGAACAAGCTTATCTACACTCAAAAAAAAGTCAGTAAAGTCAGCAAAAAATGTTACTGTGTCAGCGAATTTTTAGTCAGGAGCATGCTTGCAAAAAAGTTGGTAATTTCAGCAAAAGGTGTTTGCTGAAAATCAGCGAGCTGATTTTTACCAAAAAAATAGTAATCTAAGCAAAAGTGTGCTTACACTTAGTCGATTGCAAATGAAAAAAATCCTTGCTAAAATCACTAAACTTTTTGCTGAATATTAAAAATTTGCTGAAAATTTAAATATAGAAATTGTGTAGAGTTGTTTTTTTAAATTATAATTTCCGTTGTCTGTACTACGAATACATCCAGACAAGCTGCGGTTATCAGCACATATGCGGTTATCAGCACAATGTTTGTAGCAAAATAATTAGTAAAACATTAGTTAAAAATTAGTTTAGTGCTAAAAAATATAACGAAAACTTTTGCTGAAAACGGAATTACTAATTTTTCTACTAACTTATTTTTTTGAGTGTACAGTGTGTTCGTTTATTTACTACAAGTTACAACGTTTACTACAGCTGGAAAAATTTAATACAAAAAGTAAAGAAAACTTTCCAATTGTACTAAAAGTAGTAAGAAAATCAAATACACTGTTAGTAAGTTGTAAGTTGTTGTGTTCGTTTACTCGATTTTCTTACTGCTTTTACTACAATTGGAAATTTTTTTTTTTACTTTTTGTACTGAATTTTTCAGCTGTAGTAAAAGAAGTAACTTTTAGTTCGTAAACGAAAAAGCTTTATACTGAACGTGTGTACCCCACATTCAACTGAATATCATTTAATTTGACCTCAAAAACAGTTGAGATAATTTAAGGATTTTTTTGGTATTGTATAAGAATGGTATTAGTACTTCTAAACTCTAGATGCCTTTGTTCGTCTCGTTTGTACAATATTAATTGCAGCTATAGCAATCCAACCCACCACTGCAAACCAGGCGAAGATCAACGTTAAATGAAAACATACTGAACTGTTTATACGTCCATATTTACGTCTTTCATTGGATATGGTGGTCACCAGATAATCCATAAAATCGAATACAGCCGAACATGAGATACGACTTTTAATAACAGGTACAATGTTACCCACCCCTTGAATTTCTTTTAATAATGCCTCACGATATTGTTTGCAAGTGGCTTCAAAGCCATCGGTGAAAATTGAAGCATATACCAAAGTGTAAAGTGCCATGATACAGGCTATAATACTGGTGGGTAGCCAGTAATAAGGAGATACACCATTATCGGTTAATTCAGATTCGGTAGTTACAACGATCATGTCACCAGATCTGCAAGTAAAAAAAGGAAGACATATCTTAATTTAATTTGGAAAAAAATTTTGGTGGGTAAACAAGATATTTGTTGGTGTTTTCAGATCACGTTTTGCTTAAGACGACCGAAAATACAATAACAAACTACATGCAATACAAAATATATACGATCACTCATACGTCTCACGACGATCGTTTTGCGGAAACCTCATAATTATCTCTCCCTGACCGTTTTTGCCCAGTTGATTTACCACCTATCACAGATATTACGGACATCAATTTGGGATCGATTTTCTGTTACTTCGCGGACAAATTTCACACGATTTGGAGAAGTATACCCAGAACAAATTCTTACACGCAGAAAAAAAGCAGGGCCAACCTAAAAATATGCTGCTAAAAAGAAAAATATGCATTAAAAATATAAGAAATATGCACTAAAAACTACACCGAAAAAATTCCTCAATTGCTCAGTTGAAGAAACTCTCAGTTGATTTAAAATAAATCAAAATTAACTGAACAACTAATATTTAGAAAATAAAGACTAATTTTGAGTCTGCCTGTGAATTTCAAATCATTTAGTTGCCAAGAAATTTATAAACAATAAAAAATAAAACAAAATGGAAAATTATGAAAAATTTTCAATTTACGGTAAGTTCTTGTTTTTTTGTGGAAAATAAAATTGATTTTAATTATTTTCAATTGTTTTAATGGATTACAGGTAACTAATGGTTCCAAGAAGTATTGATGTTTTGAGAATGGAACAAATTTGGTGAAAAATTTCTTTGATGGAAACAAGCAGAATAAGTCAAAATTAGTTTTCATGTTGACAGTATGTATTGTGGACCTTTGATTTTGATGTGAGTTTTTTTGTTTGTTCGGCTTGAGGTCATTTTCATTTTGTATTTATTTTAAATAAAGAGTCAATTTAGTAAACAAAATGCATTTGTTTCTATATTTACAAGTGTATAAAAATATATGTTAATTCAAACTATTGAATCGGTTATTAGTTACTAATTTCAAGTTTTGTTTTATTTTAACTGAGGACTCCGTTAAATTAGATTTTAAAATAGAATTAGTTAACTCCAACTTAATCAATTAACTGAAGCTCAGTAAGGGGTATTTCACCTGAGGGTCAGTTGAAATTTTAGTAGCCAGTAACTGAAAAATATTTTCGGTGTATTATTTTTGCAAAAATAATGCAATTTAAAACTTAAAAATATATTTAAGTTAGTTATTTTGCAAACAGACACAGAACTCTGTGTCACTGCTGAAATCAGAAAAAATGTCGAATATTAGTAAATTAATAACAATTTCGACAATTTTTAACACCAAACTGCTAATAACAAATAATATGAATAAAAAGCAACTGATAGGGCGTCTTTGTGACGAGAACGTGAATAAAATAGACACATGTTTCAAGTTAAAAACCGAGCTAGATTTGCAAAACACTTTGAGGGTTCTGAGCGCGGTGATCATTTTGCAGGATCTTCTAAAACTGCAGAATATATATAAAAAAATTTACAGTCACTTCCAGAAAAAATTTCTTGTTTCTCCTAAAGTACGCTTTTTCATGGACAGTTAATAATTTGAATTTAAAAAAAACATTATGAAAATCCAACATTAGCTGTGTTTGTGTGACTGCATATCAGTGTTATCTAGAACGATGTTGACAGTTTAACTTATTCCGGCTTTCTACTGTCAAAATTGTTCGATATAGCATTGGTAGGCGTGCCACTAGGGTTTGGGGTTCGGGAATTCCCGGGAAATCCCGGGAAAAGTTTGCCGGGAATTCCCGGGAAAATAATATATTTTTCCCGGGAAAACGGGAAATTTTAAAAATATTAAATTTTAAAAATTTTTTTTGTTTCGAATAGGATTTTTTAATTTTAGTCATAAAAAACATTTTAAATACCAAAACAAAAATGTCATTGTTATAATCTTTTAAAAGGGAATACATTTATTTGACACACAAATAAAATCTTTGCCAAGTAATTAGGAGCATTTCAACCAATAAAGATTTTTCGCATAACTTATTTAAAATTTAAGTAGTAAAACCTAAAAACTTGGTAAAATGTTTAAAAGAAATATGAAAAAAAGCTTTGTTTCTTACAAATAATCGCCCTTACTATCTAAATTTTTCAAATGTATAATTTAGGTAAAGTCGACTTTAGTTACAATATTGGGTGGCAGTATACCTTGACTTGGTTTATTTTTGGAGCATTCTGATTGGTTAATTTATTTTCAACCAATCAAAATATTTGAAAATATAAATATTTTTGTAAGGTTTTCATACACAAAATGAACAAAACCGTTTGATTAAAAATAAAGTCGACTTTAAATTTAAAATACTCTTTTATATTAAGGGTCAATAATTTTATAAGTAACGTTTTCATTAATAAATGTGAAAAGAAAAGACTAATGGTTAACGGTGGTATCTAAATTTGGTTATCCGACATCTAAATTAGGTTCACAAAAAAAAAAATTGATGGTCATGCAACTTCTCTTGAAGAAAACAACAAAAAGAACAACGTTTCAGCTAAAATTAACAAAGTACCCGAAGAAAAAAGTGTAAGCTGAATAGGCATTAAAGGTTTTATGGTAGGGAAAACATTTCCTGAAATGGTATCCAAATTATGCGCAGTCAATCCGCACCATAACTAGATCTTCGGTTATTCGAGAAAGTTTTTATAATAAAAACCTGGCATTGCAAAAAAATGAAACCGATGTAAAGAACATTATATTAAATTATTACAATCATGTAAAAGATATCATGATGAAAGAAATATCGAGCAATATTTCTAACAATAGGAGATTTACTTTAATATTAGATGAATGGATTGGAATATCACAAAAGAGATACTTGAACATATGTATAAATGGAAATAATTCATTTTATAACCTGGGGTTGGTTTATATATCAGCTGATGATTCTTCTGATGAAATAAGAAGAATTGTAGAAATAAGACTAGAAGAGTTTTATTTGTCTTTGGAAAATAACATTGTGGCCACCATATCTAATGGGCCAAGTGTGATGAAACGGTTTGTTTCCGACAGTCCAGTAGTAGGTGCTTTCTGCTGGAATCATGCAATTCATTTGGCAGTGCTGCGAGTAATTTATGTGAAATCAAATGTTCAACATTCTGATATTTTTTACTTTGAATTCTCACTACACAGACTGCATTTGTACTGAAATAGTTTTTTTTTTTAACAAAAATTACTTATATAGGTGGTTTTCATTAACAATTTAGTTCAAAAATATTTCCCGGGATTCCCGGGAATCAAATTTTTTCATTCCCGTTTCCCGGGAAATAAAAAAGTCCGGGAAATCCCAAACCCTACGTGCCACACAAACACAGCTATGAAGGTTAGTTTATCAATTTTATGTTTATATGACGAAATTTTATGTTTATATAATAAATATGTATGTCGAAAACTATTAGTAGTAACAATAAAAAATAGCAACTTATCAATTAAAAGTTGCGAAAAAAATTTGTTGCCTATTTGCAGTCACATTTTATAAATTTTTTCTCAGTAAAAGAGAGGATTGCATTCTATTTATTTTCTAACCTCTTTGATTATGTCTAGCACACATAACTGTTCAAGATTTTTACAAAGAAAAACCATAAAAAACAGTTTCTATGGCCACCAAAAAGCTTAGAAAAATTTTGAGAAAGCAGTTTTCGCAATTGGATTTAGAGTCTATTTTATTGATGAAAACTTAAGAAACTTGGCCATTTGGTATTTGATTTCAACAAAAATAAATATTTTTTATTACATTTTTTAAAAATGTAGTTGTTTTCGACGTATTTTGTAAGGTTTCAAAATTTGTCAAATCATTTCAGGGGGGGGGGGGGGCTCGAGGGTAACGGTAGTCAGTTATTTCGGTGCATCCCGTAATTTTTTTTACAAAAAACAAACGAGATTAAAAACAGAACCAATTTATCAACTTAATGTTCAAAAAGTACTCAATAACCACGTGAAATTACCAAAAGCAGAAAATTGAAAATAACGGTAACGGTATTTTAGGGATAGCGGTATTTCATTTGTTTCGGTAACGGTATTTTAGGGTTATTGATATTTCATTTATTAAGGTATCGGTATTTTAACGATAACGGTATTTCAGTTATTTCGGTAACGGTATTTTAAGGATAACGGTATTCCGGGTATTTCGGTAACGGTATTTTAGGGGTAACGGTGTCAGTTGAAAGGGTTTTGAATCGATAATGGTATTTTAGCGGTATTGCCTGCCAACCCTGGTTTTTAACATTGTTTTTTCACCGAATTTATTTTCTTACAGTAGGTATTTTTTAATAATAAGTACATTTTTAAACAAAATGTGCCGTTTTAACAAAATTCGTCTTTTTTTTAACAAAATGTAATTATAATTAACATGTTTTAGATTTGTTAATGTTCAAATAAAAGTGCTAAAAAGTACTGTTTCCAATTATTCGACATAGGCGGTTATTGCATTATTCGAAAAATCACTAAAACTGATTAACCGGTTATTCGGGTCGGTTATTCGAGAAAATTGGCGATTAATCGTTTAAAACAAAATTAATGTATTTCCTTAACTTTTTATCAACAAAAACACTAACAGCTTCCTCTTTTTGTAAAATATCAACATGACACATAAACACGATGTATGAAAAAAAAAATGAAATTAAAAAAGCACATCTACACTAGAGAGAAAATGCTAGAGATAAAACAAAAATCACCTCTAATTAGCTCTATTTTAATTGAGTTTAGCTTTTTGGGAGTGTTTTTGGTCCATCTCTAGCAGTTTTATCTCTCGTGTAAATGTACCTTAAGGTTGAAAAGTTTCGGAATCTGAGATTATCTAAATTGAAACATTTCTTATACTAATTGAAAAATTTATGTAAAATATAGCTGAAGCTATTAAAAATTAGTTAAAAATGGCAAAAGAAAAACTGCTGAAACTAGGAGATTTTTTTCTAAATATTAGTAAGTAAAACTTTGGATACAAAACTTCTTTGAATGCAAATTTAATCAATACTACAATAAATATAATATTGCATTTAAAAAAATTATTATCCAAAGTTCTTCCTCCTCCGCTGAAGAAATAAAAAAAAAATTTAGTTCCATTTGAGTAAATTATTAGTTATGTGAAAATACCAATTTACTCTACAAAAATTTACAAAAACATTTTCTGAATAGTAGAGTTAGTAGACTAAAGAATATCATAAACAATTGTTAAAATTCTCATTATTTTTTTCCGTTTTTAAGGGCCATCGACAATAAACAAAATTATCCAAAGTTTGAGTTAACATTCCCTTGTGTATTTATGTATTTAATAAAATTTCAAATTTTTCCAAATGTATTTCAGAAATTTCTATTTTTATTTTAAAAAAATTTATTCAAACATACATGTTTTCTCTTTCTCTTAAGTCTTATAATTCCTATAAAATTTTCATTATGAAAGAGAAGACATGTATGTTTGCAAAAATGCTTTTAAAATAAAAGTAGAAATTTCTGAAATACATTTGGAAAAATTTGAAATTCAATTGGAATTTTATTCAATACATTTGGAAAATTTTGGAATACAAATAGACTCTTTTTAAATACATTTGGAAATTTCTGAAATTTTGGAGAATTTTGAAATAGAAATGGAATTATTTTGAATGCAATTTTACAACTCTGATATACAGATTTAAAATGTTTAAGTGCAAGTGAATAATTTTGAAATGTATTTGAACAATTTTAAAATACAAATAGAATTTTCTTAAATACAAATAAAATACATTTGTAATATTTTTAAATATATTTGTATAATTTTGAAATATATTTTGGAAATTTTAAAACACATTTGGGCAAATGTTGGACAAATATCAAAATTTTTTAGACAATTTGAAACAATATTTGGACAATTTTGGAAGATTTTTGGATAATTTTAAAACATTTTTACACAATTTTGAGTGATTTTTGAACAATTTTGAAACATTTTTGGAAGAATTTAAAAAATTTCTGGATAATTTTGAAACATTTTCGACAATTTTAAAATATATTTGGATAATTTTAAAACATTTTAAAACAATTTTCAAATAAAACTGAAAATGGTGTAGTTGGACATGTTGTAGAATTGATGTGGTTTTGAATCGATTATACACACTTTCTTTGGAGATGTGAGAAAAGGTAGAGTTTCTACAGAATTAAGATGCCAGTTGACAGTTGTGGGACACATATTTGAAAAAAAAATGCAACCTTGCCTTGAAGGACATGGAAATATAATTTACATTAGTTTTAATTTTTAAAAGAACAGAATCAAAAATCGCCTACTGTATTGAATAGAGCACTTCAACGCTGATCCAGCCAGACACTTCGTGTATTTTGGGTAGTTTTAGAAACACCTTTATTTTGATTAAAAAAGCTATCTAAAGGCTTAACGACCTTCTTCACTCAATTTTTAAAGAATTTGTTGGTATTTTAGTAATTTTATGTTTATTCTAAGCTTTTCTTGTATTTTTTAGCCAAAGTTAAGAAATTATGAAGTTTTGGGAAAAAAATAAGGGAAAAATTCTATATTAAAATTGTAACCGGTTAATCGAACTGTTTTAACCGATTATTCGGATCGAATAATTATTTGAGTTTTAAATTATTTGTTTCGACATTAACCGAAATAGAGGCGATTAATCGAGGAATCGGTTAATCGATTAACCGAATTGGAAACACTACTAAAAAGTCATTAAAACATGTTTTTTTCATTAACCTTTTAACAAAAAATATATTTCTTAATATACATAAGAAAATTTTTAAATAACCGTCACTTATTAACGCTAATAATTTTTTTAAGAAAAATCATTCTTCTTCTTAACCTCAAACCTACTAAATTAGAATTAATAAAAATACATATTAATGACAATATTAATTGTATTTGGTCTATACGACGCGTTTGAAAAAACAACACTTTACTACAAAAAAGGTGTTTTTGACAAAAAAAATCCTTCATATAAGTTCCGTGTGACAGCACGGTTTGCTTATTGCTGATCTTTATGGAAATTTGAAATTCCAGCGGTTGGATACTGTCGCCATACTGCGATGATGAAGTAAACTTCCATTTAATCCGCGCCATCAAATGAACAATCGTGGAACTAAAGTGGCGCCACTTATTGCAATATCTTTATTTATTGTAATTATCTTTGGGGTCATAGGCCATAGGGAATTTTTCATTGGCATTGAAATTTAATTGGCATTACTTAATCCCAATGCCAATGCCAAAAAATTTCATTACCATTCAATACCAATCAAATTTTTTCAATTGGCATTGATTGAACCAATGGTAATGAAATGTACACCAATGCCTCAAAGCAACCAATTATAATTGAATAAAAAAGCATTCTATAGAAAAAAAAATGTTTATATAGAAAAGGAAATTTATGCTGCATTTAGACAGAGCAAAAACTACCCAGTTTTTGGCTCTTGCTACCAAAAACTAGTTTTGTACGAAAACTAGGTAGTCTAAATTCACTATAAGACAAGAATGTAAAATTTTAAAGTACCGATTCTGAATGATTTGTGAAGCGGTGAAAAATATTTTTCACTCATTTAAAATTAATGATAACAAATGACAGTTTTTATGACTTCACCGCTTACAAACTATTCAGAATCGGTACTCAGAGTTATAAACATTATAAATATTCGCTATTTTATCAAGTTGTACAAATATATGCTGTTCACTCTTCTTAATATTGGTCCTAGACGCACCTTATAGTATACCGATCGGCTCAGAATTTTTTTTATTTCGATTTAACGATGTCCGTCCGTCCGTCTGTCTGTCCATGCATTCTTGTGAACACTCTACAGGTCGCAAATATTAAGATAAATTTCGGATCCAAACATTAGTTGATTTTAAATCAGACTAGTGTAGGGTATTATATAGTCGGCATGCCCGACATTAACTTTTTTACTCGTTTAACTATAACACTGAGCTAGTCGCAAATTTTAACAAGCCAGGCAGCCTACTGGTAAAGCTAATTCGAGTACGCTGAATTCAATGGTAATATCTGTTTTTCAAAGTTAGTGCTCGTATTCGCGATTAAAAATTTTGACGTTAAGGTACCAAAGAAATATATTTTTATACTTCTGGGACCATTTTCAATTATAAATTTATCAAATTTGATGAAATATGTACAACATGATGGCAGCTGTAATTTTTTTTGCGAATTTTTTTTCGGAAAAACATTTTTTTTCTGCAAATAAAAAGTACAATGTTATGTTATTTTGTGTATATTCAATAGGGTTTATATTAGAAAAATATTCAATAGTTAAAAAAAATTTCTTTCGAATAAAAAAATCCCGAAAGAAATATTTTCCGCGAAAAAAATAGCGGAAAATTGTATTTAACAGAGTTGGATTGATTTAAATTCAAAAATGATCCCAAAAGTATAAAAAATATCGTTTTATGGTACTTTAGTATTGAAATTTTAGATCGCCAATACGAGCGCTAACTTCGAAAACGACTAGCACCATTGAATTCAGCGTACTCAAATTAGCTTTACGAGTGCCCATTCGAGCAGTGTAATTAGCAAACATGTTCCGCTAATTTAAGCTGATTTTACTGCAGGCCCGTTTTAATTAAATTTTATTAGGTTTTTCTGCTAGTTTTACAAACATATTACTATCAGTGCAAGCGTTCCTGTTTTTAGGGCCTGAAGGAGATGAAGAAATGTTCATATGTATTAATATCTCCTGATAAAGTGCACTTTTCCTAAGAAACTAATATTTTTTTTGATATTTGCAGAACATTTCGAAATTACTTTGGAAAATTTTTGTTGTCTTTTAAAATCATCTAATTTTTACCAGCCGTACTCAGTGACTTAATTTGTTTAATTTAAAACAAAATCCCACCCAATTGTGAATCATTTGTTGTTTCATGTAAAAAAAAAATTTTTTAATTTTGAGCTTTCTATTGTTATTTAACCTCTGACCACAGTTTAGAAAAGATGAATAGAATAGCCAGCCAGCCATCATAAGCATTTGTATGCAGAACACATTCACTAATTGATTACTTAAATATGAATACACCCATAGAAAAAGTTAGTAGAAAAATTAGTGAAACCGTTAAAGCCGTATGACACCTGCTTTATTTTGTATTAAATTGATAAACTTTCAAGGAAAGAAATATACTTCCAATACAAAAAACTTTTCATATAATTTAACTTTAAAAAAATTAATACTATTTACATTTTTTTAGAGGCTGTAATCTATGTGTTTGCATAGAATCTCAAGGGTATGCATGCATCTCATCCTCTGTTAACTCGCTCTTGCCGACATTTGAAGAAGTTTTAGTAGGGTGGGTTAAGTTTTATGTTAAAATTTTAATAAATATTGAAAATTATTCCACATCATACTTGGAAATTTTTCATAGGTATTGAATTTTAATTGCCATTACTTGATCTCAATGCCAATGCCAAAAAAATTCATTACCATTCAATGCCAATGAAATTTTTTTCAATTGGCATTGATTAAAACAATGGTAATGAAATGTACATATAATTGACTAAAAAAGCATTGTATACAAAAAATATTGTCCTATAAAAAAGGACATTAAGGCAAGAATGTAAAATTTCCAAGGTTGGTTACCGTTATCGTTATAATACCGTTATCGCTAAAATACCGTTTCAAATTGAATACCGTTACCGTTATCGATACCTCTAAAAAAAATTCTAAATACCGTTATCGTTACCGTTATTTTTATGGGTAGTTACCGGTATTTTATCGGTATTTATTATTTTATATAAAAATTATAATTTTTTATTTTATAATCTTGAGTGTTTTTTTTTTACAAAAAATTTATAGATATTAATTTTACTTATTAAAACTACCAGTATTAAATTTATAGCTTAAAATCTGTATTTTCAGCACTTAAAATTAAAAATATGCCATGTTTTTACTTGTTTTTATACGTTTTCAACATAATTTTTAATACCGGTACGTACCGGTATTGCTGTTTCGATAACGGTATACCGTTACCGAAACAGTCTTAAATACCGTTACCTTTACCGTTACCTATACAAACGAAATCTGATACCGTTACCGTTACCCTTACCGTTATTCGTTTCGGTAACCAACCTTGAAAATTTCTTAGCTTTAAAAACTATAAATATTCGCTATTTTATCAAGTATACTGCTGTTCACTCTTTTTTAACACTGGTTAGTCTAGAGGGATCAGCCTCTAGTAATGTAAACTTTACAAAATAGCGAATATAAGATAAAAACACGCGAATTTTTATTTTTTTTTTTTCTTAATTTGTTTTATCGAAACATGAAAACAAATGCTTTTTTCATCAATTATAATTGAGCATTTAGGCTTTAAACAATGCCAATTGAAAAAAATTTCATTGGCATTGATCAATTGTAATGCCAAAAAATTTCATTGGTATTAAATCATCAATTAATTGGTCCATTCAATTAACTAGTCCCAAGTATGTTCCAAATGACGTATATTAATAAACAAAATATGAAAAACATAATACAAAAACTGAACCCATTAACTGCAATTTAACTTTTTGAAATGTCCGACAGAGCCACTCAAAGAGCGATTAACAGTAATTGAGCGACTTGAATAGAGCCTGATTTGATCCAGACAATAAGTACGAGTCTGTGTTGCCACAGCTGTAGGTCCAAAATTATTGAAAACCATATTAAATTATACATTTCTGTAATATTAGGGGATTTCATATAAACTCGTTAATTCCTTTTAAATCTTGTATAAATACTAGTGTTTCCAATTCGGTTAATCGATTAACCGATTCCTCGAGTAATCGCCTCTCTTTCGGTTAATGTCGAAACAAATAATTTAAAGCGCAAATAATTATTTGACCCGAATAATCGGTTAAAATAGATCGTTTAACCGGTTAACTTTTTAATATAGAATTTTTCCTTTGTTTTTCCCAAAACTTCATAATTTTCTTAATTTGGACTAAAAAATTGCAAGAAAAGCTTAACAAAAGAAAATACTAACTAAAGCAGCATCAAATTCTTTTCAACTCAAGTGAAAGAGGTTCTTAAGACTTTAGATACTTCTTTTTGAGCAACTCGAAGCAAGTCGACATTGCACCAGCGAGACATGTCAAGTACTTTAAGAAACTCTTAAAAACGGCTTTGTTTTACCTTGTTGCAATTAATTTTTAATACATTTTTTTATAATCTTTTTTACAAAAAATTTATAGATAATAATTTTACTTATTAAAACTACCAGTATTGAATTTATAGCTTAAACTCTGTATTTTCAGTACTTAAAATTAAAAATATGCTAAAAATATGATAACGGTATACCGTTACCGAAACAGTCTTAAATACCGTTACCTTTACCGTTACCTAAACAAACGAAATCTGATACCGTTACCGTTACCCTTACCGTTATTCGTTTCGGTAACCAACCTTGATTAAAACTAATGCAAATTATATTTCAACGTCCTTCAAGCCAAAGTTTCATTTGTTTTCAATTTGTGTCACACAACTCTCAAATGATATGTTACTTCCATAGGAAATCTAAATTTTCTTACATCTCCCAAGAAAGTGTGTATAGTCGGTTTAAAACCACATAAATTCTACAACATGTTCCAATCAATGGAGCCCGAACCTATTTCACTGAATTTAAATCAGGGTTGGCAACCGAAACGAATTAGGGTCGATTTTATAGTTCATAGTTTAATTCAGTTAGCGCCATACTATAAAAATTGAAGCCGATTTGAATGGATGAAGAGTATTTAAGTGCTGTATATTCTTAAATATATAGAAACTCTGCCCCTAAAAAGTTTTTGTAGACTGAAAAATCGTCCATTATTTGTTTCGGTTGCCATCCATGATTTAAATTTTCATTCGTACTGGTTTCATTAACAATAAACAAATAACCTTAAGTTAATAGTATATTTAGACTGGGCAAAAACTAGTAGTTTTTGGTACTGGTACCTGGTTTTTGCCAAAAACCAAGTAAAAATATCTGAAATTTGTATTTTTGATACACCCGATTTCTTTTATAACTAATTTAAATGTGCTAATATTTTTTTTAATTTAATTTAACCATAAAAACATAAAGAAAAGTGTTAAATAAAAAAGTGATGTGACAAAGAATAATAAAAAATTCGGTGTAAATGAATTGGCTTTTGTAATTTAGTTTTGTACAAAAACCACCTGGTTTTTGCTCAGTCTAAATTCAGTATAACACAAAATGAATGAAAAATTCAAATTTATATGAAATTTGACATCTGTAGCTGTACTCTGAGAGAATTGTCTACATGCTATTTATGACTTTTTTCATTGATTTAATGAAGATTCGCTGGAAGTCGTCCATTGAAAACTTTAATTATATTGATGCAGTTTTACATAAAACTTTATGAAAATTTTTATTTTATTTATTAAAAATTTCATACATCCAAAAAAAATTTATTAGAAAGAGCTTCATAGTAAAATTAAAAAGCTTTTTCATAAAATTTAAGAAATTTTTCGTATTAAAGGAATTAAATATGCTAAAATCCCAAACGTATTTAAAAAAATTGTGAAAAATAATCCGTTGTAGGCATCTCCCTATCCGGATTTCATTTTTTATTAATTTAGTAACAATTTTCATTAAACCTCGACCAATAAAATTTAAACTTTAAGTTATTTTGTTTATTTTTAATGTCCCTTCAAAAATTTAAAAAGACTGAGAATTTAACAATTCTCTACGATATCCTTCAGCAAAAATTTTTGCTGATTTTTGCAGAGTAAATTGGTATTTTCAATTGACTAATGACTCGATGGCTTAATGGAAAAATTCTCTAGCTCCTTTTTTTTTGTTTCTTCAGAGGAGAGGGAAGAATCTTAATAAAATTTTAACTTTATATTTTATTGGCGGCAGTATTGATTAAAAATTGTATTAAAACGAGTAAAAAGGTTAAAGTCGGGCATGCCGACTATACAATACCCTACACCAGTCTGGTGTATTGTTTGGATCCGAAATTCAAATGGGTTAAAATGGGGCTTATGTCAAAATTTGCTATAATGTGAGTCAGCGCACCAAATTTCATTAAAATATCTTAATATTTACGACCTGCAGTTTGTAACCAAGCCAATTTTGGGGGGACCCTTATATGGGCACTAGTTCTAAACATGGACCGATGTTCACCAAAATCAATAGGCTTCGTCCTTGGGCCAACATAGGTCTATGTACCAAATTTCATCAAAATATGTTAATATTTGCGACCTGCAGCGTATAAACAATATAATTTTGGGGGGACCCTTATATGGGCACTAGTTCTAAACATGGACCGATGTTCGCCAAAATCAATAGGCTTCGTCCTTGGGCCAACATAGGTCTATGTACCAAATTTCATCAAAATATCTTAATATTAATACCTGCAGCGTATAAACAGTATTATTTTGGTAGGACCCTTATATGGGCACTAGGTCTAAACATAGACCGATGTTCACCAAAATCAATAGGCTGCGTTATTGGGCCAATATAGGTCTGTGTACCAAATTTCATCAAAATATCTTAATATTTGCGACTTGCAGCGTATAAACATTATAATTTTGGTAGGACCCTTATATGGGCACTAGGTCTAAACATGGACCGATGTTCACCAAAATCAATAGGCTGCGTTATTGGGCCAATGTAGGTCTGTGTACCAAATTTCATCAAAATATCTTATTATTTACGACCTGCAGCGTATAAACAGTATAATTTTGGTAGGACCCTTATATGGGCACTAGGTCTAAACATGGACCGATGTTCACCAAAATCAATAGGCTGCGTTATTGGGCCAATATAGGTCTGTGTACCAAATTTCATCAAAATATCTTAATATTTACGACCTGCAGCGTATAAACAGTATAATTTTGGTAGGACCCTTATATGGGCACTAGGTCTAAACATGAACCGATGTTCACCAAAATCAATAGGCTGCATTATTGGGCCAATGTAGGGCTGTGTACCAAATTTCATCAAAATATATTAATATTTACGACCTGCAGCGTATAAACAGTATAATTTTGGTAGGACCCTTATATTGGCACTAGGTCTAAACATGGACCGATGTTCACCAAAATCAATAGGCTGCGTTACTGGGCTAACATAGGTCTGTGTACCAAATTTCGTCAAAATATCTTAATATTTACGACCTGCAGCGTATAAACAATATAATTTTGGTAGGACCCTTATATGGGCACTAGGTCTAAACATGGACCGATGTTCAAAAAAATCAAACTTGTTCGTCCTTGGGCCAACATAGGTCTGCGTACCAAATTTCATCAAAATATCTTAATAGCTGCGACCTGTAGAGTGCGCACAAGATTGCATGGACAGACAGACAGACGGACGGACGGACAGACGGACATCGTTAAATCGAAATAAAAAAAAATTCTGAACCGATCGGTATACTATAAGGTGGGTCTACGACCAATATTTTTTGGTGTTACAAACATCAGCACAAACTTATAATACCCTGACCACATAGTGGTGTAGGGTATAAAAATTGTGTCTAAAGTCTTTAAAATTTTTAAAATGTTATTCTAAAGAAATAAAATATCTACATTAAGTTATCGATATGTAACAGTTTTAGATTTGCTGTTCTTAACTTACTCAGTTTAATACTTAAACAGTTTTATGTATACATACATGCCGCTCGTCTTTGGAACAATCTTCCACTAAGTCAACAACTAAAAACCAATGTACAGCAAAATATCCAATAAATGGATATAATAATGACCTTTGACCTCGGCGGGAAACGAGGGACTTTGGCAGATTTCGTTAAAATTTTCAGAATATAATCCTTATCATATGGGTCAAAATACAAGAATTTCTTTATTGAGTTTCAGTAAAGCCCGGTATTTTGTTCGTACTTTTGCGAAAAAAGCAGTCAAACTGTTGTGGGATTTTTTTTTGCATTAATTAGACAGGACCATTTGAAAATGCAGCGAAAAAGTGACACTCGGCTGTGTTATGGTTCTAGCTTTCTACAGACTGTAAAAAACTTGTGCATTTTTATGTTTTTATTATATGTAGTTTTTGGGCTACAAACTTAGAGGGAATTTTTTTATGAACAAAATACTGGGCTTGTTTTGATTTCACGTGGAAAAACTGTTATACTCTATATAAAAAAAATCATTTTTCACGACAATGAGTTTCACGTGAAAACTGTGTAGACTTTATTTTTGCGCAAATTTAATATACAAGACTATTATTTTTGACTAATAATCAGCAAAGAGGTTCTGGGGCCTCTTTAACTAACTTTCAGTAGCTCTTTCTGTATTTACAGAAATATTTCAGTGAGTGTACTTATTTGTATGACATACTAACCTTTGTCTAATTGTAGTAGTTCCTGACTTCCTCTTAGCTGTACCCATACATACGCGATATACATGATAGATGCCCAAAACAATGCAAAATAACAGAGGCAGTATTAGACCATATGTTGCATAATGACAATAGGCTATATGGCCACCCTCGAATGAGGTGTAGGTGGAACGAGCATGAAGATAGCAGCCACAATTAGTTTCTGGACAGGCATTCAAGACATAGCGCCAGTGAGTCCAGGATACGGCTGATGTTATACAGCATATTACGGATGACGCTATAACCAATGGATAGAAGTAAGCTAAAGCACGTTCTGCCGCGTAAGACATGTTACTGTTTTTGTTTTCGTTTCACTTTTACTGTAGTACAGTTGTTCTCTATATAAGAAAAGTATCTTATAGATACTTTTTATTTATTTATTAAATTTAAGTTATTTTTTATGTATCGAGTTTAAATTTATGGACTAATTAATTATGTTTTCTTTTATTTATTTCTTTACTATTGTTGATATTATTATTTTTTGTTAATTTCTTTGTAAACATTGAAATCAAAACAAACCAAAAATAAATACGTGCTGCTGCATTCGTCAGATAAACACGTTTAACCACCTTTAACCATTTAGAAATAACTAACAATTTCCAAAAACAAGTTATTTACTCAAGCGCACTTTATGTATGTGTTGGTAGTAAGTAAAGTGAGTAAGAGTGATCAAATAAACACACCTGTGGAAATGAGAGCTAAGGGGTTGGGTCAGAATTGAGTAGTTACAAATTTCACTCAGTGCAACTGAAGAATTAACAGAATTTCAATTGCCTTACCCTACGTTCAGTGTTGCCACCAGTAAAACAAAAAATTACACAGCTGTAGGTCAAAAATTATCCAAAACCGTATGAAATTACACAAAAAATATATTTTTCGTATTATTTAAAATAAAAAAAAAATCTACTGTGTACAGTGTAGAAGAATACGAATATTTTGGGAAGACTTTAGCCATTTCTTACCGACTGATATGAAATTTCACACTGTAAGTTTTGGATGGCTGAAACTTCGGTAGCTATGCCATTCGATTCAAAAGTTTTACCATTTTTCTATTTACAAACCGATTTTTAAAGACGTAACATTTCTATCATCTACAAAGTGCAAAAGATATTTGCATTTCAAACTAAAATTTAGCATTTTTGCTATAACCTGGTCCGTGTTTTTGTCTTCTCCAAAAGCAAATCAAGGCCAATTTCTCTGAAAATATTATAACAAATTATTCTATTTACTAAAGGGAATTTCAATGCAATATCTTTTTCAGGATTAAAATAGCGTGCTTTTAAATTTGAATATTAAAACAATGGTATTTATCCGTACTAAAAGTTTCTTTCAGAACAAAGTATTTATGTTTTTCAGAAAGGCTACTTCATTCAAATACATTGCATGCAAAAATATTACTTACTTGCTAATTATTCTCTCCCATACTCCTTAAAATTTAACTGTTTCTATTTAAATTAAATCAATTTTTCTTTGAGTGGAATTTAAAAAAAGCTTTAGTAGGTCCTCCAAGGCGCCCGTAATGTGGTGGCATAAGCTCTGTTCAACCCCAGCTTAAATATCGTCAAGACAGGAAAAATTTTAAAAATACCTTATTTGTAAAATTTTGCCTGTTTTCTTTAATTTTTATGTTAATGGTAGCAAGACAGACCTTAACATGAAATTTCTTTGCAGTATTTGTATCAACAAGTTTTCTTTTAGAAAATAAAAATATATAAGTTTTTTTTAAAAAATTTCATACGATTCTGTTGAAATCCGAAACATGTTGGATTTACAGAATTCTAAAATATTCTGATTCCGTTCCAGCTTGCTGCGTTAACAAAATGTTTGTCTGGTCAAAGCCCAGTATCATGATAACTACAGCAAAAAAAATTTCAGATATTAAAAAGTCACAATCATAACAAACTCAAACTTCCTACTCTTTCGCTGAATTTTTAAATGTTCTTGCAAACAAAGAGAATTTTTAATAGAAGCTTGACAATTATTTTCGCAAAAAAAAAACTAAAGGTGGTGCTTTAAACAAACCAAAAAAATACATAGCACCATTTTTGATTTCTTCTAAATTGGGTTTATATTAAAAAACTTTACAAAAGTAATTCACCAGAAAATGGAGATTTGTGGTAAATGTTTCACTGACAAACTCATTTCGTCTAAATATAGACTAATTTTTATTAATTTATTAAAAAGCTCCGGGATTTTTAAAAATTTACGGAAATTTCTATAAAAAGTGAAATTACACAAAAACTACACAAAAATGTCATTATTCAAAAATTATCCAACGAATGTGTAAACAGTCCCGTTTTTGAATAATTACTCAAAAAGTGGCAACACTGCCTACGTTGCAAGTAAATTGTTGAAAGTTTTTCAAAAAACTTTTCCATTTGTAAATATGGAAAACGAATCCATAGAAAATCATGCGATTTTTAACAACAACAACGTGTAATTTTATACAAAAACCATAGATAATTACCAATAACTGTCATTTACGACGTTTATCAGAACAATAACATTTCAAAATAAAGAAACGTCGGCATAAACGACTTCAATGTTTACTACATAAATTTACATATTCAATCACTTTTAAAAACTTTTATATTAGAATTACAATATACATGCTTATTCACAAAAATATTTTTGTCTTATTAGAGGCTAATTAAACGATTTTTGTTGTTGTTTTGCATGTTAATTTGTTTTTTTAAGTTCTAATAAAATTCGAAACTTCTTTGTGAATACAATATTTATAATAGTGGTATTCATCTAACTGCATTTATGCCCTCGTAAACCGTGTATTTTTGTAATCGGGTATATTTGTATCTTTACCTGTTTATTTGAATGAACGCACCTTTAAAAACTATTCAGATTTCAATTTTGCATTTAGCCACTTTTTTGATCTTTTCATAAATTAAACACAGAATTTTTTAAATTTGTAGCATTTAAAAACAAATAAAACAGAAAATAAAAAACAACAAACAAAACAATACAAAATAATTTTATTTTTGACAATATTCAAATGTGTGTATAAATACGAAAAAGTTTACACATAAAAATGTAAGCGTATATTTACGAGGGCTCATAAACTAGTTTTTACATTAATTGAGTAAACTTACAACATATACACAGTATACGAGCCGTAAATAAAAATGAATTGTATTTTATATGAAATGTTAATAAAACTATATAAAAAAAAAAAAAAATACTTTAAATGAATACCTTTAATATTTATATCTAAATTGAAATTATATTATAGTTTTAGCAATAACAAATTAATATGTTAAAAAATTTGGAAAGATATTAGCACTACAAATTTTTTTTTTTTTGAATTTGAGTCGTTTATGCCGAACAAAATGTTATGGCGACCAAACTTTCTTGAATCGGCTAACCTTTGTAATTACACCATGATGAAACCCCACAAGCAGGGTTGCCATTTGAGCATATTTTCTGCTAGATTGAGTTCGTAAATTTCAGTTTTATTATTTTTTCAACCATGAATACACTAATTTTTGAATGATTAAACGCGTATACGTTAAAACAAACTGTCAAAAGTATTTATCTAATACGAAACTTAACAAAAACGCGGATAGTAGAGTAAAAATTGGAACATTTTTTACGCAGCAGATTTTTAGCATATTTTTGTATGTACGTGTACTATTTGTTTAGGCCTTAAAGAGTGTTTAACACATATTCTAGTGAATTAAGAAATCGTGCGAACTTTTTAACGAAAATCGGTATGGCTAAAGACCTGTGCCCAAATACGATTTTTCTGCAATTTTTATTATCGCACCATGCCATCTAGTGAAGATATTAGCAACCAAAGTGGAAACGTTAACCCACTGACTTTCTTCAATGGATCCAGATTTTTTTTAAATTATATTATTAATGGGGATATTCACAGTTCATGCTATTTTAAGTATTAAATTAGCATTTATCGTAAATTTGACAACTCTATGGGTTAAAGTTCAAAAATCATGCTAATTTACAACTTGCTAACGTTAGCACTTAAACTGTGGATTCCTTGAATGTGGTTTCTTAATTAAACTCTACATAAATAATCAATATTTCTTAAAGAAAAATTAATAATTAATTTTTTTTTTTTTAATTTTGGTTTTGTAATTTTTTTTAGCTTTTTTAAAAAAAAATAGGACATTAAGATTTTTAAATAAATATGAGCCAACGCTGTAATGATAATCTTAGATTTTTTTGTTTTGGTTATAGCCAAACTTGTATAAAATTTTATACTGTTTACTGCGCCGTCATATCAAATATCGTTTTCAAAATATCGGTTTTTGAATTTGCGTCGCCATATGACGACGTTAGAATAAAAAGTGTTAAGTGAAATTCTTACGAGAATATTTTTCTGCCCTTAAATACTTCAATTTATCATCATAAGTATACCTTACTTTTTAGAAAATTATGTAAAAATAGCACTAAAATCTTGAACATTTCACTCAATTTAAATAATTGTTTAATTTTTAACACTCAAGACTGACATACCCCTTACAATCATAACTCACAGGTAATTTTTTTTTTTTATAAATGAGAGTTATTCCAATTAGAGCATTATTCGGATTCGTTTATTTTTCGTTTATCTAACTTATTTTGTTGAAGTTCTTTAACCAACTGAACATTTACTGAAAGAGTTATTCAATGTATTGGTTGCCTTTTGTTGTAGTTTAATACTGAATTTAGACTGAGCAGAAATTAGCTAGTTTTTGTTCAAAACTTGTTTGTGGTTGTTTTTTATTTATAAATGAATTTTGACAATTACGAACTAGCAAGAGCCAAGAACTAGGTGGTTTTTGCTCAGCCTAAATACCGTATAAATGTAAATGTAGACTTTAAGGCACGATTACCGAATATCCAGTTAGCTACTAACTGGGACTTTAATTAACACATTTGTTGGTGTTTCTCATATAAAATTTGAATTTAACTGTCGGCTAAATCTAAAAACTAGGCATTCAGTAATGGGCCGTAAATGTAGTATAATTAAATTTGATCGTTGGAAGTGTATCTGAATATTATTTGAACTCAAATGTAACGTCAATGAGAGCATATTTGGACTTAAATTAATCAAGATATATGAGTGAATTAATGCAATAACATGCCTCATTTTCTGAGAACCAACATTTAAACAGTACTATGCATTCACTTATGAATGAATACAATATCAATGAATGATTCATGGTTGTAGTTATACGATGATGGGTTACTTATCTTTATGTCTACGAAATACTTTACTTGTAGTAAATTAAATACATAAACCACTGCTCAAAATTATAGCGCACTTGATAGCAGTATTTTGGTGTTTGAATATCTCGGCAACGACTCAATAGAAAATTATTTTTCTTTGGGTTTATAAACATAATTTGATTTGCAACTTAAAAATACAGATAGTACTTACTTATTTCCCTAACATTGAAGAAAACAACTCGTATTCCACTAGTAAACGAGTAAACCTGGTATGTTTATGAGTTTAATGTCAAACTCCATACATAAAAAATATGGGTTATATTTATACAAGGTTTACAAGGTATTTACGAGTTTATATGAAAACCCATATTAATTTGATTTAGATGGTCTTCACTTTTCGTATACTACTAGATTTATATTTAAATTTCAGAAAAATATAGTGATATATCGGGCTTAAAATATGAGATTTCACGGTTCCGATATAATGGCTCCGGAATACTATCGTTATATTTTATTGAAAATCATGATCCAAAATATGATAACAGTATATCAGTATAATATAAATATCATTGCCAATCAATACCAATAAATATCATTAAAAAGATTTATAGCCTTATGAAACAATACCAAAAATTCTCACCATACACAATTATACAATTTAGTTGCCTTAACCCTGCAAACATTAAAATACGAAAATGTTTCGCAATAGTATCGCCTGGAAGAAAAACTTTATTGCGGCAATAATCATATTCTTATTGCGGAAGATCCCCCTTTCGGGAGTAAATGTCCTCTCTATAGCGATACTTCCAAGCAATACGAAAGCGATACTTCTGAATGATAAATCCGCGATATCGCTAATTTATCACCTGGAAGATAAAAACGTGATATCGCTAAATTAAATCTAAATTAAAATTAAATTAAAATATAATTTAATTAATTAAATATATTTTTTATTATTAAATTTAACTCTGAAAAAGAATATCTGCATACATAATCCATTGACAAAAGCATTAATTATCTTGTTGCCATCATACCCAATTTTTTCCGCGCACTAATCTTCATTTTCCAACGAATTTGTCTCCCATATTTCTTATAATTGTTTGTTGTACAAATTTTGTATTATTTTTTCCAAAATTTTAAAAAATTTGAAACGAATTGTGTTTATCTTCCAGATGATAAAAAGGTGATATTGCCGCAATATTATCATAAAAAAATTATGACAAAAAACACAATTTGGAATTGGTTTTTCCAATTTTTCAAAATACTACTTGATTATTTTCAATCAAATGAAAAATAGAAGATATCGCTTTATTATCTTCTTGGAAGATATCTTCCAAATGTTTGCAGGGAAGAAGCAATTAAAAAATAATACAAATTAATTTACAAAAGTAAATATTTTAATAGAAAATGGTTTACAATGGGCACGTTTACCAGAGAAACCCGCTACCGTTGCAATTGATATGTAGCGCTTTATGGTTACCTTAATCTGGTGAACGATGCTACTTTTGTTTTTGTTTTAAAATAAAAATATTTGTAGATGTTTCATTGATTTTTTCAAAATTGTTTATTCCTTTATAATTGTATTTGTATATGTTTATTATTCTTTAAAAAAATATACAAAAAAACAAACGACAGCTGATGTATCATTAACTGCTCACAAGTAGCGTAAAATGTTTACGCTACCAAAACAAGGTAGCTCTACCACAACATGTTGACTTAGCGGTAGCTAATCAAATCATTCACCAGATTGTTGAGTAGCGGCTTAGCAACAGTTGAGCGTCTGGTAAACGCACTCAATGTTTTTGAGAAAAAATCACTTTTAAGTATTTTTTGCACAAAAGATAAGTGATTTGTTTTCAAAACTTGTAACAAGGGTAAACATAGGGCTTGAATATGAATTTCGGATGACACTACAATTCCATTTTAGTTTTTTTAATAAAGTTGGCATATCAGATATTAATTTGAACCCAATTCTAAATATTTTTGTACTATTTTAGATGATGATTTTGAATAAAATATGTCGATAGTATTCCGGACCCGTAAATTCTTAAATATGAAAACCCATATTTTAAGCCCGATATAATACATTTTTCTGAAATTTAGAAATAAATCTAGTATACGATCAGAGAAGATTATCTAATATCAAATTAGTAAAAATCAGCCAACAAAATTTTTTCAAATATTTAATTTAGAAAAAGCTTATTTTTCTATTTGAAAATGAAGAACTGTTTGGTATTTTCCCAAAATTGAAATTTGTGAAATTTTCGGTAAAAAGTAGCTGACGTCTTAAAAAACAAGCTTAGTAATAAACTTAAATCAAAATACTCAAATATTTCGTAAATATAAAGTATTTTTTCTAATATTCTGTGTAAGTGCGCTATAATTTTGAACCACTCGTTTGGAGCTAAGGTAGTCTCACTGCCAATTTTTTTCTTTAAAGTTAGGGAAACAAGGAAGTATCTGTATTTTTAAATTGACAATTAAATTGTGTTTAGAAACTCAAAAAATTATAAATTTTCTATTGAACGGTTGGCGAGTTATTCAAGCACCAAGTTACTATTAGTAAGTGCGCTATAATTCTGAGCAGTGCTTTACATTTCAGAATAATTAATAAAGTCATGTTCCGTGTCTAAAAGATGTGGATGCAGTAGGCTTTCCAACACCGATTTCGGCGATACCAAAATTCTCGAAATTCGAGCCAGTTTAGAAAATTGGAAATACCGATTTCGGTATTGCATAAATTTTTACTTATGGGCGATTCCATGTAAAATGGACCAACACAGAAAAAAAATAATTTACTTACCCTAGTAAAAATGATTTTTATATAATCAGATACGATTTTTATATAATCATTTATGATTTTATTCAATTATAACTTGTCGAGTACTGTGAAATATATATTTTTATATGATTATATCAAAAGATATTTAATTATATAAAATTGTATTAACCAGATCCACCATTTTCCGGATCAAATCATGTATGGGTTAATATAATTATATAAAAAATATATTATTTGATCCGAAAAATGGTGGATCTGGTTAATATAATTTTATATAATTAAATATCTTTTGATATAATCATATAAAAATATATGTTTCACGATACTCGACAAGTTATAATTTCATAAAATCATAAATGATTGTATAAAAATCATATATGAATATATAAAAATCATTTTTACTAGGGTATTTTTAATAAAAATCGGTCAATTGATGTCTACAAGAGAATGACAATTATGGACAAATGTAAAAAATTATAAATTTTTTTATTTTTGGACAATTTAACGTAAAACGGTCCCACACAGGAAAAAAATCGATTTACTTTTAATAAAAATCGGTCAATGGATGGCTACAAGAGAATGACAATTATGGACAAATGGAAAAATTTTTTTTATTTTATCGGGATATACATCAATTGCATTAAAGGAATTAAATATGCTAAAATCCCGAACGTATTTAACAAATTGTGAATTTTTTTTTATTTTTATCAATTTGGCAACACTTTCTAATGAGCATATACTGAAAACCCTGCTCTCCTTCTTTGAATGTTTGGATTTAATTTAAATGTCTTATTCAGTGTGTTCCCGTACGTTCCCAATGTTACCGAAATTTACCCAAAGTTACCGAAATTTACCCAAAAGTGTTCCCGTACTCGAGAATTGGGTAAATGAGAGCGCTAATGAGAGTGTATTAGTGCTTCTCTTTTTACCAAAATTTACCCAGACTTTTTCTTCGGGTAAACTTTGGTAAAACAGCTGATGCAAATATAAACAAAAAACAATTGTGAAATTAAATTAAAAATTGTAATTAAATAAAGAAATAAGCAAAAGAAACTTGGTTTTTTGTTAAAATTAATTGAATAAAATCAAAAACAACTTTTAAATGCGAATAAATATGTCTATTTGTGCCGATTTGCAAAATGAAATTATACGTATTTTCACATCAGTGATGGGATTTTTGGCACAATCTAAGATTGATACTATTTTGGCACATTTTGGTTATCTACAAAATTTAATAGAAAATGAATTTAAAAAACAATTCTTTAATTTTTAGTTTCTAAGCATTTACTGGTATTAAAATACCTTTTCAAATAAAGCGAAACTAAAAAATGGCATCGAAGATATTACCGAATATAGCACCGTAAGTTGTTTTCACGTGAAAAAATTTCTCTCAGACTTTAAATGCTTTAAATTGCAATTTAAGTTAAAAAAATTAACAATATTTTAATTTTATAACAAAGCCACAAAATATCACTTTTTCACCAGAAAAACAATGGTCTTGTACATTAAATTTGCGTGAAAACTAAGTTTGCACAATTTTCACGTGAAACTCATTGTCGTGAAAAATAATTTTTTTTATATGGATTATAACAGTTTTTTCACGTGAATACTGAACAACTTACGGTGCTTAATCCATAGAATTTTAAAAATTCAAATGCTATAAAATTATCTCAGAGCTTCGAAAGAATTAATTTAAGTTTAATTCATAAAAAAATTAATTCAGTTTTAGAAAATGTTTATATGTATACCATTCCGTGCAACCATTCCTTCATTGGCTGCATTCCCAAATCTTTAATAAGTATCGGATGAATTTAATTTATCATTCACCTTTTAATTGAAAGAAAATTTTAATTCATTCAAATATAATTAATTCCATAAGAATTCAAAATAATTCCATAAGAATGCATTTACAAAATGAAAATTGAAAACACGGTTTCTAAGTGAAAATTGAGTTTTGGCACAATAAAGGCCCATTTGGCACATTTTAGTCACACACTTGGTACAAAACTAAATTTTTCAAGTCCCATCACTGTTTAACATTATTCTTTGAAATAAGTTTTTGGGCTAGAAAAGTGTTTTTTTGCGTTCCTGTACTATTGGGTAATTTTGTCATTTTGTGAGAGGATTTTGTGCTTACTCTCATTTTACCGAACTATACCCAAAAAGTAAAGAAACACACCTATTATTTTCTTATGAGTTTATTTTTATAGTGGTTATATAATTGAAGTAAAAAAAGTTTTATTTCTTCAAACTTTTCGATTTTTTTTATACTTGATCATACCAGTCACATAGAGGTCACACCAGTCACATTTTCTAAAAAGTTTTTTTTTAAGACAAAATTGTATTGGTCTGTAGTATCGTGTCAGTGTTTACTTTTAGTTAATGACAGTGTACACAACTACTTAGTTTGGAAGTACATTTGAGGTAAGAACATTTATCGAAAATAGATTTCTACCTCAGTATTCCTTATTTCGTCGTGAGGTAGGAATCTAATTTCAATAGATTTTGAAAAATCCCACTTTGACCCATTTAGAGTGCCCCAATCGAGTGCAAATGTATGACCGACCCCCTCTAACTTTGGAGGACCAACCCACCCATGCAAGTGGCACACCCCCTGGAACCCCCCTGGGGGGTTCCCATACAAACATTTCAAAAAATCACCATTTTTGGCACTTTACATGAAAAAATCAGCGAAATGGCTGTTTTTTTCTTTTTGGAGTTTATTTTTCTCTTTAGAAATTTATTTAGTCAGAACATATGTAAATGAAAAAATGAATTTAACTTAGTAATAAAAAATAAACTAAAAAAATTATTGTTTAAAGTCTTTTTTGGAAATAATGCCGAAAAATAGTGTATTTATTAAATTGAATAGATTGCTTGACAAATATCAAGGCCAAATCAAGAGCAAAAAGAAAAACCCAAAATTTCCAGAGTTTGTAAAACCTCTGGAAACAATTTTTTACATTGGAACATGTAAATGCGATTTGAAGGCAGCTCCATGTGCATGCGGCTTGGTTCCAGAACGCCTCAAAGAGTTTATGCACGATCAACATAATCAGAGAAGACTAATAGTGGATGCATTTGTGATGGAAATTGAAGAGCAAGGAGCGTCTATGTGATCAATGCCGCCATCGGTTCAAGAAGATATGGATAGAAGCACAAGTTCACAATGCACAGAAAGATACGATTCCCAGTGTAGAAACGGTAATGACATATCATTATTTTTTGGACTACCAGCAATGACACCCACTTACCTTCTGTATTATTTTAAAACATATAATAATGAGTTACTGATAATTACTTATTTTTATCATTATTTCAAATAGAAAATAATTTTTTAGATTTTTTTGAAAATTTTTTTAAATCTATTTTTAGACTCAATATTTTTTAAACACTGGTAAGGATATATGTAACCACATATTTTTTGATTTTTTGTATGTTGGCGAGTAAGCTTACTTGTGTGCAGCAAGTCAATTGTGTTTTTATCTATTAAATATTACATGTCGATATAGCTCAGATGGTAGAGCTGTTGACTGGCAATCTGTAGACCCAGGTTCGATTCCCGCCCCAGCAAATTTTATTTAAAAGAAAAATACAATAAAAAATATTTTTTTTTATATAATTTATTTTTTAGAAAATCTATTTTTAGACTCATTATTTTTGTCAGTACTGGTAAGCACATAGGTAACGATATATTTTTTGATTTTTCGTATGCTGGTGTGTAACGACAACTCATTATTTTTCGCGACATCTCCATATAAAGGTAATAAGAAATGTAATAACAAAAGTAACTACCCTACGGGAAATTTTAACAAACTGTCACCGAACTGGCCCCTTTATATGAAATAGACTGGTCACTTTTACATGGCGTGTCATAAGAGCGGGAAATTGACCCCTTGTGACATGTCACAAGACAAATCCTAGGACAGGTTAATGAACTCTCGTAAAAAACAAAGTTCAGGGACCTGTCCTGGGATTTGTCATTTGCATTGGGAACCGCTATTTTCCAAGATTTTAAAATGAAAGATAAGCATGGCAAACCTCTCATCATGGATAAATCGAAAGTTCGCGGAGAAAAAGAGAAATGCAGACAAGAAGTGCTTCGCAAACGGTTAGATGATACCAATTTGTTAGCGTTTTCATTCGTTGGCAGAAAAGATGATACTTTACCGAGAAATAAAATTGATGAGAAGTCTCATACTAGGATGGTAAAGGAACCTCATCTTGATATTTTGAGAAAACCGAATTCTGAATTGATTGGTTACCCAGTGTAGAAAATCATTACCAGATATGTGGTTATGTAACTACATACTTGGTAATGGTAACTACATACTTTTGTTATTACATTTCTTATTACCTTTATATGGCGATGTCGCGAAAAATAATGAGTTATGGTTACACACCAGCATATGAAAAATCAAAAAAATATTTCGTTACCTATGTGCTTACCAGTACTGACAAAAATAATGAGTCTAAAAATAGATTTTCAAAAAAATAAATTATATAAAAAAAAAATATTTTTTATTGTATTTTTTTTTAATTAAAATTTGCTGGTGCGGGAATCGAACCTGGGTCTACAGATTTCCAGTCAATAGCTCTACCATCTGAGCTATATCGACATGTAATATTAAAAAGATAAAACCATAATTGACCTCCCAGCAAAATCTTTCATTACCAAATAAGTGGTTATATAATAGAAATTCATAGCTCCGCACAACTTATTTTTTGGCGTCTAAACTCATTATTTTTGTTTGGCGTGGTCGTTTTTATAAGTAGTCACGCTTACCCGCTCGCTTACGAAAAAATGAGAAATAAGTAGTTATGAGGTTTTGAATAATAAGTGGTTACACACATGCTTACAAAAAGTTGAATTATAAGTGCTTATCAGATTGCTTACTTGATTCTTAAAAATAAGGAGTTAGGCAAATACTATTAGCTTAAGGAAATAAATTCAGAAAAATTTAAGTTTTAGTTTTAGGACACGTCATACAAATTTAAACATAAAACATATTTACATATAATAAATAAAATTTTAATAAAATTTAACTGTGTAAAAAGTACTTATTTAAACTATTACGAGTAAGTCATTATTTTGTAATTAGAAACAATGAATACAATAGGCCCTTATTAGGAAGTCATTATTTTAAATTATAAAATAATGCAAAAGGTAATGATTCATCATTTTGGGTAATGCAGATAGTAATGAGGTGTCATTACCAATATTTTGCTGGGCTGCTGCACACAAGTAAGCTTACTCGCTAACATACAAAAAATCAAAAAATATGTGTTTACATATATCGTTACCAATGTTTAAAAAATATTGAGTCTCAAAGTAGATTTCAAAAAAATCTAGAAAATTATTTTCTATTTGAAATAATGATAAAAGTAAGTCATTATCAGTAACTCATTATTTTATGTTTTAAAATAATGCAGAAGGTAAGTCGGAGTCATTACTGGTAGTACAAAAAATAATGATATGTCATTACCGTTTCTACACTGGGTACGTAAGACTGGAACATGAAACCGCTGAATACAAAACAACCAAATTAAATGATTTTTTCAAAGATAAAAATATATCACTGGATGCATTAATTGGCATATGCACTGACGGTGAGCCAACAAACACTGGCCCACCATTGCATTGGTTCGTTTGCCTTCTACACTTCAACGAACTTCCGTGTCGGCATTTGTTTGAAGCTTTGGATAAATCAACCAGCACTGGACCAAGGTCGGCAACCGGAAAACTGAGCCGTCAAATCGAAACTTGTAAAACTCTCCCGGTAAGTTATTGCTATCACTCATTAATTATAATTGTCAACCGTTTTTAATTATTTTAATACTATTTGATTCAATAAAGTACCGTAGTACTCCTGGGTCGCATTTGATACTCTTGCATTGTCACAACTACTCAAGGCTTAGAAAATGCAAATAAGTCGCAGGTTTTTTCCATCATGTCCAAATCAGGATCGTGAATACACTCCGTATTTACTTTTTTTCCTATATTGTCAATTTCGCTATTTTAACCTTACCTTTCAAGTCGTTTTATTTATAATTTTTTGTAATTTTACCACTTTTTACAGAAAATTGTTCAAACATTTTTTTGTTACGAAAATAAATGGAAATATAAAATATGTGTCTGATTTAAAGAAAAAATAAAAAAAAAGTTCTTCCTTTAGTTAATTTTTATTTAAAGCATCCCAGCAAACAAAGATGATCATTAATGACTCAGAAATAAGCTCCAAAAACATAAATATTTTTCCACTTTTTCCTATGAAAGTGGTCCGTCCAAAAGAGCCCCCTGTGTACTCAGAAATGACTCAGAAAAAAGAACGTATAAAATAGAAATTTTCCTCATAAATTTAAATAATTTTGGAATCCTCTTTGAGTCCGAAAAATGAACCCTCATTTTGCGACAACTTTTTAGATTGTAGAGAAAACTTTTTGGACTGTTTTCTGAGGGTTCATATTTTCTACCAAAAAAAAGAGTGTTTTCAAAAAATCTAATCATTTCTATGAGCCATTTAAGAATCTTATTTATGAGCGCTCCGAAATTGCTGGCTGGGATAATTTAATTTATTATAAAAAAAAGGTAAAAAAAGATTATTAAATGTGCAAAAATATGCACCTAAAAACAAAATACTAAATAAAACCATACATTTGCATGAAAATTGCTTCCCTGGTGATATTTATATGAGTTATATCGAAATTGCGCTAACAAGCGTACATAGAGAGTTCATGTATTTTTTGTTATTAATTAAAAAGAGTTAAATATATTTTTTTAGTACTCTTGGGCATAATTACTCTTGGGATCAAAAATGTACTCCTCAAAAAATTTTTTGATACCTACATAAAAATCTCATTTCCCATCCCTGGGAGGGGCTTTTCTGTTGAATTTGTGATGTCGTTTATTGTTTTAACGGTTTATAAAATCTAACTCCGTTTCCAATCCGATTTCGGAACAGATTTCATAAAAACTACGATAGTTAAGGTCTTTTTTTATTTTTTTTTCTAAATGCAGCCATGGCAACCACAAACTTTATAAAGTTTGTTTTATATTAATAAAAATTTATATTAATAAACACACTTTTATTTTAACAAATTTCATACAAAATCTATTTATTTTCAAGTTTCTACATAATGGACAAAAAAATGCATACTGAGACAAAGTACGAAAATTTAAACGAATTTGGTTTTATCGATTATAAAAAACCGTTAGGAAAACAACAGGATATGAGAACTGCAACCTATGTGGGTCATAAACATACAACGGATACCATGTTGGGTAACAACATATATGCCCAATTTAAAGAAACGCGTCCTTATATAGAAGATGCAACATTGGCAAAACAGAGAACCAGTGATTATAAAGCAAATTTTAAATGGAAGGTAGGTCATATTATTTCTGTTCCCGTACTTTACCGGCATTTTTTTTTACTATTTTTTGGGTGAAAATACTTCAAAACCTTAGGAACCAAACTTTGTAGTGAAATACAAACAGGATAATATTTAGATTTGAAAGTATTGTAGCATTTGTTTTTAAACATATTAAAAAAAGGCCTAAATTTTAGCGAAATTGTTTATTTTCAGACATTAACATTAAATAAGTTACGCTATAATTAGATTCTAAAAATTTACACACAATTTTGGCAATAGAAACGCTTTCTAAGGAGTAACCGCGGAACTCGATTCGAAAAAAATTTTCGAATTCGTAAATCTTGCTAAATTCTACTTTTCAATTTATTTTTATACTAAACCTTGTACACTACACATAAAAATTCAAAAAGTAAGTTAACAATATATAAATGTGCCATTCTTGATAATGGCACGACAAATTGGGCACAATGTTTGTGTTCCTTTTTTCTCAGCACTTTCTTTTAGTTGTTGGTAACATGGTTGACAAAGTTTCAAATGTTTGCATGGATCAAACAGTATTTGCCCGTCGGACGCGCTCCCCCCCCCCCCCCCTTTCACCACCACTACCATGGCAACTCATTCTTTTGGTAATTTGTAACCGTAACAATTACACTGTTATGGCGTTATTTCCACTTTGGTTACTAAACGATTATGGTGATATTGCACTTGGGTGTAGGCAATAAAGCCATGTGGTTTCATTTCACATTCTATTGAGAAATAAGGCCATATGGCTTTATTGCCTATGGCTTTATAACACTGCACCACTAAAATTACATTCGATTACAAGTCATCAGAGCTATTAATAGACAATACAAATTGTTACGGTTTTAGAAGTTAAACATTTTCTTTCCCTTTTCTTTCAGTTTAGTAATCCAGAAGAAATTCGTAATCCTTGTTTGGATAAAAATGTAAATTATATAAAGCCATTTTATGATTGTAATTTAAGATTTCTCAAACGTCCTATGGTACCGGCTAGCAGTGTATCTCATTCTGATTATCTTTGGCGTCCAGAACCTGCAAAAATGCTTCCAACATCCTTAATCATGCCCACACCTGTAGCTAACACAAACATTGTTATAGATCGTAACAAACCGGGTTATTCCAAGTACTTAGATCCTGCCGCTACAACTACACGTTTAGATTATTGTTATCGTTCGTCAACAGATATTTTGAATGGTATTTCTGCTAAAGATAATATCACATTTTGGAATTGGAATGATATTGAATATCGTAGCAAAAAAGTATTTCGAGAAAAAGATGTACAACTATGTGATAAGTTACCTTCCAATGATTGCAATAAAAGGCGTTGTGAATTTCTTAGTAAAATTAAGCCAGTACCTAATATGGGTTTGACTACAGAAGTACGTGATAACTATATTGAACCATATAAACGAGAAATTGATTACGATATTACAAATATCAGAAACGACTCAACATTTGTAACTATAAATTCATCAACTGATAAGACGGAGTATGCTGTTTTGGGTTCAGGCGAATGTACTCAAAAATATGTTTAGTTTTATTTTACCTGAATGGAAAAGATGTACTGAAAAGTACTAATTTTAATATTTTTAATTGTTTTCTTAAAAAAAAAAAACAATTTCAGTTATTTGAAATATTTGATATCTCAAGTTAGTTTAAATGGTTTTTTGTGGGTTCTTGTTCTGAGTCAAAAATTATTCAAATAAAACACATTTTTAAAATTTAAACATATTTTTGGCACAAAAACTTAAGGCAAATTATTAAATCCAAATGATGGTTCGGAAATGACCCAGAAATATAAATTTGAATATTTTGTGAATATTTAAAAAAAGGCTAATGAATCTTTTCTTTTTTGAGCTTTAGAATTTAAAAAAAAATTTTTTTTTAATTAATTTTTTAATCAAAAACGAGTAGGAAAACGGTAAGAAATTTTGATTTTAGGTGTATTCAAAGCTTCTAAGGACTTCAAATTCATCATTCTATTTTCAGTACCTATAATTATAACAGGGATATAAAAATATATAAAAGTACATTACTCAATTAAACTACTTATTCATCACTTTTAAACTTATAACAATATTATATTTGTTTTATCTATATTTATATATTTTGTTTTCTTTTTATAATATGTAGTTGATTAGTTTTGGTTGTTATAACTTTAAGAACAAAATCAAATTTAAATCCAATTAAAATTAATTTAGGACCTAAAATAACGTATGATAAACTAAGGACAATTAAAAAACAAGAAACAAAAAACAATATTACTTAAATTGTAGACTAATAATTTTGATTATATTATTTACAATCTCATTATTTTTAAATAAAGTTAAAAATAAAAATATAATAAATAATGCCAAAAATCATTGTGATTTTTTTGGTTATATAACAGACTACAAACAAGATAAACTTAATTGAAGACGAATGCGGTTTAAGTACAAATAAGTTTTTTAAAAGTTGTTAGAAAATTTATAAACAATTTTATGCAACAGTAAATGTGTTTTTTACCTCTCCTGTAAAAGGTGTGTTTCTGAAATAAGTGCTTTTTTCAAAATTTCACAGATTTATTTCCAGTTTCACAATTCTTTAAATATACGAGAATTTTTTGATCGTGGATTTTTAATTGATTTGAAGATTTTGTAAAACCTGGTGTATTAAACTGAGTGTTATTTTGTTCGGTTTAAGATCAATTATCATAAATTCAAAATTGAATTAACAATTAGTTTTACAGCAATTTATTCTATTTGGAATTTGTGATAATTGATCTTAAATGGAAAAATTAACACACATTTTAATATACCAGATTTTTACATATGTATTTAAATATCCCAGTGTAGAAGATCATTACCAGATATGTGGTTATGTAACTACCTACCTGGTAATGGTAACTAGTTACTTTTATTATTACATTGCTTATTACCTTTGTATGGCGATGTCGCGAAAAATAATGAGTTACACACCAGCATAGGAAAATAAAAAAAATTTGTCGTTACCTATGTGTTTACCAGTATTGACTAAAATAATGATTCTAAAAGTAGATTTTCAAAAAATTAATTTTATAAAAAAAATATTTAAAAAAATTTTTTTTAATACAATTTTCTCGTGCGGGAATCGAACCTGGGAATCCAGACTGCCAGTCTATAGCTGTACCATCTGAGCTATTTCGACTTGTAATATTTAATAGATAAAAACATAGTTGACTTAATGCGCACAAGTCAGGGAGGTTACCGCGTAACTCGATTCGAAAAAAAATTTCGAATTCGTAAATTTTGTACCTTTTGTAAAAAGAAAAGTTTTAGCAAAAATTTTACTTTTTGAATTTTTAGTGTAAAAGTTTTAGGATAAAAATAAATTAAAAAGTAGAATTTTTATACAGAATTATATTTTCAACAATATTTGCAAGATTTACGAATTCGAAAATTTTTTATCGAATCGAGTTACGCGGTTACCCCCCAGCTTTCACGCCAACATACAAAAAATCAAAAAATATGTGGTTACATATATCATTACCAGTGTTGAAAAAATATTGAGTCTAAAAATAGATTTCAAAAAAATTTACACAAAAATGTAAAACATGACTTTATTTTTGAAATAATGATAAAAATAAGTCATTATTGGAAATACATTAATTTTTAATTTGAAATAATGAAAAAAGTAAGTATTTATTAGTAACTCATTATTATATATTTTAAAATAATGCAGAAAGTAAGTCGGTGTCATTACTGGTAGCCCAAAAAATAACGATATGTCATTACCGTTTCTACACTAGGATTTTTAATATTATATACATATTTAAATATTTTCTATTATGTTAACCTTCGCACTTCTAAAGCTTTTTACATACGTCGTATACTGAAACCCACCCGGGTGGGTTCTTCATATTTTACACACATTTTAAATAAAAAAAAATCATTTACTCCAACATATAATGGGTTACATAATGGGTTAATGAAGAAGAGATGAAAAAAAGAATACCCGAGTAAAAAAGAGTATATATAACATATATTTTTTAATATTAAAATACATGATAATATAAAATATTGTGTGCGACCTTATATGCTTTTATATGGTGATATATTCGAAATTTTTTTTAGAAATTTTCTCATATGTAATCATATTAAATCATATATCAGTATTTGCTTTATCGCAAATTGTATATATAGGAATATATTATTGATAAAACCGTTCAAAATTTTATATATAAATAGATACGAAAAATATTTCAAATTTTATTTTTTATATAACAACGGTGGGCAAATGCGGCCCTTTGTTGACTTTAGTGCGGCCCTTGCTGAATTTCAATTTTTTTATTTTTTTCACAATTTTCATTAACATTTTTTATATCTAAAATTTTATATAAAAATTTAGGGCCAGTTTTATAGTCAGAACTAAGATTTTGATTTGAAAATTTCTCACTTAAGAAATATTCAAAACGATGTTAGTTCTGAATGTTAAACTAACTCTTAAGCACTTTATACTAAATTTTACTTAAGTAGGAATTTTGTTTGAAAATTGTGTACTTGAGTTTTAGTAAAAATTCGAAATTAGTTCCGACTATAATAATATTTGTAGTGAATTTAGAACTGTGTGAAAAGTTAGCGTTTTAATTCATGAAAAAGCACTTAAATTACTGACCAACGTGGTATTTATGAAATACCGGAATTTGATTGGGAACGGATTGGATTGGCTTTTGTAAACGGGTTTATAAAAATTAACGGAAATGGCACTAAACCGACGTCATAGAACTTTTTAAATATTTATGTTTCAGAAAATATAATGAATATGAGTAACAAATAAATAACTACAAATTGGCTGTCAAAATATGTTATTTTAAGAAACAAATTTTAGTCGGATCTGAAATTTAATCGTGAAATCCGCAGAGTTGATTTATAGAATTCAACAATCGGAAATTTCTGTAAGAAAAATGTAGGAAATTTTGTAATTTTTCTTCGGAAATTTTTAAACGGAAATTTCCGATATTGGGTTCTATAAATCCTGTCTACGGATTTGATAAGGAAATTTGCAATCCCATTAAAATTTGTTTTCATTAAATTAATTAACTTTAATAAAAAATTTTAAGCGTTATATATTTATTATGTTTTTATTTAATATTTAAAAACTTAAATATATTAAAAGTTTTATGATGTCATTGTAATGCCATTTTCGTTTTTTATAAATTCGTTTACAGAACCGGATACATTTCCAATCCAATTCCGGTGGGGATTTCATAAAGACCACCAAAATTTTTAGTTTGTAATCACAAGAGAAGACAGAAAAAAGCCAAATCCGATGTGTTTAAAGCAAACATATATTGAAGAAAAAGTAAGAAAAAAGCAAAAGTAAAAAAACTTGGAAAAACAGCAGTTTTTCAAAAAAAATTCAAAGTTAACAGAAAAAATATTTTTTTTTGTGAGCAAAAAAAGTATTTTTGAGCAAAAAGTCTTAAAAAAAGCAATTCAAAGATCAAAAATCTTAAGAAAAAGCTATTTTAAAGCAAAAAAACGGAAAATCCAAAAAAGCAAAAAGCAAATATGAGTAAAACAAGCAATAAATAGCAAAAACAGCAATTTTATCTTCTCTGGTAATCACCATTTAAATTAGTCCTTCAGTGAATGGTGTCCCTTTAAAACCTGCAATTTCTTTTATTCTGTGCAATAAAATTATTAAATAAAAATTTAATCAAGGAGGCTATTTCTTATTTACTCTCTTATAATTCATTGAGTTTTAAATTATCGTTTGGCAGATTCCGGGGATCAAAGAAAATATTCCGAAAATTAAAAACATAATTTAAAGCGAAAAATATGATATCCTACTCCAGTATGGTTGAACGATTTGGTATGGTAAAGCTTTAAATATGGTTGAATGTTTGGATTCGAAATTCGAATGGTTTGAAATGGACTTGCGCCAAAATTTGTCTATAAAATGATAAAAAAAAAAAGAAATAGGGTAACGGTAAGAAAAGTTGGTTTTACCCAATTTTAGGTGCATTTAAGAGAAAATGAGAAATATAGTCAATATGGGCGATAGGTGCAAATATGGACCGATCTTATCAAGAATCAATAGGCTTTGTCCTTGAGCACATGTCAGTCACCTGCAGCGTGGGGAAATCCAATTCTGGGGGAACTTTATATGGGCACTATGTCCAACCAAGTACCGATACAAACCAAAATCAACAGGCTTCGTTCATGGGCCGATATAAGTAGGTGTGCCAAATTTCAATAAGATATCTTAATATTTGCGACCTGTAGCGCGCGCACAAGAATACCTGGACAGACAGACAATCGAAACAAAAAGTGATTCTGAGTCGATCGGTATACTAAGAGGTGGGTCTGGGTCCAATATTTTTTGGTGATACAAACACCACAAAATTTTACCCTGTCCACTAGAGCTGTAGGGTATAATAATAAGTTGTGGTGTAGGGTTGAAGTTTCAAAAAGTTGAATTTACAATCGTTTCTTGTGGAACCAGTTGGGGAACAGATGGAGCTGAGAACCGAATTTTTCTTAAAAAAGTAAAGCAGTAGTTCCGTTTAGTTTAGTAGTTTTACTTTTTTTTAACTGTATGGTGCGGCCCTTTATAATTTGTGAAAAACTATAATTTGGCCCTCGGTGACAAATCCGTGCCCACCCTTGTTACATAACAACATCGTCGGCTTGCCTGGAAGTAGTGTTATGTGTTCTTTAACAGGTTTTCAGGAGGGCGAAAAAATTGGTTTATATTATCCTTTTAATATATTTCATTGACATCATATGCCTTAATAATGATTGTAATAAATAAGGTCGTGAATCATTAGGGCATTTGATGTCAATAAAATATCTTAAAAGGATAATATAAATAAGTTTTTTCGCTCTCCTGAAAACCTGTTAAAACCAAAAACATAGCACTTCTTGCAGGCAAGCCGACGATATATTAGTTAATATCAGACCCATGTTCGAGATTAACTAATATATTCGAGATTAATGTAATATTTGATCAAAAACAATTTTTTATATGCTTTACTAAATTTTTTCATTAAATTAATATTTTCTGAGCTTTTTTACTTCTAAAAGTTTGTTTTTTAATTTAAAAAATCCAATTTAAAAAAATTAACATTTAAAATCATGGCCCGGCTCGTAATGGGTTAATAAGTCTAGGCATGTTGCATATCATTGGAAAGGTATTTCAAGTACCTCCCCAACGATATATATATTTTGTTCTAAAATTATAAAAAATTATAAAGAATATTCGAATAATATAATAATAATTTAACAGTTTCTGATAAAAGTAAAAAAATTAGTCACTGACTCGAAAGCATTTTTTGTTTTGACCAAAAATCGTAAAGTTATCGATTGTTGAAAATCTAAAAAACCCACCCGGGTGGATTTCAGGAGTGCGAAGGTTAAAAGTACATAATTCAAGTTTGACCACAACTGTAATTAAATATTAACGTTGAGCTTCAAATTGAAGAGTTATGAGTTAACTATTTTCTGATATTTTTTGTTTGTTTTATAGTCAAGTTAAAGTTAACTCTTCAGTATGAGACCCACCTTATATGAATTTGTGTTTTTAGGTAAACCTCTATTATTCGGAAAATTGAACAATAAAAATTCTGATATATTGAGTTTATTCGCCCAAAAAGTGACATTTGGTCGATTTTTTGGTATTTGAAGGCATTGTGGAGAAATATTTGTTGTGCTGATTTAATGCGATTTTGAGGTTAGAATTTAAGGAAATTCTCTTAGTTTAGTTGTAAAGTTAACTGCTCGGCCGCCGAACCTTTTCCAACTTGGCCAAACTTTTAGCGGCCGCAGAGTAAATTCGATGCTTAATTTCAGATTTTTCCTTAAATGTGACACTCAAAAAGGATTCCAATTGGCACAACAAAAGTTTTTCCACAAGCATAATTTGTTCATAATGCTTCAACATACCGAATACAGACCAAATACACTTTCTGACATAATTGTTCGGTCGGACAATAGAAAATAATGTAGATTTACCGGAGTTTTCTTTCGTTTAACAACAATAATAATAATAATAATAATAATAATAATAATGAACTAAATAAAATTAATAAAAATAGATGTACATAGAGACAAAATCTAAAGACTAAATATTTTGTAATTTGGTTCTATATTAAAATATCATCACTGTAACTAGCCACGCATACATTTGCATTATTGGAACGGTAATTTTTATTTTTCGACATCATTGCTGTCGTTTTCTTCATTATAGCTTTCGTATTTTGAAAACGATTCGAATGGGAATGTTGTTGTGTTAAATTTATTTGGCTGTTTTGGTTGTTGTGTTGGTTTTGATTATGATTGAGCAAACGTCATTTTTTCGTATTAATACTTGGTTTGGGCAAAGAATTAATAAACGAGGTGTGAGTGGGTATAGCGGGAGCAACAAAACCTAAATCGGGTATTAAAGCTATACTAGGAGCAACTTTGGCAGAGCCTACTTGAAATTGATTGTTTCTGGCTGTGAATGTATTAGCAGCAGCAGCTACTGTAAGGCGTTCAGGAGTAGGTACTGGGGCTGTCGAGAAGTTTTGCATAATATGTATTTGTTGTGGTGTGGGCTTATAATGGCCAACAGGTGGTATATTGTTAGTAGTTTGGTATTGCTGTTGTTGTGGAATATTATAATTATAATTATTGTTGTTGTTGTACATATGTTTAGGAGATTGCTGTGCCACTACTGCTGCCGTTGAGTTTATATTTAAGGGTCCCTTATGATACATACTTAATGGATTATTATAGAAATTAGCATTTTGCCAAGCACCACTATTAAACTGAGGAACTCTATATGACGAAGATTGTTGGGCCGTTATAGTTTGTGGAGCACTTGATACGAAATCAGACCATTCATCATCATTATTCGAATTATTAGTATGTACCGCTGTAGCCATTCTATGTGGTACTATTGGGGATCTATGTTTAAAAGGGGAACCAGCTGGACTTTTCGCTAAAACATTATTATTTGCTCCTTTTCTGTATGTAGATGTATTATTTGCTATGGGCACCGAAACAAAATCAGACCAATCGTCATCATCATTATTGCTGCTACTGCTGCCAACACCGCCACATCCTCCCAATTCTTTGTTAGCTACTGTTGCACTTATTGAAGGTGTAGACGCTTGTTGGTGGGTGGGTGTGGATTTTTGTGATGAATTAGAAGTATTTGAAGATTTAACCGACTTAGGTTCTGGGAATAATTCTTCAATGCGGGCCAGTTCTTCTGCATTAATGTTCGCTGTTGAATCACCCCATTCAATTTTGGGCTTATTATTTTCCATAAATATGGCCTGGGGTATTAATATGGCCGGGCTTAAGATCATACCACCATGTGAAACGGTAGCAGCTGGTTTTGCTACTTCTGCTGACTTTTTATTTGAATATTGATTTGGCTTATAATTCGAAGCAGCAGTTACTGGTACTGACTGTGGAGGTGGTATATCACTTGGCACAGATTGAAATTCTGTAAAATCATCATTCGATTCATCCTCTTTTATTGGAGATCCTACAGACATTTTGTTGTTGTCATTTCCACTTATATTATTAGAATTTGATACAAATATTTCCGATTTATTTGTAGAACTTTTACTATTAAGTGCTTCCATGGAAAATGGTGGATTATATTCAACATCTCTATACTCTTTTTTAACCACTGTTTCATCGATAATAACACCCATGGCTGCCTTTTCATAATCAAAATCTATTGGAGTAGATTTCGAAGGTGAGGAGGAGAATGATACGGCAGTTTGTTTTGTTTCAAACTCATTTGTCTTTGAGGGTGTATAAATGTGTGTTTCCTTAAAGGAGCCTGTAAAAGTAGATGTAACCACTACTTCATTTATATTAAGAGTGTTTTTTATATTTTGCTCTACTTCTTTTAATTCAAAATCGTTTAAACTATTTATAATCTGTGCTGTTTGTAATTCCATTTCAAGCGTAGCTGTGGGTAAATGTGAAGAAAATGTTGTAACTGATTCCATTTCACTGATGGGTGGTGTTTTCGGAAATGAATCTTCATTTTCTAAGGTATTTTCAAACATTGTTAGTGATACTGGATCTGTTGGTGGTTCGTTAGATACATAAGGCAAAGAGGATGTTGCTGTTGTTGTTGTCGTCGATTGAACCTCTGATGTTAATTTATTGTCTTTAGACGCTGTACATAAAAAATTAAAAAAAAAATGTTAAAAATATTCCCGTGTAAAAAAGATTAGATATGATCAGATTTGTTTAGATTTAAATATATATGATTGAATCTAAAAAAATAAGAAACAGCCCGGTGAAAAATGTCCAAATACAGCTATGGACATGGAAATAGGACACTTTTATGTGTTAAGAAACATAATTATTTATTTTGAAAAATAAAAAAAAAATTAATTTTTTTATTTCATATACGGGAAGTGTTATTATTGATGATTGTAATTAATTCTTTATTTAAATAAAAATCGATTTTCCCAAGTTCAACGGGAACTTGGGAAAATCGATAAAAATGAGAAAAACATTTGATTTTCTCATTTTTAAAAAAACATTTGTTTTTCTCATTTTTATCGATTTTCCCAAGTTCCCGTTTTTTGACACACTAGGTCCCTTTTCTCGGAGAAGGTCACATATATTGGTAAATATGTATAAACTAATAAAAATACCTGGACTTCTAAATAGGACACATTTTATATTTTTACAAAAAACCGTACATTTTTTGTGTTTTTAAAACAATTATTATTTTTTTAGCGTTAATTTACACTAATATTTTGTGCTGTATCCATTATTATCAATAACCGCTTCGCATCTTCTTTGCATACTCTCAACTAATCTCTGACATCTTTCTTTTGTTTTTGGAATTTAAGTTGAAATAAAGTTCAATTCCAGCCCTGTTTTCCAGTTTCAAGGCTTGAATACAACTTTCATTATATTTTATTTCAATAGCATACTCCAGCAAAACGGAAACAAAAATTCAAGTTTGAAATATTTTTGTTAAATAAACAAGTGCTAGAATTTGAAATATACTTTACTTCAAGCAAAATTTAAAGCACTTGAATTTTTAAAACCTATGTGCTTATTGGGAATATTTAATTTTTAGGAAACCAAAATAAATTATTTAATTTATTTTTTTCCGAATATTATTTATTTTAAAATTATTAAATTTTTATGGAACTGAAATAAAAAAATTTAACATTTTATTTGAAAATAAAAAAATAAAAACATATTTAATTTGTATTAAAAAAAATTAAAATTATTTTTTTTTTATAAATTTAAAATAAGAATTAAAATTTTCAGTTTTACAATTATTTTTTTAGGGAGCAGAATTTATTTGATTTTTTTTTTTATAAATATAAAATAGTTTAAAACTAATTGATATTTAACGAAAAAACTAAAATTACAAATAAAAATTATTTTTAATAGATACTTTTATTTTAAATAACCAGCTATGATTTTAATGGTTTTTTTAAAAAAAATGTTTAATAATTTTATTTAACCATTGGAAAGGTCAAATAATAGATTTTCCAACAATATGAAGAAAATAATGAGCGTTTAGTCAACTACCTCCCCTCCCCCAAAAGTTTGGACTCAAAACTTTGAAACGGTATAGGTAAGTAAAACGGGTTTGTTTTATTAACAAATATTCATCAAACCAAACCGATCGAATATGGAATGCAACTCCCATATATGGGCAGGAGCTTCAAAGTCTATTTTGGATCTTCTGGACCGTGTGGAAAGGCGGGCGTTGGTGCTCATCAAGGGGGGAACCGCGTAACTCGATTCGAAAAAAAAAATTCGTAAATTTTGCAAATATTGTTAAAAATATAATTCTGTATAAAAATTCTACTTTTTAATTTGTTTTTATCCTAAACCTTGTACACTACACATAAAAATTCAAAAAGTAAGATTTTTGATAAAACTTTTCTTTTTATGAAAACTACAAAATTAACGAATTCGAAAATTTTTTCGAATCGAGTTACGCGGTAACCCCCCAGCTCTATTGACTTATTGGAGCATCGTCGGAATGTGGTTTGTGTAACACTGCCAATATTACCAAGGGAAGTGTTCTGCTGTGATAAGTGAACTTATCCCCCGTGGGTCCGTGTTACAATATAGGGAAAATTAAATCAAATGTCCACAGATACTACTCCCTCTTTTTTCCTTCCCATAACCTAGCTTTCTAATATCAACACAATGCAATGCAATAGTAGGGGGCATCCCCTGAGTGTTCGTCTATAGTAAAAAAAAAAGAGGATTTAATCCAACTTCTTTAAGCCAGTAACATTGGCGTATTCTCTGAAGCATTAACGGCAAATGTTCAAGCCATATTTTCGGATCAAACCATGACGGTTCAAACAGGCGCGACAGCATCTGGAGCATTGGCCGTAATTACGTGGATGCGAACACCAAAGATTAGAAAACCCCGTGTTGGCTACTTTACTTCGTAAATGTAATACAAAAAAAATCATACCTTCTTTTTGTTGATCTGTCATATTCGTAAATTTCCAATCTATCTCGATTTTTTCCTTTTTAATACTGTTTGAAGAATCCATTGGTAAAGATTTTTTCGATTCACTATTATTAATGGAAACAGGTTCTAAAATTGAACATGAATCTGCCGTATTACTGGGCGACAAAATGGGCTTCATAGGTTTCAAAGGATTAAAACTTAAATTTGCAGCAAAACGCGGCAACGAAGGATTCCAATTTTCACCATAAAGCTAAACAAAAATTGAAATAAAAAGAAGATATTTTGTAATGCTTGTGCATTAAAAATTAACTTACAATATTCTTTGAATCTATGCCCAATGATTTTATAAACGAATGTCGTGTATCTGAGTTTAACCATTGATATTCCAATGCTTTAGCGGCATCTATTGAAGTAAAAGGTATTTCTTGTATTTTGTTCGCATTAGGTTCAGCAGTATTTTTTTCAGCTACATTGGATATGAGTGGATTAAACATTAATTGCAATATTTTCGATATGCGTTCATTGAGATTTATGGGTGTAAGCATAGGTGTGGCGGTTGTATATATATTTTGACTAGTTGTTAATGGTGCACATGCAGAGGCAGTTGTGGTTATGGGTTCGGCTGTATTGAAATCACCAAAATCGTCATCGTCGTCATCATTATCGAAAGCGATACCGTCATTTGATGGATCAGGTGGTATTACGGTTTCTTTGATTTCGCCACTTATTTTATGTATCTCTTGGTGTTCAAAATCAGCAAAATCATTGAAGTCATCGTCATTAATATTCTCAGTGGGTTTCTCGAAGTTTGAAGGATTCTCTTGATAGTCACTGATTTCGATTTTTAAATTATGTTGCTTGTTAGAGGACACTTCCATTTTAGAAGCTTCATTAAAGTCGCCAAAATTGTCGCCCACATTTGAAGGGTGTTTTGTTAATGATGGAGTCTGATTAATGTCTTCAAAAGTGGCCTCCACATTTAAAATATCTGTCTTTCTTTTTATCTTGTCGTTTATATCGGGAGCATCGTTAAATTCTCCAAAGCCGTCATTTAAATTATCCTGAGGTATGGAGGAATTAATTTCATAATTAATAACTATTTTCGATGATTCCTTATGTTCATTATTTTCAATTACATAGTTTTCTATAGAATTATGTTTGAATTCTTTGATATCGTCTGTTTTAATTTCAGATTTATCTGTATGCGAGCTAAAATCTTCACATTCGTCATCGTCTATATAATCTTTAAATTCTTCTGGTTGTTTGAATCCATTTAAGTCCGGCGATATAATTTCATTTATTTCATATCTTTTTTTATTATCACTATCTCTAAATTCTATTCGTGAATTATGATTAAAAAAATCATTAAAATCATTTACTTCTAAATCGCCATTATCAAGCTTTAGTTGTTTGTTAATAATGTTATTTACAGGTACTGAATTATCTATATTAGCTTGAATTTCAGTTGTTATTGATGTGTTAAAATCCTGAAAATCTGCAAAATCACCAAAATCATCGTCATCAATACTATTTGATTGATAATCTGAAGGCGGTGGCATATCAAAGGTATTTTGATGAAAACTATTACTGGAACAAGATTTATATTCATTTTCATTTTCTACTGCGGACAATTCATTATTGTCTAAAGAATCCACTGATTTTGTGTCCGCTTCTTTTAAAACGCCTTTAGATGTCGTTGGATTTTCTTTAATTGTTTCTTCTTCGATTTCTTCTATTATAAAATATTCTTGTATATTATCAGTTTCTGTAAAATTTTTAGGTGTTTTTGGCGAATACAATTCGTCATCACTTAAATCATCTTCTATATCTTCTATAGACACCACATTGTGTACAGAACTCAAACTAGTTTTATCACTATTACATTTATTTTCTAAATTGAATGTTTCAATTCTCAATTCTATTGGATTTTTATTTATATTTTTAGCTTCGTTCGGTTCTCTAACATCCTGTCTGACTTCTGAATTAGCTGATTCGTTATTTATACCATTTTGGTTTTTGCAAAAGTTATCCATTACTTTTTGTTCTTCTGAATCAAGTTGGCCTGTTAGGGCAGTTTCTAATGATGTGTCTTTACTGTCTTCTTCAGTTTTATTATTATTAGCTTCTTCATTTGTATTTTTTATATTATAATTGAATGCTTCGGCAATATTTGCGATATTATTAGTTTCATTTTTGCATTTATTTTCTTCTAATTGAGGTGGGGCAAGGTGATTTGGAGGATCTTCTTCGGGCGGTATTATGTCATCATAAATACTAACTGGAGGTAAATCACTAACCGATGATGGTCGTGGTGATGGTAAAGGTTCTAAAAATAGGTAAAAAAAAAATACAGTTTAAAAACATCACCGAAAACAAAAGTTATAACCACATCGTTATCACTAGGTGGCACTTTGTTAAAAAAATAGACAATTTTAATTTTTTTTAAATTGAAATAACAAAACAAAAAAGCAAAAACCAAACGGATATCTGAAATTGTATTATTTAAATATTATATTAGCTTCGTTTTCGACTTAACTATATCCGTTAACTTAGAAAAAAACTCAAAGCGCATAAAAACGCGTTTAAGACGAAAAGTGAAATGTACTTTCAGATTCATCTAAATTGCATATTGTACATATACCATTTGTGTTATTCCGAAAAGCTCTTGCGTTTATATCCAGCAAACCACCTCTCACTTTTATTACCAAACTAGTTATCCGTGTTGAAACATGGGCTGTTAGAATAGGCGAAGCATTAAAATCCAATTTCGAATAGATATCACGCATTGGTTATAAACTTCTCCCTTTCCTTTGTTCTTAATTGATTCAATATATTTTTTTTTCATTTATTGCTAATTGGAAAGTTTGTATTATCATGCGGATAATATTTGATATTATTTGAATATATTTCGCGCTTGGTATCTTCTTTGAGTTTTCAAATATAGGCTCAGCTGATACTAACATGATACTAAATAGTTGATGAGGTAATACTAAATTTCAGCGTCACCTACCGGTAAGTAGTGTAAGTTCTGATTTCCTATCTCTATAATTAATAGTCATTGACTTTAATTATAAAACGAAAGAAAATATCAAAAAAATTTATACAAAACAACAAAAAATTGTTGGGTTAACTATTAGTTAACGCTTAAACCTGCAGTATGAAATCCACCGTAAGTAGGTATAAGTTTAACGTCATACAAAAATATTTGTCATAAAAATCAAATCTTTCAAATTTATTTCATTTCATCTACAGAATTAGATTCTTACAGATTACTGTAAAAAAGAAAATCTTAAAAACTAGTTAAAATACCTTAACTTTTTTTATTTTAAGCAAATTTTATTGCTTGTTTTGTTACTTTTAGTAGAAATTTGTAATCGATTATGGCCTATAGGCTAGGTTATTGTAATAAATAAAGAAATTAAATTAAATTAATTAAAATGTTCAAATAAAAATAACTTAAACTTGTCCTTATTTATATTAAAATTTAAAATTGGGGAAAAACTATTACATTAATGCAATCGGCTTATTTTCAGCGCAACTAGATCTATGAACATATTCCTGGAACACACGATTTACTCTTAAATCTCTTGGAGGGCGATACGATATAAACAGCCAACAGAAAAAAGAATTAGTATTTCTAAGGTTATTTATAGTAAATGAAATTCATGAATTAATATTGTTAAGTTATACTGTATAAAACTTTGTAATATATTTATTGGCCTTTTGTGGCTTTGATATTACAATAAATAAAGCAAAAAAATAAATAAAATAAAATATTCACTAATTTCAGAACAGTTTATTTCACCCGATAGAACGTTAAAAACAAACATTATTTCGAAGTATGATCTACGACCACTTAACAATTGTAAACCCAAAATTTCCTCCTAACATCATAGGATGTTAAATTACAATTCCAAATTACTGGCTTTATAAACATTTTTTGGATACGCTCAATACGATTGGATGCACCTGCTGATCGGGACTCCAAATTGTTGAATAATATTCCAACTTACTACGAACCATTGAAACATATAATGATTTGAGAGTATAAGGATCTTTAATCATACTATATGCTTGTAAAAAATACTTTTATTAATATTATGGCTGGGGAGCCAATGTGTTAGGCCATTAAATGTTGAATTTTTGAATCTATTATTAATGTTGTATAAACTATTTTGAATTTACATATAAATGTTTTTGTATATTTATAGTTGTAAGTTTTCTACTCTGGAGTATTGATATGTAATACATTTGTTTGGCCTAAATGGCTTTTTGTATTATAGATGAATTATAAATAAAATAAATAAATAAATAAATAAATTGCAATTTAGTGCAGTCATTTAAATGTGATATTTTTGCAAATAATTTTAAGTTATCTGCAAACAAGACATTTTGAAAATTTCAAAATTTACGGTAAATCGTTTATAAAAACAATAAAAAGCAATGGTCCAATGTGTGTTCCCTGAGGAATACCTGAGTAAGCGTAATTGTAAATGGGGTCTAAAAAGATTTAAACTCGGTTAGGGGTGAAGCATTTTGGTTCTACCATACATTTCAATTATAAGTAAAATTTATAACAACCCAGTCAGAAATCGCCAGTAGTACAAAAAATCAAGCACTGGCATACCACTGGGTAACCACGGTATTAAAAATAAATGACTGGCAGAACACTCATTTGGGACGCTTTGCCAGCGTTTGCGAAAAGCGTTTAACCAGTATTTTTTTTACAAAAATTTCGGTGGTTTATAAAAAAAACCACTGGCAGTGGTTATCCAGTGCTACCTAGCCA